>LNAC01000251.1:751331-773988 GCA_002007465.1 Ailurus styani
TTTTTTTTTTTTTTTTTTTAACATTTTATTTATTTGCTTGAGAGAGAGAGCATGAGCAAGTGAGTGCATGAGACCGCCCAGGGCGCACAGAGGTAGAGGGAGCACAGAGGCAGAGGGAGAAGCAGACTCCCCACTGAGCAGGGAGCCCGACGCAGGCCTCGATCCCGGGACCCCGGGATCATGACCTGAGCCGAAGGCAGATACTTCACCGACTGGGCCACCCAGGCACCTGGGGCCATCCAGTTCTAATTAGCTCTCTGCTGTTGTCAAGGCTGAGGGTCAAGGTCTAAATTCGTAACCTATCTACCTGAGCCGATGGGACCTGGATTCTGCTCCCAAAATAGGTGAAGTGGAAAGGAGAACAGCGGCTGTGGGGGCAGGGCTGTGAGGGGTCCTGAAAGGACGGGGGCTGGGGGCTGGAAACTCTTGGCTCTGGGCCACCTGGGAAACCTGACCAAGGGGGTGCAAGAGAGTTGAGGGGCATTGGCTCTGGAAAGGCTCATTAGACTGCCCCAGATGCTCAGCATCAGGCCCCATAGAACCGGTCCGGTGCAGTAGCAGAGTTCTTGGAGTTCTGACTGGAGAGATCAAGTTCTTGGCCCACCCTTCTGCTCATCTAAATCCCCGTGCCCTCCCAGTGTCCCCTTAAAAAAAAAAAAGATTTAATTAATTTATCTATTTGAGAGAGAGATAGAGGAGGAGAGAGAGAGCAGGGGGCAGGGGTGGTGAGAAGCAGAGGGAGAGGGACGAGCAGACTGCACGCTGAACGGAGAGCCCATCATGGGTCTTGATCCCACGACCCTGAGGTCATGACCTGAGCTGAAATCAAGATTGAATGCCTAACTGACTGAGCCACCCAGGCGTCCCCCTTTGATGATGGAACAGGGAGGAGAGGCCCAGCTCGTGATGGGCATTTGTGGCCAGCATCTCCTGAGCCTGGGCTTCCTAGAGCCTCAGGTTACTTCGTTGGGTCCAGTTGAGCCTGAGCGTTTAAAACAGCAGGATGGGCTTGCTTTTACCTGCAAAGTATTGGTTTAAGTGGAGGCAGACTCCTGCCTCCCGTCTGGTGTGGAGTGCTCGCTTAGCCTTCACTCCTCACCCCAGGGACATCCTGGGAGGTGTCTGGCCGAGGGGTGGGGTGGGAGGTTTTGAATATCTAAGAAGCAGGAAGAATCTCTTACTGCCTCTGGGTACTTAAGGCTGGGGCAATTTTTCTCACCTTTCTTGGCCGCGTGGGCAAGAAAAGCAGACCTTCAGATGGCATGTGTAGGAGGCGGGTCCTTACCTCTCAAACCAACCCTCTGCATCCTGGCACAGTCTCCCCCCTGGTGCCCAGCCTAGCTTGTGTTTTGAGAGACGCTGGCAGAGCCCGCCCCTTTTAAATTTCCTTTGAAAATGCTGAAGTTCCACCAGGTTCCTCCGCTTTGGCTCTCACGTCGCAGGGGCGGGGAAGTGCGGTGAGAGAAATGGTGATTTGTACCGGTAACTGGAAATCTGCAGGAGACAGGGTGAGGTGTTGCTCTTCCGTGTCACTTAGGGGCCAGGGCAGTCGGAGGAGTGTGGCTGGGGCCCGGGAGAGTGGGCTGGCCCAGAAGGCTGCGTCCTTGCCCCAGGGCCTACCTGTGCGGGCAGGCCCTTTCTTCGGGAGGCGTGTGATTACAGACTGGCTATTTTTCCTCTGCTGTGCCGCCTTTAATCGCCAGTCTGGAGCTGGTGTTCCTGGCCAGACACAACATGCGTGGGCAGATGCACACAGTCAGCGGGCAGGCCTCTCCTGGCCCTGCCCCAGGAGCATCTGCCCCCCTCGGGCCCATACCTCCCACACCTGGAGAGCAGCAGAGCGCAGTGCTAGGAACCGGGCTGCAGGGAAAAAGAGTGAATCCCCTTCTGGGTTGGGGGAGGGGGGCACCTGGAATGAGGCGGTGGAGGTCAGGATGGCCACAGGGCAAGAGGAGAGGAGTTGCTGATGTCCGAAGTCTAAGGGCCTGGGTTGGGTGGGTCACCCTGGTCCCTGGCTGCTCCCCTGAGCCTTTGCCTGCCTTCCGAGCGTGGTCCTCATCCCAGACCCTTGTGGGCTTCCCTTGTGACCTGCAGCCCCTGGGGTTTATCCGGCCCTCCCTTTCTCCTGCCATCCCGGCTCTTGTCTCTTTGGCCGGCAGCCTTTCCACCTCTGCAGGCCCGCCTTTCCCTGCCGCAGGACATTTTCTCACCGCGGCGTTTCTGGAGGCCTGGTCCTGACAAGTCCATCTTGGGAACCTTCACCTTTCCTCCTGCAGAGAGAGAGCTCGAGAAGTCTAGCGTGAGGGAGAAGGGGGCAGCACGGGAGGCCCGTGTGCAGGGGCTGTGCCTGCCAAATCCTCTTCTTTCCTGGGTTGGGTGGAACAGGCATTCCCCCCCCCCCAGGCCAGCCCCTTAGACATGAGAAGGCCTCTGGTCCCCTTCTCCTTTCTTCCTCCCCGCCTCCCCAAGCAGACTTTCTCCCCTTTCGTGTTGGGAGTCAGGACCTTAGCTTAGCTGCCACTCGTCTGTCCTGGACCTTGGCTTCTCGGGAAGGCCCCGGGATCCCTGCCAGAGGGAGGTGGAGGCTCTGGGGTGGAGAATTTACCCATGCTGGGCCACAGAGGGCCCCCTGCCCAGAGGGCCCTATCTCACTGAGCTGAAATAACCAGTTACCCCCTCTGGGAAGAAGCAGCTCTTACCTTCCTAATCCCCCAAAGCCAGCATGGAGAGCAGGGATTAGGGGAGATTTAGGCAAGGGATCTGGGAAGTCCTGGGGCCAGCCTCACTCTGGAGCCCATCCTCATCCCTCAGGCTGAGAAAGCTGGCAGGGGGCCCGTGCAGGGGGCTTGCTCAGGTGCGTCCTACCAGGGTCGGTCTGTGGGGTCATGGGACGCCACCCCCGAGCAGCAGCCCCTTCCAGTCGGGGGGACGTGTGTCCTGTGAGGAGCAAGGCTGCCAAGGAGCGCCGTGGCAGGCACGGAGGAGGAAGTCTGGAATGTCAGTGGGCAAAGCCAGGGCAGACCCCAGGGAAGGGGGAGGGGGAGGAGGGGCGGGCCATGAGCTGAGGCAGCCAGGGTGTCACCTGCTTAGCCACGGGTGGTCGGGACTTGGTGGATAACCCCAGCCCCTTGGTGCCCCAAGTCTAGGGCTTTGCTCCTCTTGCTCAGGAATCTTTCCTGGTGGGAGCTCATGTCGGTGCTCTTGGGAAAGACCCAGTTCTCCACCAGGACTCCGTTCCTGGGGTGTTTTTTCCCCAGGACCCCCGACCTGGGGAATCTGTGTATCAGATTCAATGCGTGCATCACCCTCCGCTTCAGAAGTTTGTGGTGGGACTTGGACATCCACGTTTTTAGAAGCTCTAGGTATTTCTGCTGTTAACCCCGGGCTGACAAGCCCTGATTAACCTGTCACCGGGGTCACTGAAACTGTGTGTCCACTCGTTCCTCCATGCATCCAGCCGGTGGCCGTGGGGCCACTGCTGTGTGCCAGGCAGTCTCGGCAGCTGGTTGGAGGGACGTGGAGACGGAAGAATCCAGTACCTGTGTTCAAGGAACTGGCAGTCTGGTGGGAGAGCCAGACAAGTCGATCTATAACGACAGTTTTCCACAGTGCAGACCGGGAGCCAGCATTTCCCGGGTGCTCTCCGCCTGTAACTGCAGCCCTTGGCTTTGGGAACATTTCCCAGAGTGGGTGACGTCGGAGCTGAGGCTCGAAGGGGAAGAGAGAGGTGTCTGGGACCGGGAGCGTGTTCCCAGGGAGGGAAACACGTAGAGGTACCTGCTCCCGAGCTCGGAGAGCACGGCTTGCGTCGGGAATGGGGGAAACGCAGGAGAGGAGGGTGGAGAAGCTGGCGGATCGCAGGTCCTGCTCCAGAATCTGGGCTCGATTGGAAAATAAACGGGGGTCATTTGAGGTGATGTGCGCTGCTCTGGCTGGAGGTTGCCGTTGGCTTGGAAGAGGGGGACACTGAGGAGTGGGAGGGGGCGGTGGTCACTGCAGGAGCGGGGCTGTCCAGCCGGGAGGGCCGTGCTCCAGGGTGTCGGACGAATCCACTCCCAGGGGCCCATGAAATAGCAGCACGGCCGCGGCATAAACAGGTCAGCATTCAGGGCCGTGCCTGGAGGTCAACTTCAGGAGTCGTGACCTTGGTGGTGTGGGGGGGACTCCACGATGGTGGCCGAGGTCGTCCCGGAAACGTACGTGAATTCTTTAAGATGTCCTCGGGACGGGCTGTGGGGTTGCTGGAGGGGAAAGAAGAGACAGAGAAGAAGACAGGGGAGAAGCCCGGGAGTGGGGCTGTCAGGAAGGACGGGCCAGGCTGGGCGCCCACAGGACAGCGTGGATGGTCCCCAGTGCCGCCCAGGACTGCCCCTATCCGTGCTCTGTTCCGCCACCCTCGGTGACAGGAGAGGATGGCGTCACAGGTCCTTTCCTGAGAGCAGCTGTCCCTCGTCTGAGAGCGTGTCCTTCCTGACGCCAGACTGTCAGCTAAGCTCCATTCTGTGAAATGGTGGAAACAGTACTTGGGTGGGTTTTTTCTTAATGTTTTTACCTCAGAACAATGAAGAGCTAGTGTCTCCTTGTTAGTTCCTCCTTCCCCACTTAAAACAAACAAACACACACTATTTTGGGGATCCTGAGATACCCAGATGGCAGCGGAGGTCGGTGGGGAGGTAAGGGGCGACCGCGGTGCGTGGGGCCCGGAGACGCCGGTGGCCTTGGAACGTGGCTTAGGAAACACTGAGTAGAGAAAGTTGCATGTCTGTTTCTGTTATTAGCTTGGCCTTGAGGAGTTGGGGACTTTTAACGTGATGGAGATGCGAGCAAACGCCCTGAGCCAGGGGGCTGGTGGAGGAAGAGGAGGGAAGATTCAGGGGGAGGGTTGATGGAGGGCCTACGATGGGGGGCCTCTCTGGGCAGTGACCTGGGGCCTCCCCGGCGATGCTGAATCCGGCCTGCTTCCCTCCAGGGCGAGCCACCCTTGGCCCTGGGCCTGTCTACCCGGAAGGCCCTCAGCATCCTGAAGGAGCAGCTGGAGGCGGTGCTGGAGGGACACCTGAAAGAACGGAAGAAATGTCTCACGTGGCAGGTGAAGCTTCTTCACGGGGAAGCCAGAGCCCGGGTGGGGTGGCAGGGAGGCGTGGGGGGCCCAGCCTCGGGCCCGGGAGCCCATGCTCATGCTGGGCGGCGTGACCCGACCGAAGCCTCAGTAAAAATTAGAAGGAAGCCGGGGCCGCCTTGCGGGGTGCTGTCCTGATCCCACTTGCTGCAGGAGCCCACGCGGCTGGACCCCGGCCCAGACCAAAGCCAGAAGACCGGGGCAGCCCCAGGCCGGGGCGGGCGGGGGTGGGAGGAAGGCGGCCTGATTCTAGCAGGACGCTGCCTCCCGGCTCCTTCCCGGGGGCCCTCACTCCCCGCGCCCCTCCTCAGGAGCTGTGGAGAAGCAGCTTCCTGCACCACGGGAACCGCTGCTCCTGCTTCCACTGGCCCGGAGCCTCGCTCATGCTGCTGGCTGTGCTGCTGCTGCTGGGCTGCCACGGGGGCCAGCCGGCGGGCAGGTAACCGTGGCCCCCCCAAGCTCCCCTCTGCCTCCCACCTGGGCCCCCCCAGGGAAGCAGCCCCCCCCTCCACAGTCGCAGTCTGGGTCGTTAGGAATCCTTGGTCCCCTGGCTGGCTGCTGTCAGCCCCCGAACGAGACCCTCTTTGCAGAAGGGGCCGGGGTCGGCTGGGTGGGGGCGCCCCTCTCCCTGTTAGTACACCCGGCCCTCTTCCCGCCAGCCATGGGGTGGGGCTGGTGAATGCCTCGGCCCTGTTCCTCTTGCTGCTTCTCAACCTCATCCTCATCGGGCGGCAAGATCGGCTGAAGCGTAGGGAGGTAGAGCGGAGGCTCCGAGGGATCATTGACCAAATCCAAGGTGAGGCCGAGGGTCGGGCGTGCCGGGCGGGAAGGGGTGCCCTGTGACGTGTCAACCCTATGAGCTCTTCTCCTGAGGCCCCCCCCGGAGCCCAGCCTATGGCCAGCATTCTGGGGGCTCTTGGCATCAGGAGAATTAGGAGGCTGCCCTGCCCCCTTCTGAGCAGGACAGTGAGGGGCAGGGACAGCCAGGCGTGTGTAGGCAGTGGCCTGAGCACGGCACACAGGGAGGCCGATGGCGCAGTCGGCTTGCAGGCTTGCTAACGGCGGGAGACCAACGGGGAAGACCCTCTCTTGGCAGGAGGACAGTTGAGGTTTTCCCTTCCGAGTCTGCCTTGTCTGGCGGTCCTGGGCCAGGGCACGTAGGAAGATGGGCCAGGGAAGTGTAAGAGCTGCAAGAGGCAGGGTTGGGGGCTCGGACCCGGAAGCCCCAAATGGAGCAGCCCTGTTCCTAAAGAAGGGAGTTTCTCAGTCCGATTTCTGCCTGTTCTTTCATCCAGGGAGTGTTTATTAAGTCCCAGGTCTGGACTGGGACTATGAGGCTCTTCCGAGAGACAGTGGTTCCCGCTTTCCAAGGGCCTGTGGTCTTGGAAGAGAACTTCCTAGTGTCTGAGACCTTTCTCGACCCCGACCAGGCAGCAGATGTTTAAATGCTAAGTGAGAAGGGGTTGCTTCTTTCTGAAGTGATCAGTTGGTTGTGGCCACGTGCCAGGTACGGGAAGGACAACAGTGACCGAGAAAGATGGGGCCTGCTCTCCGAGAGCTTAGTCTCTTGCTCAGGAACCATCAGTGGCTCCCTCTTGCTTATCAAAGCTGCCCAGAACCTCTGGGCCAGGCTCCAGCCTCCCTCCCTGGACTCTTCTCTTACTGTCATCCTCACCTGAAAAGCCCTCCCCAGTGCCAGACCCACCACAGACCTCCCTGCTCCTGTGCCTTTGTCCTGCTGTCCGCTGCCTGGACTGGCCCTCCCTCCCTCAGCTCCAGCTGACAGATCCGGCCCATCTCAGCTTCCTCTTCCCTGAGGCCGCCTCCGATGGCATCAGCTCTCCTGCGCTGCTGCCGCACTGCGGTCTTTCTTAATGCCCTGAGTGGGTTTGCCGTGGTTTGTGTTATCTGCCCACATCCATCTCTCTCTTGGCTGCGGCTCCTCGAGGGCAGGGATGGTGTCATCTTCACCTTTGACCTTTGCATCCCTCAAAGCCCTCGGCAATGCTTGTGAAATGTATTTGGGTGGAGTTAAGGGCACAAAGAATAAGAGCTCCGGGTGTTCAGAGGGGTAGAAGTGCGTGGGCTGGAGTGGGGGGAGAGGCTTCACAGGGGAGGTGACCTGGACAGAGGGGTAGTGTTGGCATGGCTCTTGTGGGTTGCCGCAAGCCTTCTGGGAAAGGAAGGTGAGCCGGCAGAGCTCCACGGTGTGTGCCGGGCGGCTGACGTACGGAGCTGTGGGTGAGGTAGTTTCCTTCCTCCCGTTCTCCTCAGATGCACTCAGGGATGGCAAGGAGATCAAGTGGCCAGATGCCATGTACCCAGACCTCCACATGCCCTTTGCACCGTCCTGGTCCCTGCACTGGGCCTACAGAGATGGACATCTGGTCAACCTGCCAGTTAGCTTGTTGGTAGAAGGAGACATCATAGCTCTGAGGCCCGGCCAGGAATCGTTCGCCTCTCTGAGGGGGATCAAGGTAGCTCGAGACTTTTCTCCTTCCCTGGAAATGCTGTGAGAGCACCTACAGGCAATGGTGGGAGGGTCCCAGGGCTCAATCCTGAACCTTCCTGGCCAGCTCACAGGCTTCTTGGCAAGGGCTCTGGAAGAATGGAGAAGAGCTGGAACGTCTTTCTCCTTCTTGTCCTATTCTTTCTTTTCTCTGACCCTTAAGCTGCTAGGAATCCAGTTCCACAACGCTCTCTGCCCCACAGCTGACACTTGCTAACCAATGGTCCCTAACCCAGTGAGGTGTCTCCACTTAGCTGGAATTGTCAAGGAAGAGTGGCTTCTGATTGAGCCAATGCCCTCGCCTCCTCCCCTGACTCTCTGGCAGGATGATGAGCACATTGTCTTGGAGCCTGGAGACCTGTTTCCCCCTTTCTCTCCACCCCCCTCCCCCCGGGGAGAAGTGAAGAAGGGGCCGCAGAACCCCCAGCAGCACCGGCTCTTCCGCGTCCTCGAGACCCCTGTGATCGACAACATCAGGTCGGCTTGCTGTCCCGCCTTCCTTCTGGCGCCTGAGTTCTCACCCCTGGTGCCTCCGGGAGCAGGGGGCGGGGTGACGAGGAGAGAGCCAGGTTTATCCGGAGCCCCCCTTCGGGTAGGCCCCTCTGTGGATTCTTTAACTTGAGCGTCTCAGGAGAATTCCTAGCCTGGGCGCTTGTTCCTCTCCCCGCTAGAACTCTGCGGGGACCGCTCTGGAGGCTGCCCCAGATTCCTCTCCCAGGGAACAGGAGAGATGGCCTGACTCAGTGACGCCTAGGGCAGGTGGGTGTTTCCGGCCCGTCCCCCCGGGCGCTCGTCCAACTCCAGGGTCCCCCCTTTCTGCAGATGGTGCCTGGACATGGCCCTGTCCCGCCCAGTCACGGCTCTGGACAACGAGAGGTTCACGGTGCAGTCGGTGATGCTGCACTACGCCGTGCCTGTGGTCCTGGTGCGTGAGGCGGGCCTCGCGGGGCAGGGGGGAGGGCCAGGAAATGGGGGAGCCTCGGGGCCAGGTTCGGGTGAACGCGGGAGAGAAGATGGGGAGGGGGGCCCAGAGTGAGCTGGCCGGTGCTGGGGCTGGGGAGGGGAGGAGTGCGCAGAGGAAGGGGAGCCTGAGAGCTCAGGTCCCTCTCTGGGTGGGGGGCTAAGGCTGCACTTCTGTTCCCCGAAGGCCGGCTTCCTCATCGCCAATGCCCTGCGCTTCATGCTGAACGCCCCTGGCGTCACCTCCTGGCAGTACACCCTCCTCCAGCTGCAGGTGACCCCCGCCCCTGCCCCCCTCTGTGGTGCGCTGCTCTCTCCTGGGAGGCTGGGTCCCCTCGTGGTGCCCTGGCTGTCCCTCCCTCTCTGTAGCCCGGGGGTCCCTCCGGCTTCAGCATGAGAATGCCTGCTGCCCTTCTCTTCCTGCCCTGGACAGCTGTCCCTTTCTACTCAGGGAATGGCTGCGGGGCTGGGGAAGGCCTTCCATCCCTCCCTCTTGCCAGGCCAGCGGCTCTTCGAGAGGCTTCAGTGTGGTTCGTGCTTCCCCAGGTGAATGGCGTCCTCCCCATCCTGCCCCTGCTCTTTCCAGTCCTCTGGGTCCTGGCAACCGCCTGTGGAGAAGCTCGGGTCCTGGCCCAGATGAGCAAGGCCTCGCCCAGCTCCCTGGTAGGTTGTTCCAAGGCATCGTGGGGCCAGCACAAAAAGAAAACGATTGGGAGCAAAAAGAGGGTGTCAGCTGTGCCCCAGAGACCAGGTGCAGAGGTCCAGCCCCACTGTGGGCCCCTGTCCCCCTTGTGGGCAGGCCCTGAGCCGCTCTCCTCTGGAGGAGCCTCTAGGCCGGGCGTGCGAGGCGGGGGATCGTCCGTCCTGGCGCTCGGCAGACAGGGGATTCGGGAGCTGCCTGGGTGTCCTTTACCAAAGGCGTCAGGAGCCTTGCTGGTGTGGGGCCCTGGCCTTGCAGCTTGGAGGCCTGTGTGAGGGCGCCTCCCTGAGCTGGTGCCCTCTTCTCCGTGCAGCTGGCCAAGTTCTCGGAGGACACTCTCAGCAGCTATACGGAAGCCGTCTCCTCTCAGGTGCTCATCCGGGACACCTGTGGCCCCGGGCCCCTGGAGCCGCCAACCTGAGCTCCCTCAAGCTGGCCCCTTCCGGCACCCTGAGACTCCCCTGCTCTATGGCCTTGGAGCCTCCTGTCTCATGTGGGCAGTGGCTCTGCCCAGACGCATGGCTCTCCACCCCAACTTGCTGGTGTCCCCGCACTGTCTCCTCTGCCAGCCCCAGAGGCTCTCTCTGGGGGAAATAACACGGACCTTGTCTCTCCCGCCAGGAAATGCTGCGCTGCATTTGGGGGCACTTCCTGCGGGTGATCCAAGGGACGTCGCCAACCCTGAGCCACAGCTCCAGCCTGCTGCACAGCCTGGGCTCAGTCACGGTGAGGGCGGGCCCTGCGGGAGGACCCCACCTCCGCTGGCTGGCTGCCTGGCTGTGTCCGGGTGTCTGCCCCCCCCTGGAATGGACCCTGGCAGGTTGGGGAATGCCAAGCCCCTTCCCCCTTCCCCCCTGCAGGTCCTGTGCTGTGTGGACAAACAGGGGATCCTGTCATGGCCAAACCCCAGCCCAGAGACTGTGCTGTTCTTCAGTGGGAAGGTGGAGCCCCCACACAGCAGCCACGAGGACCTAACGGATGACCTGTCCACCCGCTCCTTCTGCCACCCTGAGGTAGAGGAGGAGGTACGGCCGGCTTCCAGGGACCCAGCTCTGGGCCCGGCCAGTGGCCTCAGGGAGGGCGAGGCTGGGGGGGCGACGGAAGGCTCGAGCACCGTTAGGGTCTCCTTCTCGGCCGTTCAGGCAGGGCCTTCACCCCAGGCGGTGAGGGGACGAAACTGCCCTGCCTCCCTGGCCCATGGCAGCCAGCGGGACCCCGGTCCGAGGCCTGTGCTCCTTGTTCTCCTCAGCCCCACGAACGAGATGCCCTCCTGGCCGGTTCCCTGAACGCTACCCTGCACCTTTCCAATGAGCAGGAACGTGGCGACTGGCCGGGTGACGGTCCCAAGCCCCCCGAATTCTACTCTCACCACAAAGCCCACGGCCGCAGCAAACACCCGTCCGGCTCCAACGTGAGCTTCAGCCGGGACACGGAGGGCGGCGAAGAAGAGCCTGGCAAGGTGAGCGGCGCGCGGAGAGCAGCCACGGGGGGTCCTGGCCTCCCCGCTGAAGGGCCCGAGGGGGGCAGCCCGTCCTGAGCGGATGAAGCCGAAGGCACAGGCCTCCGTTCTCAGGCCTCCAGGCTCAGCCAGGCAGGACGGCCTCCGGAGGCCTCATCCGGGGCCCTCCCAGGAGGGAGGCCCTCTCCCCGGCTCTGGCGCTTGCAGATGGTGACTGGTTGGGGCAAGGCCCTTCCTTCTGGTCACAGCCTTCTGGAGACAGGAGGCTGGCGGCTCCCCCTGGCTGGAAGAGGCCCTCCACGGTTCCCTCCCTGCTCTGGGCGTCCCCTGTCAGGCACTGCCATTGCTGGGCAGAGCTACCGGAAGCAGCCGAAGCCCAGCAAGGACAGGGAGAGGGTTTCCGGGAGGGGTGGGAAGAGCGCGCGCCTGCTCGGGTGGGGAAGGGGGTGCCTTCTCCCCGGCTGAGGCTCCCCTCTCCCCGGCTGCTCTCTGCTTCCCGTCTGCCTGTGACCCAGCCCGGGCTGGAGGGCGAGCCCTACGAAGCAGAGGACTTTGTGTGTGACTACCACTTGGAGATGCTCAGCCTGTCGCAGGACCAGCAGAACCCCTCCTGCATCCAGTTCGACGACTCCAACTGGCAGCTGCACCTCACGTCCCTGAAGCCCCTCGGTCTCAACGTGCTGCTGAACCTCTGTAACGCCGGCGTCACCGAGCGGCTGTGCCGCTTCTCCGACCACCTGTGCAACATCGCCCTGCAGGAGAGCCACAGCGCCGTCCTGCCCGTGCACGTGCCCTGGGGCCTCTGCGAGCTCGCCCGCCTCATAGGTGCGCTGGCCCCCGGCCTTCACGGGGAGCCCCGTCCGCCCTGTCGGCTTCTGAGCAGCCCCTGGAGCCAGGCCCCGTTCGACAGTGCTTCCTAGGCTGGGGAAACAACCAAGGGTGGGGTGAAAGGGGGAAAGAACCAGCCCAGCCTGACGGGGGTTCTGTCCCTGCAAGGGAGGCTGTGGCTTCCTCCCAGACACCCTGAGTTGCCGTCCCTCCCCCTGCAGGCTTCACCCCTGGGGCCAAGGAGCTCTTCAAGCAGGAGAACCACCTTGCGCTCTACCGCCTCCCCAGTGCCGAGATGGTGAAGGAGACCTCGCTGGGGAGGCTGTCCTGTGTCACCAAGCGGCGGCCCCCGCTCAGCCATATGATCAGTCTCTTCATCAAGGACACCACCACCAGTGAGCCTTCCAGGCTTGGCCAGCATCTGGCCAGACCTTCCCGGAGCTTGGCGGGGCGGGGCTTCTTTTAGGTGTCCCTTTTTCAGGGACCCTGGGCAGATGAGCACTAGACTGCTTCCGGAGTCTTCCTCAGATGTGGCAGGGATTGGATTTGGGGACTGGTGCTGGGCTGGCGGTGGCCACGGGGCTTGGGGACTATCTGAAGGGTCGCAAGCCCACACAGGCCTGGGGCATTCTACTCCCCAGGGGCTCCCTAGCGCCCTTCTCAAGGACAGCAGGGTGACCTGAGGCGGGAGTGAGAGGTGGCAGTGGCTTGGGGCGCTCACGGTTCAGCCTTGTCCTCCCGGCCTCAGGCACAGAACAGATGCTGTCCCATGGCACGGCTGACGTGGTCTTAGAGGCCTGCACAGACTTCTGGGATGGGGCGGACATCTACCCTCTCTCGGGTTCTGACAGGTGGGTGAGGAAGCACGCCTCGTGTTGATGGCAGATAGCCCCGGGTGCCTGCCTGCCTGGCTCACGGGCCGGGGGGTCGGGGGGCACCTCGGGGCCACTCGCCTCATTTCGGCCCTGCTTCCCTGGCAGAAAGAAAGTGCTGGATTTTTACCAGCGAGCCTGCTTGTCTGGTTACTGCTCTGCCTTCGCCTACAAGCCCATGAGCTGCGCCCTGTCCCCCCAGCTCAACGGCAAGTGCATCGAGCTGGTGCAGGCGCCTGGCCAGAGCGGCGTCTTCACTGTGTGCGAGCTGCCCAGCACCGTCCCCATCAGGCTGAGCGCGCGCCGCGACAGCTGGAGCTCGGATGGTACCGGGCGCGTCTGTCCCAGGGCGGGGGGCGGGCGGGGGGGGGCTTCCGGAGGGCCCTGGCATCCATCGCAGCGGAGGGGACCGTGGGCTCGCTGGAGCTGGAGCGTCCCTGTCTGGTGGCACGGGCAAGTCCCTTAGCCTCCTCGCGGCCACCCAGGTGCTCGCTGTGCCCTGCTCCCGGGTTTCTGGTGATGCTCAGTGCGACAGCAAAGGGCTTTCTTTGGAAGTCATAAAGCAGCAGTATTTCTAGACCATTAGTCTTATTTGATCAGACAAAAAGGCCAGGTTGCAATGCTGCCGGAACAGAGGGACTCAGAGCCAGCCACCCCTCCCCATGGCACCAAACAGACAGACTCACAGGGTCTTCTGACCCAAAGACCATGAACTGAGGCCGTGGCTGAGAGTCAGGGCAGCCCCCTAGCCCCGGTTCAGGGCCGGGCTCTATCGTTACTCCTTAGGATCATCACCTGACTGATGAGTACCTTTCATTGTCTTTTCTCCTGTGTCTGTTGGCTCCTTTGTGTCTTGGCTGTGTGTGTGTGTGTGTGTGCGCGCGCGTGTGCATGTGGCTGTGTGTGTGGTCCCCTGGGGCCCACGTGCTCATTGATTTGGGTGCGGCATCTGTGTGTGTGGCCTGGGCTGCCTCCTGGAATCTGCTGGTTCCTGGGTGGACGTCCCCGCTGGGCTTTGTGCCTTGTGCCTACCTGAAGAAGGGATCGGGGAGGTCCTGGAGAAGGAAGACTGCATGCAGGCCCTGAGCGGCCAGATCTTCATGGGCATGGTGTCCTCCCAGTACCAGGCCCGGCTGGACATCGTGCGCCTCATCGACGGGCTGGTCAATGCCTGCATCCGCTTCGTCTACTTCTCTTTGGAGGATGAGCTCAAAAGCAAGGTGGGGGAGAGCCACCCCCCTCTGCCTCCGCTGACCCTTTCTCCCATGGGCTCGCGGGCCCCTCTGTTTATTGCCATCTTCCTTCTGCAGGTGTTTGCAGAAAAGATGGGCCTGGAGACGGGCTGGAACTGCCACATCTCGCTCACGCCCAGTGGTGACATGCCCGGCTCTGAGATCCCGCCCTCCAGCCCCAGCCATGCTGGCTCCCTGCACGACGACCTGAACCAGGGTAAGGGCACAGGTTTGGGGCGGGGACAAGGTGGGCGTGGACGGTTCCAGAAGGAGCCTCCATAGATCCCTCCCGAGAAGTACATTCCCTTGGAAAATGGCCCTCTTCTCCCTGTGGTGACAGCAGTTGCCAGTGGAGGAGAGGAGACTGGAGAGCAGGAAGTTCTCTGCCATCTTTAGGGCAAGAAAAGGCCCCCAGGAGGCTGTGACTCCAGGTGAGGACAGGCTTTCATCCCCACAGTGTCCCGAGATGACGCGGAAGGGCTCCTTCTGATGGAGGAGGAGGGTCACTCAGACCTCATTAGCTTCCAGCCTACGGACAGTGACCTCCCCAGCTTCCTGGAGGACTGCAACCGGGTAGGGTGGCAGGGGCTGTGCCCCGTGGCCCTCCGAGGTAGTTGGCTGGCCGGTCCAGAGAAGGCAGGGAGGGAAGGAGCGACCCTTCTCCTGACCCTGCGGCTGCTGACATCTCTGTTCTGTCCAGGCCAAGCTGCCACGCGGCATCCACCAGGTGCGCCCCCACCTGCAGAACATCGACAACGTGCCCCTGCTAGTGCCCCTGTTCACCGACTGTACCCCCGAGAGTGAGTAACGTAGCCGCGGCCGCTAAGGAGGCCCGGGCTCCCAGTGGGCTCTGCAGGAGCTGTCCATGGGGGATGCGAGCGACCCGAGCTGGGAGGAGCCGGGACCGTAGCGGCTGGAGCTGTGGGTGTGCCCTTTCTAGGGAGTCAGAAGTGACAGCAGTTATACGATATTCATGTGTTTGGGGGAGGAATGTCCCCAGGAGGGGCCTGCTTCCCCCCGTCTCCTATTCTCCTACCCTGTGGGTCTCTGCCCAGAGCCTCACACGGGGCTCCAGGCACCTGACTCTTGCGCTCTGCCCGCTCAGCCATGTGTGAGATGATCAAGATCATGCAGGAATATGGGGAGGTGACCTGCTGTCTGGGCAGCTCTGCCAATCTAAGGAACAGTTGCCTTTTCCTCCAGAGTGACATCAGGTCAGGGGGACGCCTGAGTGTGGGGGCTTGCGTGGGGCCGGGGCACATTCCGTGGCTGATCTTGCTAGGGTTGGGACCAACAGACTGAGCACGGTGGGGAGAGAGGGAGCGGATGCTTGCGTCGTCCCGTGGGAGATGGGATGTTCGCAGGGTGTAGCTGATGGCTGTGCTTTCCTCCTGCGTGGAGCAGCATTGCCCTAGATCCCCTGTACCCATCCCGCTGCTCCTGGGAGACCTTTGGTTACGCCACCAGCACCAGTATGGCCCAGGCCTCGGATGGCCTTTCTCCCCTCCAGCTCTCGGGGCAGCTCAACAGCCTGCCCTGCTCCCTGACCTTTCGCCAGGAGGAGACCATCAGCATCATCAGGCTCATTGAGCAGGTGGGGGCTCGGGCTGGCACAGGGGGCAAGGATGGGGCTGCCTCATGGACTGGCCAGGAGTGACACCGGGTCTGTCTGGGCTCCCAGGGGCTGATTGCCCTCCCAGAGAGGCTCACTGGCCTCCACCCTCTCCTAGCAGGAGCCTCTGGGGCATCTGGCTCTCGGCTGAGATTTGTCAGCTATAGGCCCGCCACAGTCTGTCCCTCCCGGTCCCTAGGCGCGGCACGCCACCTACGGCATTCGCAAGTGCTTCCTCTTCCTGCTGCAGTGCCAGCTGACCCTCGTGGTCATCCAGGTGAGCTGGGGCCTTCCCAGGCACTGGCCCTCCCCCACCCGCTCCTCCACTCAAGGCCCAGCTGAGTCGGGGCTGGCCGGCTGGGAGGATGGGCACAGCCCAGGGGGCCCCTGGCCTCTGTGGAACCCCTGGGCTTTTGGAGCTGACGCCATCAGCAGGATAGCGACCCCGGTGGCCCCAGCTCCTCTGGGCATCTGTCTGGGCACAGGGCAAGGCAGCCTCGGGGCTGCCAGCATCCTACTATTTGCCAGAACCTAATCCAGCTTCCTGGGCTCTCCTGGTCTAGTTCCTGTCTTGCCTGGTTCAGCTGCCACCGCTGCTGAGCACCACCGACATCCTGTGGCTGTCCTGCTTTTGCTACCCTCTGCTCAGGTGAGAGTCAGGCGGTCCCTCCGGGTCCAGGCGGGCAGGGCCGGGACAGCACCGAGCAGCCCCAAGGAGCCCAGGTCCCACGAGACCTGCTCCGTGCTCACGACCTTGGCACAGGAGACACTCAGTGATGGGGGGGGGGGGGGCCCCCATCTACCCCCAGGCCTGCCCTCACTCCTAAAACTCAGAAAGTCTTCCCACGTGGGAATTGGGGGACGGAAGGAGACAGTCCCAATCCTTCACCAAGTCCGTCCTTTTCAGCATCTCTCTGCTGGGGAAACCCCCCCACAGCTCCATCATGTCTATGGCCACGGGGAAGAACCTTCAGTCCATTCCTAAGAAGGTAAGCAACGTGGAGCCCTGGGAGCCTGGGCCTTTCCTGAGGAACGTGGGTGCAGAGGGGGCTGAGCCTTGGGGGAGAGAAAGGGGCTTCCATCAGAACTCCGCCCGGTACAGAGCCGGGAAGGATCCTCTCCCCGCCGGGCCTGCCCGGTTCCTGAAGCGCCCGCTGAGCCCCGGGAGTGACGGGCCCCCCTTCTTCCTGCAGACCCAGCACTACTTCCTGCTCTGCTTCTTGCTCAAATTCAGCCTCACCATCAGCTCGTGCCTCGCCTGCTTTGGCTTCACGCTACAGAACTTCTGTGACAGCTCCCGGGCTCGCAACCTCACCAACTGCTCCTCCGTCATGCTGCGCAGGTGCGTGCGGCCTGCCCTGTGCCCCCCGCCCCATCTGTCCCCTGCTTTCCAGGGGCCCAGCGGGGGGGCTGAGTCCACCCCTTGCTTTGGCAGTCATGCCGACACAGCTCCAGCCTGGTTTGACGACTTCGCCAACGGGCTGCTGACGGCTCAGAAGCTCACCGCCGCCCTGATCGTCCTGCACACGGGTGAGGGGCTCCCTGGGAGGGGCTGGTGGGGGCTGGTGGGGCGCCCTGGGGGCAAGGCCTCTTGGGGGTGGGGAGTCTGACGCTCCTCCCACCGACCCTGTCTTCCCCAGTCTTCATTTCTATCACCCACGTGCATCGCACCAAGCCCCTGTGGCGAAAGAGCCCCTTGACCAACCTCTGGTGGGCCATGACCGTGCCCGTGGTGTGAGTATCTGCGGATGGACGTGGGGGCGGGGGAGGGGCCTTTGGCAGGACTGGGGTCTGAAGTCCTACTCCAGGGGGCTGAGCCAGAGGTCGGACGCTGCCCTCCTTGAGCTACTCAGACGGAGAAGGGCAGGGAAGGAAGCCAGAAGGTTCATGCGGGGCTGCCATCTCTCCCTGCAGCCTGCTGGGGCAGGTGGTCCAGACGGCAGTGGACCTGCAGCTGTGGACGCACAGGGACAGCCCTGTCCACTTTGGCCTGGAGGACGTGCCTCTGCTGACATGGCTCCTGGGCTGCCTGTCCCTGGTCCTCGTGGTGGTCACCAACGAGATCGTGAAGCTGCACGAGATTCGGTGAGCCACCAACCGGGCACGCCCTCTGGGCTCGGGCTCATTCCCCGGGCCTGTGACCTCCTGGGCACGGCTCCCCCGCCTGCCCCCGCTGCCTGGACTTCCCTCCTCCTCTGGGGTCCTGCCCTGTCCCTGGTCTGGGCTCCCGCTCTAACCTAGGCTCTTACTTCCTGCCCCACCAGGGTCCGGGTTCGCTACCAGAAGCGGCAAAAACTGCAGTTTGAGACTAAGTTGGGCATGAACTCCCCCTTCTGAGCCATTGGCCACCGTGGTCCTTGTTGCCCTGGTCCTGGGGCTAAAGCCAGACCGGTCTGAGTCTGGGGAGTTGGTATCGTGAATGTTTCAGGGTTTCCTCTTGCACCCCATGGCACGGGAGGCCCAGGTCTGCGTCTGACCCAGCTGTCATCCTGACCCCCAGGGCTTACCGTGGAGGAGCTGGGGAGCCATGGCCTCGGCATCAGGGC
Organism: Ailurus styani; assembly: GCA_002007465.1. Classification (NCBI taxonomy): domain Eukaryota; kingdom Metazoa; phylum Chordata; class Mammalia; order Carnivora; family Ailuridae; genus Ailurus; species Ailurus styani. The sequence continues at coordinate 769,169 of LNAC01000251.1, forward strand.
AGTCTGGTCTTGAATGTACGACCTAGTGCACTTAGCAGAGGGGCCCTTAGTCTCCTCCACCTGCGGGCTGCCTCCTTTAGGGTCTCTTAGCCCAGGGCCCTTTGCTCTTGGGTCTCCAGGCAGAACCATGAACTTGGTGGGGCCAGGACCTCAGTGGCAGCAGCCGTGGGAGGCCACTGTGAAGGCAGCATCCTCCCTGCACCCCACCTGTCTTCCTGGGGGCGCCCTCCCTCCCTTTATGGGGGAGCCTCACGCTCAGACCTGAAGATGAAGAAGACCCCCTGCCTTGCCCTGGCACCTCTTCCTGTGCCTGCCTTCAAGCTGGCCTGGCACGTCAGTTTTGGGGACACAGCCCAGGGTTCCTTTGGGCCCCTGCCCTAGTTCTCCTGTGAGAATGTTTTTACTGGTGTATATTTTTTACTGGAAATGAGCCTTTTAGGAATGAATGTAGACTGGTTTGTATTAAAACTTGTAAATTGCTTAAGAAAAATCTGTGGCTGGTCCATGAGGCAGCCACTCGGGGGCCCACCCAAGGCTTTGGCCAGTGAGGGAGCCCCGAAGGGGAGGGGAGAGCCCAAGCCTTGCTCCTTCCCCACTGGCAGGAGCCCTCAGGTCTGGCCCAGGCGAGAACCCTGGGCTCAGAGGTCCGTGGCACAGATCCAAACACACAGCCCGATCACGTGGAATGACACTTTCATTGGGGTTAGTTGGGATAAGAGGTTAATGGTTACAGAACGGGGCCTGGGCCACCCAGATCAGGCTTCCAGCCCCGAGGTGAGCCGTGGGCACTCTCGCCGTGGTCCGCAGCCCCTTCCCCCGTCTCCTCTCAGGCGGTTATAGATAGAATAAATTCCATTTAAAATATATGCATTTCTCTCTGCTTAAAAAATAACATTTACAGTTGAAAAAGTTTGGACTTTGGGGATCTGTTAATCCCACTGGCCTCACCCCCGCCAGCTTTGCCTCACTGAGGGCGGGCGGGGGCGGGGGCAGGAGCAGGGCGGGCCGGGGCTCGGCCACCACTGCGGAGAGCAGGCCCCTGGCCGCTTATTTACATGTCCTGTGTACACCTGTGCGGAGCCTTCTCCAGCCTCCACGTGTGCCCGGACAGCACAGCAGGTATCAAGAGGTCCTCGACACAGGGACCGGAGACCCTGGAGGTGGCAGAGGGCAGAGGGAGCCCCCCAGGAGCCTGGCCGCCACTTCCTTCTCCCCGGGGCGGAAGCTCTTGCCAGGGTCCCTGTCCATGGGCCAGGGCCGTCTGGCCAGTTACACAGCGGGAAGGGGCTCTGCTGAGATGTCAGCTTCCGACAAGTCCCCTCAGCCTCCCGCGGAGACTGCCCCCGCTCAGCGCCGCAGCACTGACAGCCCCCGGCTCGGGCGCGCGAGCTTCTGCGCTGGGGTTCAGAGGCCGCAGACGCTGAAGGCCACCAGAGGCTCTCAGTCCAGCATGGCGTCCAGCTGGTCGGCCAGGGCGTCGAACATGGTGCTGATGTCGTCCAGAATGTGCTTGGTGGAGGTGCCGGGAGGGCTGCAGTGGGGGAAGGAGCGGGTCAGAGCAGAAACTGGGCCATGGGCGGGCAGGGGCTGTGCCTGCGTTCCTGGCGGGGCCAAGCACTTCGTGTGCGTCTGCTCCCGGCCCTTACGTGAGGGCTCAGGGGGACTGATGTGCTCAAGCTCACATGCCTCTCAGTGGCTGCCACCGGGATCCCCCACAGCTCAGATCTGGGTGACTTCAGAAGCCGGGCTCCTCCCGTTCCAATTAGGGTCGCCCCAGCCTAAGGACTGGTCTGCTGCACCCCTCCCCGCCAACATCCCCAGGACCCCGGGAAGAGGAGTTCGGGGGAGCTGCTCCTCCACCGCAGCCCTGTCCCTCCCTGCCTAGCACCCGGCACCCCTCACCCCTCTCGCTCCTCAGCGCCGATGCTCTTCTCTGCGGCTCTTAACGCAGCTGCCAGGGATGAGCTGGTCTGTTCCAGCCTCTGCTGGGCCCGGCCGGAGCCCGCGGACCCAGTGCTCTCTGGCCTCGGAGGCGGCACGGGGCGGGGGCCGAGCCGGGGAGCCAGCTTCGGGCCAGAAAATGCCAGCTGGGTGCAGGCCACAGACACAGGCTTGGGGGCCGTTCCTGCAGAGACAAAAAGGTTGGCTGTGACTCGGAGGGCCTGGACGTGACCCTTGCAAATGACAGCCCACCCCCCGCCCCCGGTGGGCCCTGCCTCGTACCTGCACCCGGCACCTTGATGACTGCAGCCGGGGAAGCAGGGGGCTCCGTCTCCCCGGGCTGCCGACCGCCTGCCGAGTTTTCCAGAGCAGGCCCAGGGCTGGGGGACGCAGGAGGCTGGGCCAGGAGGCCGGGAGAAAGAGGGGCTGGAGCTCCCTGAGTTGGAAGGCTGCTGGGGTCAGGCCGGGGAGGGCTGGGAGCCGCCGAGGCGGAGGGCTCGCCGGGGGTCTGGGAGGGCAGGGAGGCAGACGTGCTGGGCGCAGCACTGGCCACACCGAAGGCCAGAAGTGCCGTCTGCAGCGGCTCCCTCTCCCGGCATTTGGGCCTCCGCTTAACAGTGTCTGACTCTGTGAGGTTGAAATCCAGGCCGGCGGGCACAGGCGCCTCCCGGGGTGGAGGGCCCCCTGGCTTGGGCCGCTGTTTGATGGTCAGGTTCCCCTCCTCCGCAAACGGGAGTCCCTCCCCTGAGCTGCCCCGAGATGGGGGCGTCCCCTCTGGCCCCGGCTCCTCCTCCTCTGTGTCCGACACGGGGCCAGCTGGGGCAGGCGGGCCGGGGGGCTCCGAGGGGCCGGTTGGTTCACTCAGTGTTCGCCTTCGGGGCGCAGAGGCCCCCTCCTTAGGCCCCAGGCTTCCGTCTCCAGGAGGAGGCTCCGCAGCGGGGCCAGAGACAGAGCTGAGGCGTTTCGGGGGCGGGGGTGGCGGGCCTTTGCGTCGGGCGCGGAGGGCGAAGGACTGGCTGCGGGGAGCCCCTCGGGCTGGGGTCGGGCTAGGGCTGGTCCGCGCTAGGGCGCTGCGTCCCGGCCGCCGGGTGAGGGTGGCGTAGCTGCCCAAGGCGCTGCCCACCGGCCCTCCAGCCTCCCCCTCGGCTTCCCCCTCCGCAGGGCCGGGGCGGCTCAGGCTGTGGGACCTGCGCTTGGGCCGAGGCGGGTCCGGAGGAGTGGCAGGGGGACCAGCCAAGTAGGAGAAGGCACAAGGCGCACCCGGAGGTGGCCCTGGGGCTGGGCTGGAGGGTGAGCCCTGGGGATACATAAACACGTAAGGGGGGGGCCCTTGGCCAGGAAGTGGGGAACAAAGCTTAGGGGGTCGCTCTGTGCCCTCTGGAAGGTTCCTCTCCTGTGGGGTGCTGGGGTCTCCGCCACGGGGCTGGGGGGCAGGCTGTTCCTGTGAATGACCCGAGCCTCGCGAGCGTGCGCCAATGCTCTCCTGGCTCGGGGAGCGGGCTGGGGGCAGGGGGAGTGGCTCAGGGCCACCCCCAGCCATGGCTGCCTGCAGCTCTGGGCTTAGCTCGCTGCCCTGGAAGGTGAGGAGACGGGGGCCAGCTGCAGCCGGGCCGTCCCCATTCTCCAGCCCCTCGATAGCCATCAGCTCCGGGCCTCTGGCTAGCCGGTGGCCGCCCTCCGCTGGGGCCTCCCCCTGCAGCAGGCCCCGCCGGAGCTCGGCCAGCCGCTTCACTCCCAGCATGAGCTTCTTCTGATGACCTGAAAGGGGACAGGTAGAGGCCGCAGGGTCAGCTGGGGCCGCCCCAGTCCCTCCTGGCCCCCATGCTCCCTCCCGGGCTTGAACCCTGAGCCGTTTTAGAGCGTCTTAGGCATGCGGGAGGCCCCAGGGCGGTCCTCACCGAGCTTGTTGACCCCGATCTCCTGCAGCTCCTCCCAGGTGAGGTCGGCCACCAGCGCCATGGAATCGTAGCCGCTGCTCACCAGCTGTTTGTGGTACTGCGGCAGCCCCAGCGCGCACAGCCACTCCCGCAGGTCCGTCTGGAAGAGGACGCCGGCCTCAGCGCCCCAGCCAGGAAGGGCCCCCACGGCACGGCTGGCGGCGGGAGCCGGGGCCGGCCCCCCGCTTACCGGGATGTAGTTGGGCAGCCACTCGGCGATGCTGAGCTGAGCAATCTCGGAGGCGATCTTCTTCCTGTGCCCAGGCTTGGTCACGCCGATGGCCGTCAGGTCCTGCCACACACACAGACTCGTGCCATCCGGCCCCCCCCCCAACCCCCAGCCGCCGCCCGCCGGGCCCTCCGCCGCCCTCCTGCCGTGGCTCCTACCTCGGGAGTCATACGGCTGATGGTTGGCACGTCGTAGCCGGCCTGCAGAAAGTGCGCGGTGTAGCCTTCCAGCTGGAACTCGCTGAGCCAGTTATGAATGGCCTGGGCATCCTGTGGCACGGGGCAGAGGCCGAAGTTGACAGAGGCAGAGCTGAGGCCGCAGCCCAGCCTCCCCGGGGCGCCCGGCCTGAGGCCCATCCCACACCACCACACCCGTAGCGCCCGGAGCCCACTTCCCGGTGGAGGTCCCACCTTCCCCTCCAGCAGCTGCTCCGGCCTCACGTCCTGGGTGAAGAGCTGTTCCCCAGAGTGGTAGGTGACCAGAGAGCGGTGGCTCAGGTTGTCTTCAGGAGGGAGAAAGAGGGAATCAGGAGTGGCATGCCGGAGGGGTGTCTACCCGGGTCCCAGGTACCCTTCCTACCTGCCAGGGATGGGGGGTGCAGTCCTGGCAGCACCTGGTCCTCTCCTGTGGAAGGCAGTGGCTAGACACAGGGAAGGAGCGACTCAGCATGTGGGGGCGGACGGCTCTGTCCCGCTCCCCACGCCCCCTCCCTC
>LNAC01000251.1:799726-831311 GCA_002007465.1 Ailurus styani
ACACACACACACACACACACACACACACCCCCAGCCATTGGTCGGCGAGCCTCACACACGGGCCAGCCCTAAACCCCCAGTGCCCCCATCCAGGGGGGCAGAGGGGGGAGGGCTGCTCGGAGTTCAGTCCTGCAGGGACTGAACCTAACGTTGGGCGGTCTTTCCGAGCCCAGGGGTTGGAAGAAGGTGTTTCTCCCTCTCAGGGGTCGCGCTCTGGCCAGCAGCTCCAGTGATGTTGCCTCAGACTCTTCTTGGCATCCTGGTTGTGCACGGCCGATCACGTAGTAGTGTCCTTTACCCCCAGGTCCTGGCACCCTGAAGCCCGAGGTCGGACAGCGGGTCCCCCCCACCTGTCCCTTCCCTGCGTCTGCACCCATTTGGTGTCTAGGGGGCAGGCTTCTCCCCTGTTCAGGTTACCATGGCTGGAGGGGAGCCCAGCCCCCCAGAGACCAGGAGCCATCCCAACAGGACTGCCTCCTCTGAGCATAGGGCCACCCTCCTACCTGGCCGCCGCCTGGGCCTTCTCCCGTTCTCTGGTGTGATCCTCTTATCTACCCCGCCTGGGAGGCAGATAAACCAAAAGAAGAAAAAAAAAATCTCTACTAATCCCATAACCGTGCCAGTGTGGTGTCTACTTACGTACGTATTTATAATAGCGCCTGCCTGACTTTAGGGCATCTCGTACATATGTTTCTTCGTCCCTTGTCTTCTGCCCTTTTAATGAACATACGCCTTCAGTCGTGACCCTGAGCCTGCTTCACCGGCTCCCTGTAGGTTGCTTCTGATTTTCCCTGACAACTTAATGACCAGCACAGCAAGGCTGGGGAGAACATTCGAGGACCTAGATGGGTGCCCTTGTCCGTGGTGGTTTTAGGGACCATTTTAGCATAAGATGTGGTTGAGCACTGAGGGGGAAAGTGATCAGCACAGGTTCAGAAAGAGAAGGCTTTTTAGGAGATGATCTCTGATGGATAGCATGAGCGGCAGGAAGGTTATTTCAGGTGAAAGCTCAGAGACTAGCAGAAGGGGCCGGGGGTGGGGGTCGAGCAGATGGGCCAGCCCTGAGCAGAGGGGGCTGTGGAGTGGGGGAGGGGAAGGGAGGGCCGACCCCGGCAGGCCCTGCTCAGGACTGTCAGGGGGCCCCCAGTGAACTGGGACCAAACCCATCTGCTGTGGCCCACCAGGCCCCCACTTTCTGACCCACTCCGTCCATCCTGTTGCCTGCACTCGCCCCCGTGCTTGTCATCATCCTCCTGGAAGATGCAAGCTTGTTCCGTTTCCCCTGACATGCCCTGCCCCCGAATCTTACGTGCCTGACCACTTCCTATCACTCGGGTCTGGGTGGAGACTTCTCTACCTCTGTTCATTCATTCAGCAGGGGTGCCTCAGTGAAAAAGAGGGCAAGAGTAAGAGGGAGAAGACTCATCCTGGGAAGGGGTGCACGGCTAATAAACAAGATGAGTAAAGAGACTGTTGCTCCGTGACCAGCGCTAAGGAGCAAAGCCGGGAAGTAGGAAGGAGAGGGTCCGAGAAGGGACATTTGAGTAGAGGTGAGAGAGAAGGAGCGGGTGGGTATCTGGAGGAAAAGCATCCCAGCAAAGGAACAGCAAACCCATAGACCCAGACCGGGGAATGTTCCCTGAGTCCTTCCAGCCACACCTTGGTCGCTCTGTATTGGCCCCTTCCTTCATTTCCTTGCTGGGCCTGCTCGCTCTGAAACCATCCTACTGACTGATTCGTGTACTTGTGAGTCATCACACACTCCCCGCAAAGATGTCAACTTGGTGAAATAAAGGCTCTTGTCTGTCTTTTTCCGCCATTGTGTCCCCGGTCCTAGGAGCGTGCCTGCCCCATGCCAGGCACCTGGCATGGCTCCCACTCCTGCCAGGGGACCGGGGCTTCCCCCTTTACAGACGAGCTTGCTGGGCCTCGAGCAGCTGCCTTCGGAGGCCACCCAGCTTGGAGGAGCTGAGCTGTGGCGGTTGAGCCCTGGCTATTGGTCCCAAGCCCTGGCTCTTTCCCTTACAACCCGCATGCCCCGTTTCCCACCCCCAGGAGTGGGCTGAGGGGGTAGGATCTGTTCCATACGGGGGAGCTCCGGGTCCAGGCTCCTGGAGCTTCTCTCCGGAGAACCCACTTAGCTGGGGTCTGTGGAGCTGAGGGTTTGCCTGGAGGTGAGTCTAGTGAGTCCCACAGCTGTTCCCCATCAAGGAGGGGTGGCACTTTTGACGCCCGGACCTGGGCAGTTATTTCTGTGCTGGGAGCAACAGTGAGGGGTTGGCAGGAGTGAGGAAGAGATGCCGTGGCTTCCTGTCTTGGTCCTGGCTCCCCCTCGCCCTTGCGGTCCCAGCCCCCTGTGGAGTAGGTGGCACTCAGCACCTGTCACCAGCAGGGACCGAGTCCCAGGCCCAGAACCAACCGCTTGGTTGGCTCTGAGCTGAAGGCCTGCGTGCGCTCCAGCCTTTTTCTCGCAGGGCTGGAATTAGGCACCCTCTGTCCTGTCCTAGCCCACCCTTCCCTGCCTTCCAGAGCCCTTAGATTTGGAGTTCACCGGACCTGGGGGCAAATCCAAGTTCTGCCCGTTTATCCTCAGTGACCTTGGACGAGTTCCCCAGCCGCTGTGGTCTTCATTTCCTTGTCTGCCAAGTGGAGATCTTCCACTGAACTTCCAGGGAGGCTGGTGGAGGGTGAACAAACATCCGGGACGGGGGTTAGGTGTACCTTGTACAGAAGTGCGAAGGCAGGAGGGGGCAGGACGTGTCCCGACATGCCATAGTGCCTACTCCTGAGTAGGGGGATTTAGGGAGGATTTTCTCCTTGGGATTTTTGTTTTTGTTTTTGTTTTTGTTTTGTTTTTAACAGCAGGATTACTTGAGCAAAGTGTTTAAAAAGTAGTCAAAGTAACATGTCTGGGTCTGGGATAGTGCCTGGTACGCAGCAGATGCTCTGGGGGCATTTGTGTGGGTGGGGTGCCTACTGTCTCCCACCAGTCTCCATGTTCCATCTGCCTCCCCCCCGCCTGCACCTACCTCTGGGGCTGTGCCCTGTCGCTCTCAAGGCTGTATGGGTTCTTCAAGGCAGAGCCCAGATCACCTTCTCCCTGGAGTCTGCAGGCCCTTCTCCTCCAAGGCACCGCTCCCAGCTTCCTCTGATTTCTGACCCAGTGACCTGGGCCCAGGAAGGGAGAGTGGACGCCCCCGGGAGCCCTGAGCGGAGCTGCGGATTTATGAGCTTGGGCCTGAGCCGCCCTCCCCCACAGCTGGAATGCGAGGCCATGGCTCAGCTGTTTGTCCGGGAGCCCCAGGTCACTGCTGCAGGCTCAGGGGTGTTGTCACTCCCAGTCCCCAGAGCCTCCAAGACTTCCCTGTGTTTCTTCCCTGACCCGCTTCGGGACCCTGGGTCAGGTGGGGACCCGGGAGTTTCCCGACTCCCTGCTGATCCGGAGGGAAGTGGGGCTCCCCGTTCTGTTCCAGCTCCCCCAAAATGGGAAGGCACAAATCTCTTGTATCTGCCCCACCCCCTCCTGCAAGTGGGGTCTTTTCAGTGTCCCCAGAAGGTGATGGCACGTGGGGGCAGGTCCCCCACCTGTTCCCAGCTGGGGTGGTATGTGGATTGCCCCCAGTGTGTGTCTCTGCCAAGTGGGGTAACCCCTCCCAGCATGGCCAGCCCTTGGTTGTTCTGCCAGAGACCACCACCATGGCCCCCCTCTGCCATCCACATGCCTTGGAGGGAGCCCCCAGTCTTGGTCCTTTCATATGCAGGGCCCTGGCCCGATGGTTAATTTTTGTCACCTCACAAGAAGCCGGAAATAAAGGTCATCTTTCGGTCTCAGATAACCTTCTCTCCTAGGACATCCACCGTGTCGGGGCCAAGTGCTCCCCCAGACCTGCACCCCGGCCTGATGCCTCCCTGGCAGGCCACTCCTCCCTAGCCCCGAATAAGCTCCTCCGGGGTGCAACCGGGTCTGTTTAGGTTCTTTATGGAGTCGGGCTAGCCCTGAGCCCCCGTGTTGCTGAGGACAGGCCTTGGTGTCCTGTGGTCAGTGGGAGGCCGTGCTGCTGCAGGCCGGAAATCGAAGTGAAGATGATCCTTCTCCCTTCCCCCAAGGATGATCCAGAAATAGTTCCCCTTGGATTGGGAAAGCATTCTACATTCAGATGCTTTGGGCAGATGGGTTTTGGGCCTTGAGCTGGTTTCTTTGTTGGGCGCAGATTTCCTGTCCTGATGAGGCTCCACTTAGGCCCATGGGAGAGGGCGTCTCCATTGAGCACACCCATCAGAGCCCAGGGGAGCTGGGACCTGGTTCGCCAGAGATGGGCGTGAGGGGCCAGCTCCAGAAGGCCCAGCAGCCACGTGGGGTGGACCCAGTTCCACGATGGGTCCCGGGCGTGGGTGGCGTGGGCCAGCGCCCTCCGACCATGCGCTCTGCTCCTCACCTGCTCAGGCTCCTGACCATTGTGGGAGAGCTTTCCCCGCAGTCAGCAGGAAGAGTATGCCCGGGGTGCTGACCCCAGAGACCTCTGCCAGCACCCCCTGCCCCCCGTTGGGGTTCTGGTCTGGGAGCCCAGGTGGACAGCCTTTGTATTTCTGCCTCCCAGTTGGGCTGTGGAGTGAGAGGCTTGTGAAGTTTCCCTTTCTGTTTAGCTGGGGTTTTATGGTTTTTCAGAAAACAGGTTAACAATTAAGCTCATTAACCTCAGGGCCTCTGTTCCTATAAAGCTAGGCGAAATGGCTTCCTCCCCCAGCTTCTCCCGCGGGCTTTATAAGGGCCACAGTGGCCGGGAACAAGCCTTAGAGCTTCGACCAGCCCCGGGCCTCCAGGTAGAGACGTCCCTGGGGTTCTGGGCTGTCCTTTACAGAGGGAGCGAGGGCGCATAGGAGGGTGGACGGAGAAGCCACTGCTGGGCTTGGGGGGAGCGGCCGGGCCGGGCCAAGCCCTTGGTGCCTGGGAGCCAGCGTGGGTGCTGGGGCCAGGGCTGCGTGGGTGCTGGGGCCAGGGCTGTGTGGCTGCCTCTCGCTGGTGGTCAGCCGGCTGCTCCTCTCTCCCTAGGAGGCTGCGCACTAAGCACGATGAGGCGGTTCCTGAGGTCAGGACATGACCCAGCGCGGGAGAGGCTCAAGCGGGACCTTTTCCAGTTTAACAAGGTAAGGGGCAGCGCCGTGTTGTCCGCCCTCCGCGGGCTGCGGCTGGGGCACTCTGGCGGCCTTTGCCTGGATGGAGGTACTTCCTGGCCGCTGCCGGCTCGTGGGCACCTGACTTTGGAAACGGGGTCTGGTGGGTGGGCTTTCCTGGGAAAGGGCGGTGGGACCCCCAGGTGTCGGGACTCCCTGCCCCGAGTCTCACGGGCTGTGTGACCTCTGCAGATCACTCTGCCTCTTCCAGCCTCAGTTTCCCCACCTGGAAAATCAGGCTCAAACCGCCTACGTCCTCACGGGGCGGTGGGGGAGGCTCAGGGGCAGGGAAGATGAAAGGAGGCCGAGCCGTGCCTCCCGTGATGCCCCGTCCCTGGGGCACTGGCCACGGCTCGTGGCTGTCCCCTTCCTGCTCACATCGCCCCCGCAGGAAAACGCAGCTCTCCCTGCAGGCAGAATGCAGTGATTCCTGCGGCACCCCCGTGGCGGCCTCTAGGCCTGAGTGAGTGGGGAGAGGCCCCTGGGACAGTGTGCCAGGGCTGGCATTCGGCTCCCCCAGCCCCAGACCTGCTCCTGGGGCCCCCCGAAGCCAGAGCGCCCTGTCACCCAAGATCACAGGGAGGCCCCCAGAAGCTCCGCAGGGCTTCCCCCCGGTGGCCAGAGCCCGAGCAGGCTGGAGCGGGCCTATAAACAGGAGCGCAGCGCGGTTTATTAGCTCTGCAGCCACCTAGCAATCCGCCGTTTCGGGGTAATTAGCCTCTCTTACGTCCGCTTTGATCTAGGCCCGGGGCCCGCATGGCCCAGCTTCCCTCCGCCCCGGAAGGTGGCCTGCGGGAAGCCGAGTGCTGTGATGCACACGGACCCCCCCCCCCCCGCCAGGACATACTGAGGGACAGGCCACCCTGACGCTGGGTGACCCTGTGCCAGCAGTGCGGTCCAGGAGCACTAGCTGCTGCTCTGGGTCGGGGGCAGCCTCCCAGGGAGAGAGAGCGCCCCCAGGGGCTTGTCTGAGGCCCGTGCAAGCCCCCTGCTGTTGTCCTCTGGTTTGCTTGACCTGTGGCAGGCTTCGCTGGGGCCACTCGCCAGTGGGACTGGGACGAGGGCTTCCCTGAATGAGCACCTCCTCCCTCTGGCGGAAGGAAGCTGTGGACAGGATTTCTGGACCTCGGGAAATGGGCTGCATGTGTTGGGAATGGGAGATATCGGGGCCCCTGGGTGCCTGCCACCCTTGGTTCCAAGTGAGTGACCCATGGGTGCTGGTCTCAGAACCTCAGCACCCACCTGGGGGCAGAGGTGACCCCCCTGTGCCTCCATTGCCCCTGATGACACCCAGAGATCTCACACCCCAAAAAGGTGGCCGATTCTAGTAGAAACCGGCTAGACAGGCTCAGCAGAGGGAGGAACCCCGGCCCCAAGTTCCAGCTGTGCGGCGGGGTGGGGCTGGGGCGGGGCTGGGGCAGAGAAATCAGCCCCCCCACCCATGGCCCACAACTGGTGGTCCCCAAACTTGGCTGCCCCACCCCCAGGCCTGGCAGGGGAGAGGGGGAGGGGAGGCTCCTGGGATTTCTTCCTCCTCCCATTCATGAGCTAGAAACCTGCATTGAGCAGCTACTGAAAGGCCTGCTGGGGCTGGGGCTGTGGGATCGCAGATAAGATCTTTGCCCTCCAGGACTTTTATAGTCCAGAAGGTGGGAGGGGGGCTGATGGTCCCAAAAGCCACTTCCTGGGAGTAGAAGGGAAGAAGGGGGAGGGAGGGAAGGGAGGTGGGCGGGTTCGGTCTCAGCTGGACACTGAGTGAATGTGGAGCCTGAAGGGTTGGGTTGGGGGATGCCAGATCCTGGAATATTTAGAAACTTGGGTGGTCCCACCCATGCCAGCCCCTCCCGCCTCCCCCCCAGGCTTCCCAGGAGTCAGAGGTGGAGGGAGCCTAGAACCTGGAGGTCTGGGGCCTGACACACCGGAGTGTGGTGGGTTTTGAGCAGGGGAGTGAGCGACTCCGTTTACAGTCTGGAAAATATCTTTCTTCCCTCCCTCCCTCCCTCTCTCTCTTTTCTTTCTTCCCTCTTTCTTTCTCTCTTTCTTTCTTTCTTTCTTTCTTCCTTTCTATTAGGCTTTCTTTTTCTTTTTTTAAAAGATTTTATTTATTTATTTGACAAGAGACACAACGAGAGAGGGAACACAAGCAGGGGGAGTGAGAGAGGAAGAAGCAGGCTTCCCGCTGAGCAGGGAGGCCCGTGTGGGGTTCGATCCTGGGACCCCTGAGCCCAAGGCAGATGCCCAATGACTGAGCACCCAGGTGCCCCTATTTCTGTTTCAATCACTGCAGTGCAGGGATTGCATGCGACCCAGGCAGTGGGGTGGGTGCCAGGCATGAACAGAACAGGTTTCTCAACCTTCTCACTGTTGACATTTGGGGCTGGCCACGTGCTGAGGATGTTTAGCGACATCCCTTGCCCAGTGGCCCCTGGCTGAGGACCACTGGATTAGAGAATTATTTAGGGCATGAGGGAAAGTGCTAGGTAGGGATGTAGGAGTCAGGGGCAGGGAAGGGAGGTGGGTATCTGGCATGACTGTGGGGGCTCCCTCCTGGGCAGGTCATAGTGCTAGGCCTGGGGAGGGGGAAGCCCTGGGAGGGTGAGGAGCAAGGGAAGGGGAAAGGGAAAGTGGTGTGTTTGGTTTGGACAGAAGAGCGGCAATGATGATCTCCATTGATTGAGCTGGAATTTGGCCCAGGGGTCGGTTAGTGGTGCCAACCCCAGAACTGACTGCCGACCTTTGCCAGCTGGGTGACCTTGAGCAAGTCACGTGTCTCCATAAGATGACAGAAGCAGGGACGCTTGGGTGGCTCAGTCGGTGAAGCGTCTGCCTTCAGCTCGAGTCGTGATCCCGGGGTCCTGGGATCGAGTCCCGCCTCGGGCTCCCTGCTCCCCGAGGAGCTTCCTCCCTCTGCCTGCCGCACCCCTGGCTTGTGTGCCCTCTCTCTCTCTGACAAGTAAATAAATAAAATCTTAAAAAAACAAAACAAAAGACGGCATAGGAGCTACCCCATAGAGCTGGCATGAGGATTACTCAAGTTAAGATCGAAGTTGAAAGGCAGTTTCAGAGCACAGCTCTGGGGGCATTATCTGGCCACCGCTTTGAGTTTGGGGAGCCTTGGAACCCTGGGGTCTTCGCAGATACGGGATGGGTGGGATATGCTGAGCTGGACCTCTGAGCCTCGGGTGGCCTGTGTGTGCAGGTGTCTCACATGCAAGGGAAGGTCAGCCCTCCGAAGGGTGCCCACCGTTGGTGAAACAAGCAGTGTCCAGACTGGGCTGGTGGTCCCTGGGAAGAAGCTGTGTCTGTAGATGGATTGATTCCCCAAACCCTCTGCCAGACAGCAAAAGGGCCAGGTAGTGCTGGGATTAGGGACGGGGACTCGGGAGCCAGGTGGCCTGGGGCCAGGTGCCAGCTGTGTCGCTTGCTCACGGAGTGACTGCGGGCACGTGACGGAGCCACTCTGCAGCTCCGTTTCCTCATATGTGAAGTGGGTGCCCTCACGGTCTCCACGTCCAGTTGGTGTGCGAAGCAAAGTTAAATCGCTTCGAGTGGCACCTCACAGCCAGGCAGTGTTCCCATTCTGCAGGTGAGGAGCCTGAGGCCTCCAGGGCCCACACAGCCTGAGCGGGTGGTGGCGCCGGCCCCATCGCCCCACCGGCTGTGCTCTGAGCATGGGGACCTCCCCTCCCGAACCTCAGTTTCTTTGCCTGTGAGGTAGTCTTCTGAGCTGCTGGGGACCAGTTGAGGGGACTGCGGAACCCACTGGACACCTCAGTGGGGAGGAAGTGATTTCAAGGGAACAGAAACTCATGCCACAGTAAAACTCCTTCGTTGGAAATCCCTGGTGGCTGCTCCCTCCCCTGGTGAAACCAGCGGGTTGATAAAGGCCCTGGGCCATTCCCGCCCCAGGCCCCCGTACAAACAGTGTGTTCCTGACTGGCCGCCCCTGTCCAGGACCGGGTGGTTTTGTCTTGGCTTGTTTGTGGCTGGTCCCCTGGTGTCAGGTGACAGCCACACGGGGAGGGCCAGGTTGCTGGCACCACCAGGAGTCTGAGCTGACCACACCCAGTACAGGGCAGTGCCACCCAGCCCAGCAGCTGGGCGTGCCCCTCAGGCCCCAGGCAGCCCTCCTTCCAGCCCCCCAGCAAGGGCTGGGGACTCCTCGGCCCTGGGTCTTGGCCTGCATCCTCCCTTGCCGCGGGCAGGATGAAGGGGCCCCACTGTCTGCGACCAGCAACCTTTGCTCTCCCTCCCTTCCGAGAACCTGAAATGGGGTCCGGGAGCCAGCATGAGACAGACAGGGCTTTCTTTCCCGCACCCAGCTAATGTTGCAGTTCCTCGGCTCCTGCAAATCTCTCCTTTCCCAGTTCCTGTCGAAAGAGTTCATTGTTCTCTCGTCCCTTGGCAGAGGTCACCTGAGCCCAGGTAGCAGGGCGGGGGCAGGGCCAGGTAGGCTGGATGTTGAGCTCGGGAGGAAGGGGAGGCTGGCCCCAGTGGGGGTCAGGCAGTGGGCAACCTCCTAGCCTGATTCGGAGCTGGAGGCTCTGCTCTCCTCGGCAGAGCCCCTGCCCTACCCGCTGTCCTGCGTGGAGGGATGATCTGGGGCTGATCCTACTTCTTGTGCCCCATGTCCAGTGGGGGGGCTAAGTGTTTAAAGGCTGGTAGAAGTGGGGGCATAAGACAACCAAGGAACCGGGAGGACATCTGAAGCTGGGAGGACAGCAGGAGCCCAGGCCAGAAGTGCCCTGCAGAACCTTCCCGCCTCTCCACGGTGCTCTGGGTTTCTAGCTCCTGCCTAGTTGACCTCTGTCCTCTTCCCAAATCCAAATCCCTTCCTTACCCATTCCCAACATGACCCCCAGGCCTCTCGTAACTGGCTGGGGCCCCCATACCACCTCCCTCAGCTTGCAGGCAGGTCTGCTGCCTCCTATTGGATCATAATTGCCTCATTCGGGGATTTGTGGGCTTTATTTGCATGTCTGCATGTGCCTGGGTGGCACAGCTGGTTAAGCGTCTGCCTTTGGCTCAGGTCATGATCCCAGGGTCCGGGGATCAAGCCCCGAATTGTGCTCCTTGCTTGGCGGGAGCCTGCTTCTCCCTCTGCCGGCCGCTCCCCCTGCTCATTCTCACTCTCTCTCTCAAATAAATAAAATCTTTAAAAAAAAAAAAAATTTATTTATTCATTTGAGAGAGAGAGAGCACAGGCAGGGGGGAGAGGCAGAGGGAGAAGCAGGCTCCCCACCCGGAGCTGGGAGCCCCACCCGGGGCTTGATCCCAGGACCTGAAGATCACAACCAGAGCCAAAGGCAGATGCTTAACTATCTGAGCCACCCAGGTGCCCCTCCCCCTTTTTAATATAGAATCTCTGAAATGCCAAGTGTATTTTACACTTACAGTATATTTCAGTTCAGACACAGAATTTTCTTTGGAGCTACTTAATCTGTAGTTAGAGTTGGAAGGTTTGTAGCTGAAAAGGGAGATTCACAGTGTGGTCTGCCTGACTCCAGCCCCTGTTCTTTTGGAACCCAACAGCATACCTGGAAAGTTTTCCAGCGACTGAACTGAGCACCCATTCTTAAAGCTAAATCAATTAAAATTAAATTAAAATATCCATTCCTTGCGCGCCTGAGTGGCTCAGTGGGTTAAAGCCTCTGCCTTCGGCTCAGGTCATGATCTCAGGGTCCTGGGATCGAGGTCCGCATTGGGCTCCCTGCTCAGCGGGGAGCCTGCTTCCCCCCACTCTCTCTGCCTGCCTCTCTGCCTCCTGTGATCTCTCTCCCTCTGCGAAATAAATAAATAAAATCTTTAAAAAAAATAAAAATAAAAATAAAATATCCATTCCTTGGTGGCACTGGCCCCACCGCAGGTGCTCATTTTCTCTACACAGCCCGCGGCTACCACACTGGGCGACCCAGAGCGTGGGTCTCCTCTTGGGCACAGGGCTCCTTCCTGTAGGACATTTTCCCCCAACTCCTCCAAATGCCAGAGGCTTTGGCCCCACGCTGCTGCTGACTGGGGTGAGAGAAAAATGCCACTGTCCAGAAACCTTTTCTTGGGCCCTGGCTGCCGACTGAGGCCCCAGCAACCTGAGGCCGGCCGAGGCCTAGCCGGGGGCCCTGGGGGAGCGGGTCCCACGCACACCATCACGTGCCCTGCCCTCCTTTTCCTGGGAAATGTTTACATTCCAGACACTGTGCTATCTCCCCAAGGCTTTTCCAGGCGCTGCATTTTTTACATAGCTGAACAGGGACCTGGGCTGGCCAGGGGGGCTCCTGCTGGGTCACTCCTGCTCTCCAGTCTGTCCCTCCAGGTATAGCCATTTGTAGGGCAGGCTTGTTCCTGGCGGGGGGGGGGGGGGGCTTCCCCCTGTGTCCCCCAAAAAGACACTCTTTGGAGCTCCCCCCTCCCTGCCCNAATAGCACTCTTCTGAGCTCCTCTCTGGCTGACCCCACCTCAGGGCCTCCTTCTGGATGGGACAAGCCAGCAGCCAGCAGTTGGGTTTGCTAAACTTTTGTGCCCACTGTTACCAGGACTTTTGTCTTTCTGCTCCTTTGGGCCTGATGGGACAGCCAAGGGAAGCCCAGAGGGGATCCCTGGGCCCACGGACAGCCGCCTCCTTGCTGCAGCCTTCTTCCTGCACGGCAGAGCCTCCATTGCTTTAAAAAAAAAAAAAAATGTAAAGCATCTGGCGGGCATCCTTTGCCCCGCTCTGATCTAGCTCTGCAGGTTCCATATCCCCGGAGGTGAGATATGGGGGGCGGGGAGCGCTGAGTAAGAACAACCAAAAACCTTCCCGAAAATGGTTTATCAGTCCAAGTCTGTAGTATACACATCCATACCTTTTAAGCCTGTAATTCCACCACTGGGACACCTACGTAAGGAAATACTGAGTTGTAGGCAAAGATAGGAGGAGTCCAAGGAAGGTCATCAGTGTAACTGGCAATGGTAAACCCTGTAGAAACAGAAAGTGTTCAGCAACAGAAGCCTGGCAAGTTCGGGCGCCTTGACACAGGGAACATTTCTTAGCTGTTTGTTTATTTATTTTTAAAGAGATTTATTTATCTATTTGAGAGGGAGATAGAGCATGAGTGTTGGGGGGGGTGGCGCAAAGGGAGAGGGAGGGAGAGAGAATCCCAAGCAGGCTCCCCGCTGAGTGCAGAGCCTGACACAGGGTGATCCTGAGATGGAGACCTGAGCCAAAATTAAGAGTCAGACTGAGCCCCCCAGGTGCCCCTCCTTAGCCATTTAAAAGTCACCTCAGTGCTTTGGACAACTCAGGCCGGCTGCAGGTGGGGAAGCAGGCACACAGCCGTGGCGCATGACCCCGTCAGCTCTCTGAGTGAAGTGTAGACACACCAGTGTACGGTCCAGCACAAGAAAGACTCACAGACACCAAGATGCTAGCGAGGGTCACTTCCAGTTGTGGGAGCACGGGTGATTTTTGTTCTGTCTTTCAAACTCCTTCCTATGTTCCAGATTGTCTACAATGTGTGTTCTATAGTAAGAAATGAGCAAAAGTGTTTGTCTACCTCAAAACTCCAGAAGCTTCTCTGGAAGGATAGTGGAGAACTCACGGTAACGAAGGTACAGGTGTTCAGGGCTGGAGGAGCCTCGGGCGGCCGAGAGCCAGGAAAGGCTGCCGTGGGTTCTGTCTGCCCGCAGGGACTGGCCCAGAGCTGCGGTACAACCGGGCTTCCCGAGCCCTCTGGTCCTCCACTGTGCCAGCCCGCCAAAGCTTCCCTCGCCCCCAGACCCCTGCAGGAGGACTGGGTCGGTCACCCGTGGTGTGGGTGCTGCAGGACCCCGGTCAGAATTCCTGAAGAGCGTCAAGTGGCCAGTGTGGCGTCCGGGGAGAATGTGTCCCAGGGATGGCCACAGGGCCAAGGACTGGGTCAGAAATGGGTCCGGGATTGGCTCTGCACTCAGGTGTCTGGGTAGGAACCTGAACGTGACTGGCTTTGTGCTCCTACCTGCTGGGGGGGCGGGGGCGCTGTCTCGGTGCTGCAGCTCCTCTGTCCGGTGCCGGCTCCCCAGCCCTGCGGCGCGGAGGGGACTTGTCTGCAGGTCCGTGCCACCGTGGTTCTCATTGCAGACGGTGGAGCACGGCTTCCCACACCAGCCCAGCGCCCTTGGCTACAGTCTGACCCTGCGCATCCTGGCCATCGGCACCCGTTCCGGGGCCGTCAAGCTGTATCCTTTCTGTCCCCCCAGCTCCTAGCTGGGGGGCCCTGGAAGGGGCGGGGGCCCTGGCATTGGTGGGATTCAAGCTAAAGCAAATTGTAGATGACGCCTCCTGTTCCTGGGATGGTCCACATGCCCTCTTGGGAGTCAGCCCTGGATGCAGTAAGTGGAGGCAGGTTGGGGTTTTTTTGTTTGTTTTGTTTTTTCCCTTTCTCCCAGTTAATAGACTGGTCCCAGGGCGCCGTCCAAACCAGGGTGGCCTAAGGGGAGAGGAGCAATGCTAAGACTTCCAGATTCTGCCCCACCATGCACGCCCCCTGTGTCTACACAGGCACACCAGAGAGAATGGACTCCTGGTTGGCACAGACGGCCCTTCCCTGGGCTGAGGCTGGACATGGTCCAGTAGGGTCATCCTCCATCCGAAGCATTGGTTCTAGACCATTTCAGAGGCAAGCCCATGGCTTCCAGGATGGAGGATCACTGCTCGGGGCCCTCTGGCTAGCCTGGACTACACGTCTGGGAGCTCCCCCAACCCCACATCCCACCCAAGCCCCTAGAGTGAGCCAGGGTGGCACCTGTGGAGAGTGCGGCTGGACCCTCCTTGGGGGAAGCTGTGACTCCCCCTTGTCCCTCTGCTGCAGCACCAGCCGGGGAGGCGGGGGGTGGGGAGTGCCCCCCCCCCACCCCGTGGGCTGGCCCAGGCTGGAGGTGGTGTAGAGCTCTCTCAGCTGGTTAATCATTGCCAGGCCAGCCACAGCCAGATCCTGGTCACCAATCCCCGGAGGGGAGACTCATGTAGCTGCTGGGGGTGGGCCCTGGGGGGAGGGGGGTGCCCTGTCCCTTCTCAGGTGCCACCTTGTGGTAGCTGGTGGGTCTTTTGCGGCTCCGGTGGTGAGCGCAGGGGGAGGCTGTAGCAAGCAGTGCGCCCCTTCCCACCCCCACCTGCCTGGCTGGGAAAGCTCTCTCTGGTTGGAGCTGGCTCCCCTTGGGCACTGCTGCCTCCTCCTCCCCCCGCCCCCACCCCAGCCCCCACCTGAGAGGAGGGTGAGCCCGTCCCTGTTGCCCAGGTATTCATACTCCCTGCCACGCGGGCCCAGAGGTCCTGGCCCTCGGGGTGGTGTCCTGCCTTCCAGAGCTTTTCCTGAGCCTGCTGCCCGTAGCTATGGCGCCCCAGGGGTGGAGTTCATGGGGCTGCACCGGGAGAACAACGCTGTGGTACAGATCCACTTCCTACCTGGCCAGGTGAGGGGCCCTCCACGCCCCCTTCCTCGCATGGCACTGGGCAGGGGTGTACGGAGGCATTTGGTGGCCCTGGGTTCGGGTCTGATAGGAGGGCCAGGGACCGCTCCCCTTTCCCCAGCTTCGGGTTCGTGGACCACCCGAAGAGCAGCCGGGGGTCTTCTGGTTCTGGGGCTCTCTGAATCAGCCCACGCGGGGTGGCCCCCCTGGGGCGAGAGGCCACGGTGAATGCCGGCCTCTCTGTCATGACTGAGACGGCGCACTGCGGGCTCCTGTGCCGTCCCCTCCCTAGTGCCAGCTGGTCACCCTGCTGGATGACAACAGTCTGCACCTGTGGAGCCTGAAGGTCAAAGGCGGTGTGTCAGAGCTACAGGAAGAGGAGAGTTTCACACTGCGCGGCCCCCCGGGGTAAGGACCGGCGCCCGTCCTCTCCCAGCCATCCTGACCTGCCCACCCGGCCGCAGGCTGGGATCACCCTTTGACGGTCCTGTGGCGCCCTTGGCAGGCCCGGAAGTCATTTGAGCCGACGCCGCCCCTCCTGCCGATGCTCTGTTGGCACAGGTGGGGCTGCAGCCTGCCTCCCTCCATCCCCGCACGGTGTCTATGCAGCAGGCTCTGGAAGCGGGGTTCTGCCTCCTAGCCCAAGCCCAAGCCCTCCACCATCTGTCTTCTGTCCTGGCAGAAAGTAGTCAGTGTGTTTATCCTGGCCTGAGACAACCATTAAAGGACCTCACCGGCTGCGTTCCCTGGGCGTGGCCTTTCCTGGGGCCTCCCCTGCCGGGGTAGCAGCCAGCTCACAGGTGGCCGTTCCATCCCCAGGGCTGCCCCCAGTGCCACACAGATCACCGTGGTCCTGCCGCACTCCTCCCGCGAGCTCCTCTACCTGGGCACCGAGAGCGGGAACGTGTTCGTGGTGCAGCTGCCGGCCTTCCGCGCGCTGGAGGACCAGACCATCAGCTCGGACGCCGTGCTCCAGCGGTGAGCCTCCCGACGCCTGCCGTCCGGAAGCCGTCCCCTCCCGCCGGCCACGGCCTTCTCCCTTCTGTGCCAGTAATGTCTCAGGGGCCTCTAGTTTCCCTCCCGGGATGTCTGTAGGGCTGGGAGGGGGGACTGTCAGCTCCCCGCCTGTCCCCTAAATGGAGACTCTCACCCCATCACGTGTCAGCATCACAGCGCTCTCCTGCAGGTCTTGGGGACAACTTGTCATTTCACTTAAAGGTGAGGGAAATGAGGCTCAAAATGATTTTGCACTGTCACCAATTCTGAGTCTGGTGCTCTTCGCACCGCTGCCGCGAATTTCAAAACCCCAGGGGCTCTGCCGTGGGGCAGATGGGGCTGGAACCTCATGGCATCAGGAGGGGAAACTTCTGGGGAGGCGTACCCTTTGGAGTCTCATTCATCTCATGTGCATGCAGGCCCCATGGCCGAATCCTGGACATCCACAACCCTGTAGGCTTCTTCAGGTCATCCTGGAGGCTTTGTCCCATGATGGTCATGTCTGCGACAGAGAGGGGGTCAGAGCAGGTCTGTGTGTGGAGAGCGGGTGCTGGGGCCCAAAGGAGGAGGAGACGAAGGATTGGCCATAGTGAAATGTTCTCAGTTTCCCGGGATGGAGAGGAGGCCAGGGTCCTTGGAGGTGAAGCTGGTTCGAGCTGGTGGGACCCTGTTCCTTCCAGCGCAGGCTTCCAGGCTTCCAACTTGCTCACGTTCCTCAGGGCCTGCTGTCCACGCTGGGGTGGGAGGCTTCCTGCTTGGGGGTGGGTCCCCCTGAGCACAGACCTCTGTCTGTCCCACTGGGCAGGGTAGAGTCAGGGCAGCACGGCCGTGATCGGAGCAACTGTCTGCAGGTCAGCGGGATTGGTGGCTTCTCAGCCTGGGCGCCTAGTCTGTGGGCAGGGCTGCGGGAGGGTTGCTGGTAGGAGTCTGACTGGGGCCCGCCCCTGGTCTGAGCGCCCTGGGAACCCCCTGCTGCCAATCTAAATCCTTATTCTAAATGAAAGGAGGTTTGGCTTGGTTGGGGGCCTAGAAATACCATGGGGTTCCAGGCTGTTTTCCCAGCCTACTCTTGTCTGGTATGAGGTGTTGGCTCTGGGTTCTGTGCCTGCCACCTCGTGGTCCTCCATTGGCTGCAGCACCTCCGGACTTCACGTCAGCATTCCTGGCCCAGAGAAGGAGAAGGAGGGTCAAAGCTCAAGGCCAGGCCCACTCACGTAGAGTTTTATTTAGTGGGTTTTAAAAATGTTTTTATTACAAAACACCACCTCTATGCAGAAATGGACTAAATATGAATGTACAGTTCAGTGGATTCTTGTAAAGCGAGCATCGCTGCAGCCACCCCCTGGGCAAAGAGCTAGAGCTTTGCCGGCCTCCCCGGAGCCCCCACGTGTCCCTCCCAGTCCTGAGGCCCCTCACTCCCCAGAGGTAACCACCACACCAGCTCTTCTGCAGGTCACCGCCTCGCCTTGTAGCAGTGCCCCCGCGTGTTTGCATCCTTAGGTTTCTGTCCGTCACTGTCCTGTTCTGTGCACTTCGCGGTGTGTCCTCGCGATCCTGCCACATCCACGCGGTGTGCGCCTGTGCCCTGTGGTCGGTCCTGGCCGCCGCCGGCAGCGACACCGTGGCCTCACCACACTTCCATCCGCCAGGTTGCCTGAGGAGGCCCGCCAGCGGCGGGTGTTTGAGATGGTGGAGGCTCTGCAGGAGCACCCCCGCAACCCCCACCGGGTCCTCATCGGCTACAGCCGGGGCCTCGTCGTCGTCTGGGACCTGCGGGCCAGCTGCGTGCTCTGCCATTTCCTCAGCAGCCAGGTAGGCCGTGCGGGGCCCTCCCAGCAGCCTTGTGCTGAGGCCCAGGGGTGCCGCTGGTGGCGCCAGCAGCACCCTGATCCCGGCCTGCATGCTCCCTCTCCTCTGCAGCAACTGGAGAACGTCTGCTGGCAGCGGGACGGCCACATGATTGTCACCTGCCACTCGGACGGCAGCTACTGCCAGTGGCCCGTGTCTGGTGACGCTCCGCAGCCAGAGCCACTGCGCAGCTGCGTGCCTTACGGTCAGTGCTCTGCCACCTCGTGGGGCCAGCCCTGCCCTGTCTCTGGGGACCCCCTGTCCACTGGCGAAGCTGTGTCCTATGCTCCCAGCCTGTCCTTCCTGGATGTGGGTGCAGGCACCCACCTCCTAGCAGCAAAGCCGGGGCCCCAAGAAGTGAAGGCTTTGTCCGGAGCCATGAGGCAGGTTCTCTGCTACCGGTCGTGGCTCTGTCGGGAGACTGCTCAGGGCGGGACTTCTGAGCACAGGTGGCTGTGCAGGTGTGGGCGTAAAGGCTCTGTGCCCTATGGACCCTGGAGCGGAGGGCCCTGCTCAGGCTGGTTCCTTTTTTGGGGCGCCTGGGTGGCTCAGTCAGTTTAAGCGTCCAGCTCTTGATCTCAGCCGAGGTCTTGATCTCAGGGTCATGAGTTCAAGCCCCATGTTGGGTTTCAGCGTGGGACCTACTTTAAAAAAAAAAAAAAAAAGTTCAATCCGGGACTCTTTTTTAAAGATTTTATTTATTTATTTCACAGAGGGAGAGAGATCACAAGGAGGCAGAGAGGCAGGCAGAGAGAGAGAGGGGGAAGCAGGCTCCCCGCCGAGCAGGGAGCCCGATGCGGGCCTCGATCCCAGGACCCTGAGATCATGACCTGAGCCGAAAGCAGAGGCTTTAACCCACTGAGCCACCCAGGCGCCCGAATCCGAGACTCTTTATGAAAAGTTTCTGTAAGCTGGTTCCTTCTCTTGTAGGTCCTTTTCCTTGCAAAGCCATTAACAAAATCTTCTGGCTGACCGCCAAGCAGGGGTAAGTGTCCGTGCTCTGTCCTTGTCCCAGTCTGCAGCCTTCCTGGGGGGCTGCTCTGGCCTCTGTTTGCGGCCAGCAGCGTCTAGGGGCTGTCTTCGGGCCCCACGTCAGGTCTCAGACGGCAGCGAGGGGCGAGCGGGCCCTGCACCACTTCTCGCGGCTATAACTCCCGAGCAAAGAGCATTCTTGACCCTTTCCTCCGGCCTCCCAGAGAGACGGTTCAGGTCAGCAGGTTTCAGACTGTGTCATAGCAGGAGACCTGTTTCTTCAAACAGAAACGTACAGGGAGACCCCACGTATAAGCAGCAGTGGGAGTGGGTGGGGGGCCCCTGCTTGAAGCAGAGGCTCGGGAACCATGCTTCACACCCGAGTTCTCCTGGATTATTGCAATCAGGAAGTGATGGGGGTCCACCCCAGCCCTCCCGGGGACCTCGAGTGAGTGCTGACCTTGACACTGGCATCCCTCCCGGGTCCCGCCCCTTCGGTCCCAGGACAGTCCAAGCTGCTAGCTCACCCCGGGGCTCTCTGAGCTCCTGTTGGGAGCCCCAGCCCAGCCCACGGCTCTTCTGTGCCTGCCAGGTTGCCCTTCACCATCTTCCAGGGGGGCATGCCGCGGGCCAGCTACGGGGACCGCCACTGCATCTCCGTGGTCCATGATGGCCAGCAGACAGCCTTTGACTTCACCTCCCGCATCATCGACTTCACGGTCCTCACCGAGGCAGACCCTGCAGCGGGTAGGTGGGCTTCGGGAGTGGGTGTGGAGGGCTGACCTCCTGGAGGTGGGGGATGCAGCCCGCCTGTTCCCAAGACCACCACTGCCTGAGTCCCCAACCCCCACTGCACCCTTCTCGGGGCCTTTCCCTCCCCGCGCCAGCCTGTGGCTTCGTCCTTGCTGCCCACACCTCGCACCTACCCTGAGCTCTCTGCCCTCACCTGGCTCTGACGGGACTCAGCCCGGAGAGGGCAGATCTGGGCTGTTGGGTTGGACGGCCACCCAGCTGAGGCAAGGTGAGCTTGGACATGTGATGCCCTCCCATTCGTGGGGTGGGGCAGAGGCCAAGTCAGCAAAGCCCTGAGTCAGTCTCATGAATTGGTGACAGGCAAGACCAGAAAGGGCTGATGTGGAAACCTGGAGAGGAGGCCTGGCAGGAGATTTCCAGGAGGCCGGGCCTCCCCTCCACATGGGTCCGGCCCAGCGAGGCCAAGGCCTCCAGGTGGGGGGTCGGGCCTGCTCGGGACACACCGGGCCACTTGGGGGAGACTCCGAACCTACTTTTCCACCTGTCCCAGCCCCTTCCCTCCGCACACCTGATGCACGATGCTGGGAGTAGGGTCAATTCTTTCGGGTTTTCTACAGAGACGATCCTGTCACCTGTGAATAAAGACAACGTTATTTCTTCCTTTCTGACCTGTATACTTTCTATTTCCTTGTTTTGCCTTATTGCATCAGCCAGGACTTGTAAAGAAGCGGAGAAAGATCCCTTATCCTCCATCTCGGTGGGAAGGCTTCCCGTTTCTCACCGTTGAGTTATGCAAGTTGTAGCTTCTTTGTAGGTGACCTTCCCCAAGCTGAGGAAGTTCCCCTCTTCCTAGTTTACTGAGAGTTTATCATAAGTGGGTGTTAGGTTCTGTCCGCTACTTTTCCTGCATATACCAACGTGATCCTGTGTTTTTCTTTAGCCTGCGCGGGTGATGGGTTCTGTCATTGACGTGCCCACACGGAGGCGGCCTTGCGCACCTGCGATAAATCCCACTTAGGCGGTCGTGGTGTGTCAGTCTCTCTGCATTGCTGTATCTGGAGCTGGTTTTTAAAATGCATGTTCTCTGAGTACAGCCCCAGAGCTCCAGACTCTGCAAGGCTGGGCTGCGGCAAACTGCTTCCCGCGACTCCCGCAACACCTGACCGCCCCCCACCCCCGGCCTGTCCCCCAGCCTTTGACGACCCCTACGCCCTGGTGGTGCTGGCCGAGGAGGAGCTGGTGGTGATTGACCTGCAGGCCGCTGGTTGGCCGCCCGTGCAGCCTCCCTACCTGGCCTCACTGCACTGCTCCGCCATCACCTGCTCCCACCACGTCTCCAACATCCCGCTGAAGCTGTGGGAGCGCATCATCGCCGCGGGCAGCCAGCAGCACACACACTTCTCCACCATGGTAAGTCCAGCACCAGCCCCGGCCCCACCTCGGGCCAAGCTCGCCCATGGACTTGTTGGTCTCATTCTTTAGGAGTGGCCCATTGACGGTGGTACCAGTCTGGCCCCGGCCCCTCCCCAGAGGGACCTGCTGCTCACGGGGTAGGCGACGTCATGGCACCCTCCTGCCGAGTAGACTGCGTGGGGTGGGAGCAGAGCCCAGCGGGGTACATGCCCGTCGGGGCCCCCCTGCCCTGCCTCCCTCTGACTGGCAGGTGGACTCCGCCCACAGGCACGAGGATGGCACAGTGCGGTTCTGGGACGCCTCCGGTGTCTGCTTACGACTGCTCTACAAGCTGAGCACGGTCCGGGTGTTCCTCACTGACACAGACCCCAGCGACAACCTTAATGCCCAGGGCGAGGACGAGTGGCCCCCACTCCGCAAGGTGAGGCCGAGAGCCTGGAAACCAGGGAGGGCAAGGACGGGCTGGGTCTGGCGCTTACGGCCGCTCACGGACCTCCTCTCCATTGTCAGGTGGGCTCCTTCGACCCCTACAGTGATGATCCCAGGCTGGGCATCCAGAAGATCTTCCTCTGCAAGTACAGCGGCTACCTGGCCGTGGCAGGCACAGCGGGACAGGTGAGTGGGCGGGGCTGGGGACAGGGGGCAGCTAGGAGTGGTCAGATGACTTGGGGCAGTGTCCGGGGATTGGAGGGCAGCAAGGACAGGAGCCAGTCTCCTGAGCGCCCATGGGTGGTGTCACCCGGACCGTCACCTGCCCCTGTGGCTTCGGGCTTTTCCCAGTGGATAGGGGTTGCCTGTTCCCCCTGGAGATGGGCCTGTGGGATGAGTGGTTCTCCTCCAGAAGCCAGGATTCAGGGCCAGGGGTTGGGCAGAGGCCTTCTGGCTCTCCTTGGGCCCCAGGACTGGCCATGGATCCTGCCTGGGTCCTTTACTCTCCACCTTCAGGGTCCCTGCGGTCCCACTGTTCCTTGGCGCCGGGGGTCCCTCAGCCCACCTGCCCTCTCACCCAGGTGCTGGTGCTGGAGCTGAATGACGAGGAGGCGGAGCACGGCGTGGAGCAGGTGGAGGCCGACCTGCTGCAAGACCAGGAGGGCTACCGCTGGAAGGGGCACGAGCGCCTGTGTGCCCGCCCGGGGCCCGTGCACTTCGAGCCCGGCTTCCAGCCCTTCGTGCTGGTGCAGTGCCAGCCCCCGGCTGTGGTCACCTCCTTGGCCTTGCACTCCGAGTGGCGGCTTGTAGCCTTCGGCACGAGCCACGGTTTTGGCCTCTTTGACCACCAGCAGCGGCGGCAGGTCTTTGTCAAGTGAGCAATCCGCCCAGGGTGGCCAGGGCCTGGAGCTAGGGTTGCCGCTGGGTGCTGACCCCTGGGCCCTGGCAGCGTGGATGACCGAATGTGTCATGTCCCCCCCAGATGCACGCTGCACCCCAGTGACCAGCTAGCTTTGGAGGGCCCGCTGTCCCGCGTGAAGTCCCTGAAGAAGTCCCTGCGCCAGTCTTTCCGCCGGATACGTCGGAGCCGGGTGTCCAGCCGGAAGCGGCGGCCAGCTGGTCCCCCTGGAGAGGTGAGGCCAAGACCGGCCACAAGCTCAGGAGAGCTCCAAGCGGCAGCCCCAAGCAGGTCCACACTAGCCCCGTCTCCCCCACTTGCTGTGGCCATACTGAGTAGGTTCCCGCCCTGCCTCCCTGCCCACCAGCCATGTGGCTTTGGCTACATCACACTGCGTCTCTGTGTCTCACCTTCCCCAAATGTAAAGGGTCAGGTCCTCAGTAAATATCATCAGACGGGTGGTGTGAAGGACTGGTGGTGAGCGATCTGGTGTCCCCAGGACGGGGAGGCCGGAGCCCCCGCTCAGGCCTGACCCCACCCACTGCAGGGGCCAGAGGGGGCGGCCAGGGCCGAGCGCACAGGGGTGCAGAGCATGGAGCTGGCGCCGGTGCAGCGCAAGATCGAGGCTCGCTCGGCAGAGGATTCCTTCACGGGATTCGTGCGGACCCTCTACTTCGCTGACACCTACCTGAGGGACAGTGAGTGGCCAGGCTGAGGTGGGGAGCCCAGGAGAGCGCTCCTTGGCCTGAGGGCGTATTGGAGGCTGCTGCCTGGCCTGGCTGGGAGGACCCTAAGAGGGGCTTCCGCTTGGGAGCATGGGCCAACTGGATCCCCTGCCTGGGTCACCAAGGCAGATTGCCCTGGCTTCGTTCTCAGGCTCCATCATGCTCTAGAAGTGTGACCTTGGACATGTCACTTAACCTGGGCCTCAGCTTCTCCCCCTGTCAAATGCCTGCTGGTGTCCGATGGGCCCTGTAGAAACTCCCCTGTGGCCTCCCAGCAGGGCAAGGGAGGTGGGGCAGGGACGAGGGAACCCAGCTCAAGCTGTCCTGAATTCGAGATCATCTGTGCGTGGGGCCCCTGGTTGTCATCCTTCCCAGTTCTGCCTGTCTGCACCCCAGGGGGGACCCACAGCCATTCCATTTTACAGAGGAGGAAACTGAGGCTTTCAGGGTTTGCTAATTTGACTTTGGCGCACATAGGTAGTGAGCGGCAAGGCCAGGACGTAAGCGCATGTCACCTGGCTCCACCCGACCCCCAGAACCATGGGTTAGATATAAACCTCTGCCTCTCGGCAGGCTCCCGCCACTGCCCCTCGCTGTGGGCCGGCACCAATGGGGGTACCGTCTATGCCTTCGCCCTGCGCGTGCCCCCCACCGAGCGGAGAATGGACGAGCCCGTGCGGGCAGAGCAGGGTGAGTGCTGGGCAGGGGGAGAGCAGAGGGTGCTCCTCTGCCTAGGGTTGGGCGGGGCGGCATCTCTTGCCTTGCCCTCCGCCGGACCATCACCCCCCACTGGCCTCTTGCCTTGTAGCCAAGGAGATCCAGCTGATGCACCGAGCACCTGTGGTGGGCATCCTGGTGCTGGACGGACATAGCGTGCCCCTTCCTGAGCCCCTGGAGGTGGCACATGACCTGTCAAAGAGCCCGGACATGCAGGGAAGCCACCAGCTGCTCGTGGTGTCAGAGGAGCAGTTCAAGGTGTTGCTTGGGTGGAGGCGGGGCCCCCTGGGAATCCCGGGGACATCTGCGGAGCTCAGATCCCAGGCACAAATGACAGGGGCTGGGGTCCACTTGAAGTTGTATCTGCAGTTGATGTGCGCGAGACGACCAAGGCACAGAAAAGGGGAGGGGTGGAGCCGCTGGGCCCCGGGTCAGCTCGGGGGGTGGGGGGGGGAACTGAAGCAGGACCCGTGTCTGTGGGAGGGACAGAAAGCGCAGACATGGAAATAAGGAGCTGTGGCCTCCTTGCAGTCCAGCGGCTGCGTGGCCGAGCACTGGGCGGCGCACAGAGACAGGGACGACTTCGCGGGGCAGTGGGGGGCTTGGGGTCTGCCACGGAGCCCGGTCGTGCAGCGGCACTGGACAGGGAAGCCAGATATCCTCGCGTGGCTGGACGGAGCGCTGCAGGCTGTGGTCGGGCCAGGCCACGAGCCATGCCCTTGCCCCCAGGTGTTCACGCTGCCCAAGGTGAGTGCCAAGCTGAAGCTGAAGCTGACCGCTCTGGAGGGCTCGCGGGTGCGGCGGGTCAGCGTGGCCCACTTCAGCAGCTGTCGAGCTGAGGACTACGGGGAGCATCACCTGGCTGTCCTCACCAACCTGGGCGACGTGCAGGTGGTCTCACTGCCCCTGCTCAAGCCCCAGGTGCGGTACAGCTGCATCCGCCGCGAGGACGTCAGCGGCATTGCCTCTTGCGTCTTCACCAAATATGGCCAAGGTGGGCCTGGGGCAGGTGCGGCAGGACCACTGCGGGCGGGGTGGGGGGTGACCGGCGTGGGGCTCCCCCTGGCAGCCAGGCCAGACAGACCTCAGCCGAGGACTTCGAGGGAGGCCCCAGCCCCTCATACCTCCTGGGGGCAGGGAGACGTTTGGTCAGCACCTGTCAGGCCCAGGAGCCGGGGGCCGGCCTTACCTGGCGGGCCTCTCCTCCTTCCCCCCAGGTTTCTACCTGATCTCACCCTCAGAGTTTGAGCGCTTCTCTCTCTCCACCAAGTGGCTGGTTGAGCCCCGGTGTCTGGTGGATTCAGCAGAGACCAAGAGCCACAGGCACCCCCGCAACGGATCAGGCCCAGAGAGGGCCTTGGGCCAAGCCAGGTCAGCAGAAGATCAGGTGGCCTCCCTGAGGCGCCCACCGGGGGCTGGCCAGAGATCCCCTCCCTGGTGAGCTCAGCCCAGCCTCCACCCTCCTGGCTCTGGCTCGCCCACCCCACCCCCACCCCGTCGTAGGCCCCTCCCTCCTGCGCAAGCCGCCACCTGGCAGGGCTTGGTTTACCGCTCTGGCTCAGGCTGTGCCTGGTCAGCTGACCTCATTCTTCATGGGATCAGGGCTTTCTGAGCTGGAATGAGGAGCCCAGCACCCCCCCCACCTCCATCCTTACCGTCTCTCCCCACAGGAACTCAGGGAGCCAGAGTGATGGAGAGGGTAAGACAGGCTTCCCCGTGGCAGGCAGTGTGGGGGGACAGAGGCATTGTGATCCTCGGACCCAGACCCAGACCGAAGGGGAGGGAAGGGAACCCCAGGCCTGCAGGTGGTGTGCAGGCTGGGTAGAAAAGGCATCCCTTCCAGTCCTGAGCCCTGGGCTCTGGCACTCCTGCCCCAGGAGAGGGAGCTGGGACAGAGGAGGCCCCAGGGCTCGCCTGACTTGGCCTCTGCCTTCCAGAGAGAAGGCCCGGCCCAGTGATGGAGCACGCTCTGCTCAATGACGAGAGTGAGTTGGGGCAGGAGTTGGTGGGCTGGTGTGCGGAGTGTCCCGAGGGAGGCTTGGAAGGCCAGGCTGGACCTGAGAGCCATTACCCTGAGGGGGGGGGCAGGCCCGTCCGACACCCCACCAGTAGAACGGGGGAAACATTTGTGTCTGGCCCGGTCTCTGCTGGCATCACCACGCCTCTGTTCCCCCCCCAACCCGCCCCCCCGCAGGGGTCCTGAAGGAGATCCAGAGCACACTGGAGGGAGACCGAGGGTGAGTCGCTGCTCAGGCCTGAGGCGAGGGCCCCGAGGTGCCAGGAGATCTCTGGGAATGAGGGCCCTTGTCCGGCCTCCCCGAGGTCCCCGTGGATGGTGACTGCCCTGTCTGCCCGTGCAGGAGCTGCGGCGATTGGCGTTCTCAGCGAGTGGCCATGGGGTACAGCCTCAGCAATGGGGGAGGTAGGTAGGGGCTCTGGACGCTGCTGCAGGGCTGGGGGGCGGCCCGGAGGGCAGGCCTCCTGACGCGGAGGGAGAGGAGAAAGCGCCCACACGGGGCCTCGGGGGTCCTGAAAACCTCCGCACCTGGGCTCCGGCTGGGGGACCCCGAGCCATTGCTCTGTCTCCTTCCGCAGCGGAGTGAGCAGCTCGTGGGTCCAGGCTGCACCACGAACACACACTACTGAGGGCTCTCCCTGGGGCCGGCCCCGCCTGTGAGGACCGTACCCCGGGCTGCGCCAGGGGCTGGAGCCGACCCCAGTGTCCGCCCGCTGCTGCTCTTGGCCTCGGGAGAGGCAGGACCCCGAGGTCGCGGGGCTGCCCCTCCTGGGCCTTGTCTGTCTTGGTTCTCTTGTCAGTGTTGCACAGTTTTTACTCCCTCCCCTTTTTGTAGTGGGCTGGGTTTTAAATTATAAATTTTAACTGCCTCTGGGTGAAAAAGAGTTTTTAATAAACACCTTATTACCTCTTCACCAGACTGGTCCAATGACTAATTTTTTTAATTGTGGAGAAGTTTTCTACGTAAACGGAAATGATTGTTAGCTGGTCCCTTGCCTTTGCCCCTGGGATGCCATTGCTGGACCAGGCTGGTAGGCCGGAGAATCCGTTTTTTAAGCCGTTTTGAGTCAGAGCAAGCTGTGCTTGCTTGTGTCTAAGCGCTGACACCTCCGTGTCTGGGAATCAATGGCAGGAGTTAGCCGTCGCCCGTCTGCGTGACTGCTTCCCTGGGTCGGGGCCGAGGGAGTCCCCTTTGACTGGCCTCTCCTTGCCATCAGAAGGGAAAGACACAGTATCTCAGAACTGGTGGCTTCTTCCAGACTCCAGGGAAGGACCGCGAGCCACTGCTGAGGTCGGAGGCCGTGCCCAGAGGTGAAGGGTCTTATACCCAGATGAGGGGCTGGATCAGGCTGCTCTTCTGGTCCTATGAACCAGGGGTTTGGTCAGCTCGATTCCACTTCATTTACGTGTCTTTGTTGAGCACCTACTGTATGCTGGACACACGGGGTCAGAGGTGGCCAAGACAATGTGGTCCCTGCCTTATGGGGCTCCCCACCCTGACAAGGGCAGGAAGTCTTAGGATGCAGGCAGTCGGCTGGTGAGAGAGGTGCCAGGGAAAGTGATGTCAGGCTGGGTCAGGGACATGACCAGGGGTGGGCCATTCTGCACAGCGGATAAAGGGGCCAGTGGCACTGGTGGGACCAGCCTGCTTGCTGTGGGAATGGGTCAAGAGCGGAGGGGCGTATTGGCAGGAATTGTGCTGAAAACGAAGCCACTGCGTGGCCAGGGCCAGACCGGGACCCCCTGAAGCCTAGGGAGGGCAGGGGCACTGCTATGTGGCCGGGGAGCCTGCCTGGCCTGTTGGAAGGACGTGGATGAGAGTACACAGGGCAGAGGAGGAGCCAAGGTCCAGGTCCCGGGGCTGATGCGCTGGGGGGGGGGTGGGGGGGGGGGAATCCTA
Organism: Ailurus styani; assembly: GCA_002007465.1. Lineage (NCBI taxonomy): Eukaryota > Metazoa > Chordata > Mammalia > Carnivora > Ailuridae > Ailurus > Ailurus styani. The sequence continues at coordinate 826,987 of LNAC01000251.1, forward strand.
ACCACCCCCCGTCCAGCCAAGCATGTGCAGCTCAAGAGTCTCCGGTTGAGTAACTTGGGCAACTCCAGCCTCCCAGTTCTTCTTGTAAGTGGGGGTGGCATTTACTGTGGTAGGAGCCCCAAAACCCATGAGGAATGTAGAGGAACAGTTCCCCAAAGGGAAGAGGGACACAGACCGCAGTGCCAGAAGTCGTAGAGAAGGGAGGCTGGGTAGATGGAAATACAAAGCTACAGACGGGAGGGGAGTGCTGCACACACTGCCAGACAGCCTGCCCTTGATCCTGAGACTCTGCAGGCCTCTGAGGGGCTTGAAGCAGGGAAGTTTGGTTGTGAAATGTACGCTTCCAAAGACCCCTGGGGTTTAAATTTGACAGCTCCACTCGCACGACCTCAGGCAAATTGCCTACTGGCTCTGTGTCCCGCTTTCTTCTAGGGAATGGAACAATGACTGTGCCCCTCGGGACCTGCTGTGAGGTTCACCAGAGTCCACGAGGTTCACAGGATTCACAGGGTCATGATGGGGGTGACCCTCTGGTCAGGGTCAGGGTCAGGGCGAACGTGTTACAGCTTGATGCACAGGATCTTGATTTTTATCATAAAAGAAATGAAGCTCTGCTCTTTATACCTTGGGTTGGCACTGGGTCCTTAGGCTGTAGGTCAGAGGGTGATGCACCAAAAGTGGGTGCCAAGAAGGGAGAACATCACACCCCAGACGGTGGACACACACACACACACACACAGCCTATGGGCATTGTGTGGTTTTCAAACCACCAGTTTAGAGGGATTTACTGCTTATTTTAGCTAGTTAGCTAAATTCACACACAAACAGACAAGTGACATGAAGTTTCCCACCAAGACACCAAGAATCGAAGACCCTGGTAATAACGCAAGCATCAAGAAATCAGAAGAAAATGGCAGCACCAAGCACCCCCAGGGCACAGAGAGCCTCGCAGCCACGGCAGTGACCCAGAGAATCAGACTGAAGAGAAGCCAACCGCCGCCACACACACACATCCGAAAATACCCAGACTCTGAAAATGTATTTACATCCATGCTTGTTGAGGACGAGCTTTGCCGTAAGTACTCCGTGCTATGAAGTATTAGCTAGTGTTGGTGGCTTGCCTGTTTCGGTTCTAGAAAAACCTCCCCATCGGAGTGTGAGATCAACAATTTTTACTGATAGGCGTGCACAAGCGGAAGGGTTTGGCGCAGTCTAGAAAGTGGATCAGTGGAAGCTGGGCTGGCACGGAGAGAGGGGCTGGAGGTCCCTGCAGCTTCCGTCCAGGAACGGGTGCTGGTAGCGGCGCGGTGGAGATACCGAGAGGTTGAGTTGACAAGACCTCTGCCAGACGGAGGGGGGAGAGTGGCAGAGGCCTCACCCCCGACTCTGAGGCCCTTGCCAACGTTCCACAGGCAGCTGGACACGTGGTCTGGAGACTCGGATCTGAGGGTCTTCAGCATTACAGGTGGGAGACTTAGTGCTCACTTAGACTTCGAGCAGACCTGACAGTGACACTGGTTTTGCCCATGACCTGCTGTGTGACCTTGGGTAGGTGACATCACCTTCGTGCTTTAGTTTATTCATCTATAAAACAGGGCATAATAATAGGGCCTACCTCAGAGGGTGGGAGGAATTAAGTGAGAGTCCTTAAAATCACACCTTAACACCCAAGCAAAGGAAGTGAAAGTTACTGGTAGCTGGTTGTAGGGCCAGGAGGGGAGGGGGGGAGGGAGGAGCAGAACGGAGACGCAAAGCAGGTGAAGGAATAGGTGGGGAAAGTAGGAGCCAGAGGCAGCTCTGGGTTTGGTGGAGAAGTGGGAAGAGGTCCCCTCTCCCCCTGCTGTCCTTTGTCCGGGGAGTTCCCCCTGGAGGCTGCTGGAGGTCACACAGCCAGGAGGTGGGTTGGGGGGGGACCAAGGCTGTCTGGTTCCAAAAGCAGTTCCCAGTAGAAGCTAGGTGGAGCAGAATAGCAGGTCCTCAGGGTCCAGGGAGCAGGATTTGGGGCCCAATTCCTCACTTAAGCCACTTATCCTCCAAGCTGATTCCCCATCTGTAGAAGGAGATCATATCCCTTTCCTAGCATTTGGGGAGATTTGAATGAAAGGCTGCTTGGGGAGGGACCCGAGGCTCGGCACACCCGTGCAGCGGAGTGAGCGACAAGCCCTGGCCTGGACGAACCCGGAGGAGAGGAGGGCACTGAGAAGGCAGGAGACTGGAGAGGGGCACAGAGCTCTCTGCCTGCCCAAGAGCTGGCTGGATACATTGTAATGAACCAGAGAAGTCCAGTCTGCCGCTGGTGGCAGCCGCTCACACCTCCAGCCGCTCCAGGCAGCCCTGGGAGCCAGCCTGCCTGGGTTAGTATCTCGTTTCTGACCCTCCCCGTGACACTCAGCTGTGTGCTTCAGTCGTAACAGCCATAAAATGGGGATCCTTGGGGTACCCACCTCTTAGCCTGTTTTCAAGAATTAAATGACTCCATAGCGAAGTGTTTAGAACAGTGCCTGGCGTGTAAGCCCCGAAATGTTAGCTATTTACTGAGTCCAAGAGGAGTAAGGAAGGACTGGGTGTCCCTTAGAGCCCCCAGGATGATGGTCCAGACAGGTTCTTTGAAGGAGGGCTCACCGCCCACCCCCCTCCACTGGGCAAGCAGTGACACAGGAGCAGAGCATGTGGGTCCTCAGTTTGGCGGGGTGCCAGGCTGGCCCGGCTGCCAGCGACTCCCAGACTGCACGGTTGCCCTGTCCTCGCCCTTTGTCCGCTGCTGAAGCGTCTCCTCTTTCCTGGGCGGCCTCCCTCCCTTTGTTGGCCTAGGGGGTCAGGACCCGCAGCCACCTGCATTATTAATGCTCATGGGTAAGGCTGGAGCCCCCGGGGGGTAGATTGCGCCTATAGGCCCCGCCAGAGCAGAACCCGTGTGGGCGCCGCCAAGGCTCAGGGCGCCAGGGGCTGCCAGGTCTTCCGGGAGAGGACAGACACGCTGGAAGCCCCTCTTCACTGAGCCCGCCATGGGCCGGAGCAAAGGCAAAGCGCCCCAGCGCCAGGACCCACCGGGGGGGCAGGCCTCCGGGGAGCAGGAGTCCGGCTCGGCCAGCGGAGAGGGCGCGCACAGCCGGGAAGGCAGGCAGGGTCGCGGTAAGGCCCAAGGGGCCAGACCAGTCCTGGATCCCGCCACTTCGGGAAGCCCCGGGACCCCTGGTGGCCGCCGGAAGCCCACCGCAGAGGGGAACGGCGGCTGCAGACGGGCAGGGGCTGGGCCGCCAGCGGAGGCCCAGGGGAGACCCGGCGGCGCGAGGCGTCGGGGACCCGGGTCTAAGCACCGGGCCGGCCGGGGCGGGGGCCTGGAGGAAGAGAGTATCCCCGGAGAAGGGAGGGATCGCGAGCTCTGCCGCCGCAGGAAGAGAGGAAAAGCGCAGAGACCCCCGGCTCCGCACGGCTGCCGAGAGACCGGGAGCCTCGATGGGGACCCGTCGGGTGGAGACGGGGGCAGCTCTTGCCGGGACAGCGAAGCCCGCGAGGCCCAGGAGAGCGACAGCCAGAGCAGTGCGGCCCCGGAGCCGTGGCCGAAGCCGGAGGAAACGGACACGGGCTCCGGAGACCCCCAGACTGGGTCGGAGCCCGCGCTGGAACCCGGCGAGCGCCCCTGCAGCGACGGTCTGAGCAGCGACGGCGGGGACAGCGCTGAGCCCCGGAGCCGGGAAGGGTCGTCGGGGGTGGGACCCCGGCGGGGGAGCGAGGATTCCGGGACAGGCACGGAGTCGAGCCTGGAGGGGGCCGGGCCTGGAAGGGGCCCACGCGCAGCCCCAGGGACCGCGAGCCAGGCCGCCGAAGCCGAAGAGGCGGAGCCGGGCAAAGAAGCCGAGGCCTCCAGCCCCCACGAGGACAGCCCCACGTGCGGCCCCCGGAGCTCGCGGGCTTCTCGGGACCCCGGGCCGGCCCGGGACGCAAGAGACAACGAGTCGCGGCCGGAGGCTGAGCCGCAGGGCGCGGAGCCTGGAAGAGCCGAGGCCTCGGGCGCTAGGACTCGGCGCCGCCAGATCGGAAAGGTGGTGGGGAAGGTGCAGGTGGCGGCGGGCGAGAGCGAATCCGGGGCTGGAGGGGGAGACCGGCCCGGACACCCAGCGCCGCTGGCCGCCCTCGTGGCGCCCCGCAGGCTCCGCACGAAAGCCCCGCCAGGCCCGGCTCCCCAGGCCGCGGCTCCGGCTCCTCGCCGCGCGGGCCTGAAGGGGCGGCTCCTGCGCGTGGTGCGCGCCCTGGGTGTCCTGCGGTGGCTGCGGCTGCGGAGGCCGGCGGGCGAGGGCCGGGGGGCGGGGGCGCGGGCGGGGGGG
>LNAC01000251.1:831421-852037 GCA_002007465.1 Ailurus styani
CAGGGGGCGGGGTCGCGGGCCGGGACCGCGGCGGCGTCTAGTGCTGCGCCTGGCCGGCTTGGCGGGACTGGGAGGACGGCCTAGGGCTCCCCCTAGCGGCGACTCGAGCTCTCCACCGTTGGCGAAGAGCTCAGCTCCCGGGGACCCTTCTGAGGGTGAGGACCGGACTCCGGATCCCAAGTTCGCGGTGGTGTTCCCCAGGATCCACAGGACTGGGAGGGCGCCAAGCACTCGGAGCTCAGAGGAAGGGTCCGCGGACGCCCCGCCCGGGGAGGGGCACGCTTGGCCTTGTGCAGGAGCTTCGGGGGACAGTGAGGGGCGTGGGGCGAGTGGAGAAAGTGCGGCCGGGCCCCGCCGAGGCTCTCTCCTCGGCCCTCCTCCCCACCACGAGCCCCCACTCGACGAGAGCGGCTCCAGCAGCGAAGCGGAGCCCGACGCCTCGGGGGTCGAGGCTCCGGTCCACTGGGCTCAGAGCTCCGAACCCCGCGAGGACCCTGGGCTCGGCCCCAACGGGCTGCTGCCCCGACTCACTTTGGAGACCCGCCTGCCGTGGGAGAGAAGCCCGGGCCGCTGCCGGTCCCCGAGGGAGCGGTGGGAGCCGGAGGATGAGACGGAGGAGGCGCTGGAGAGGGACCTGGAGCGGAGGAGCCTGGGGCCGCCGGGCCTGGAGGCGCCGTCCTTGCTGGACGCGGAGGGCAGGAACCTGGGGGAAGGCCTGGAAGACATGGAGGACCTGGCTCGGCTGCGGTGAGCAGGGGGCAGTTCTAAACCTGTCGCGTCTGGGTCCCACACTTCCTCGTAACCCTTATAAATTGTATCCTTAGAAGGAACTGTACTTTTTACCAAAGGTCTGGCTGGAAGAGGCTGGTGAGGGGTGAAAGCAGGTGCCCCTGCCTGGGACTTGCTTCTCTGGCTGGCACACAGCTTCTCCCTGGTCCGCTTGTAGCCCCCACCGAGTGGGTAACTGCCTTAGCCGTGGGCCCTGTGTTACCGTCAGGGCCCACAGAGGGGGCCTGACTTGCCCAAAGGATCGCTGTGGCCAGTGGAGCGCTAACCCAGGACTTCCTTCTGCCCCCGATTCCCTGCTCCTCTATCCTGCCGTCGCCACAGACCAGTGTGTGACAGCTCCGTGCTGCTGTGCCTCAAGAAGAGATTTCACCTGGGCCGAATCTACGTATGGGGGCACCTGCGGAGGGTTGGGGGGGCTGGGAGTCCCTGTCCTCTGGGATCCGAGGGCCCTCTGGCACTTCTAGATCTCCGTCCTTCTCCTCCCTGGGCTGGGTGCTGAACCCTCGCTGGGGACCTGCAGAGTGGGGGCCGGGGCCAGGCTGGGGAGCACCGGAGCCCCACTCCATCCATACCCCGCCTCCTCCGTTTTCTGATGAGAGCGTCTGCTTCTTCCCCAGACCTTCGCAGGGCCTCTTCTGCTCTCTCTGAACCCCCACCGGCCCCTGCCTCTCTTCTCTGCTGAGGTCCTGGCCAGCTACCACCCCACGAGGGCCCCTAACACCACCCCGTACGTGACTTTGCCCCCCAACCCTGTGCTCCCCCCGGGCAGCTAAGCCCCAGCATGTCCCACTGACTGAGATTCTGGGGACTGAGGGTCCTGCCCCCACCTAGGAGGGCCCAGATGTCCATCTCTGGCGACCTTCTCATTTGCTCCCTCCCTCCTCCCTCAGACACATCTTGGCCATCGCGGTGTCAGCCTATAATCGCCTGTCTCGGAGCTCTGGGCAGGGCACATGCGTTCTCCTCGGGTGAGTGATGGTGCCCCGTGGAACGCACAGGCCACTCTGAGGGCTGCGAGGCAGGGGACATGGGGTCTGCATTTGAAGCTGCTGGTCTGGTCCACTGCTGGGCAGCCGCGCTGGGCATCGTAAGGGCCGTGGTCCTGGCTAAAGTCATCCATGCGCCCCTTGAATGTGGCATCTTGGAGACTTCTTTCTCTTTGGTCTCCATGCCCTGGGTCTATCTCTCCACGTTTCCGGGGTGCAGGGGGGGTGGGTGTCACTTCTGGGTGGGCATACCCCACTTCCTGGGTTCCGTGGGATGTCCTCTGTGCCCCTTCCAGGAGACCCAGTCAGCCCCTCCCTCCTGCAGTGGGCACAGCGGCGCAGGGAAGACAGAAGCTGCCAGAAAGATAGTGCAGTTCCTAAGCAGCCTGGAGCAGGAGCAGGCAAGGGACCGAAGATGTCAAGTGAGGAGCAGCTGGCCTTCTCCTGGGATCCAAGAGGGACCGTCCTTCTCCTTTGGGCCAGGAGGGTGGTCTCCGGGCCTCTGGCTCACTCTTGGGGGCAGCTCCAGGCACCGTGGGGCAGGGTGAGGTGGGGTGGTCCTCGGCCGGGATGGCCGATCCGTGGGTGCCACGGCCATCCTAGGAGTGCTCGAATGCTCCTCCCTCACACAGCTGGATGGTGTCCTGCCTGTGCTCAGCAGCTTCGGCCACGCCAAGACAGTACTCAACGCCAATGCCAGCCGCTTCGGCCAGGTCTTCTGCCTCTGCGTGCAGCAGTGAGTGGCAGGGGTCCTGGCAGGCACACGGGACAGGGGGGCCACTCATGATCTGTTCCCTTTACTGGGAACCCGAGGCTGCTGCCCTTGGGTCCAGCCCCTCATGTATCCCATTCTGAGCAGGGACCCTAGGTTAAATGCACCCTGGACACCCCCTCCCCACTGTTCTGTGCCCACAGCGGGGTCATCGTGGGAGCCTCTGTGTCTCATTATCTGCTGGAGACCTCAAGGGTGGTGTTTCAGGTGAGACCTGCCGCGTGGCTCCCCTCTCCGTGGCCCCCAGCATGGGGAAGAGGGAGGGGCTGCTGTAGGGGGTTGTGGTCACTCAGCGCCCCCATCCCTGCCTTTCCTGGGACTTGAACTTGCCCCCTTGAGGCACAGGACCGGACCACTGCTCCCCCTAAGCCAGTCCTTCTCCCCCAAGGCCCAGGCTGAGCGGAGCTTCCATGTGTTTTACGAGTTGCTGGCGGGGCTAGACCCCGTGGAACGGGAGCAGCTCTCCCTGCAGGGGCCAGAGACCTACTACTACCTCAACCAGGTCGGGGAAGGCCCACCCAGCGCTGGGTGACCGGGGTCGCCCAGGGAAAGGTCTTGGCGCGGGGCGGCTAAGGGGCGGCCAGCGGAGAGGGGAGCCCTGGGCAGCCGCGCCCTGTCCCCTCACCCCTGCTGGGCTCTGCAGGGCCAGGCCTGCTGTCTCCTGGGCAAGGATGATGCCCGGGACTTCGAAGGACTGCAGAAGGCCCTGCAGGTCATGTGCCCCGAGGAAGTGCCCGCCGCCTGGGCCGTGCTGGCCGCCGTGCTGCACCTGGGCAACATCTGCTTCTCCTCTTCAGAGGTGGGCTCCGGCTGCAGCCGGTGTGGACGCTGGATCAGCCGTTGCTGGTTTGCATAATCAGGGCAGCAAGGATACCAAACACCTGTAGGTAGATGACAAAGCCCCGAGCTTCCCCGGGGCCTCAGTGCGGCCGCGGAGAGCGGGCAGATTGGCATCGTGTAGGTGAGAAAGCAGGCCGGGGTCGTCTCTGGCACCGCAGGGTTCTGCTAAGCTGTCGCCCCTAAAGGGCAGACAGACCTGCGCTACCCAAGCCGCTCGCATGCACCCGGCGCCGTCGGTCGGAATTGCTTTCTGTATGTTTCTCGATTCTGTTCAGGTGGTCGTTTCCCCTTTAGAGCGAGAGTGGAGGGGCGCCTGGGCGGCTCAGCCAGTGAAGCCTGTCGGATCTGGCCGGTCTGCAGCAGGGCTCTCCCCGTCTCTTCCCTGTCCAGCGGGAGTCCCAGGAGGTGGCTGCCGTGTCCAGCTGGGCCGAGATCCACGCGGCAGCCCGGCTGCTGCTGGTGCCACCCGAGCGCCTGGAGGGGGCAGTCACCAGGAGGGTCACGGTGAGCGCTGGGCTGCGCAGGGGGCGGGGCCGAACCCCCGCCCCTACTCCGGGGCAGGCTTGGCGTGGGCCCACGTGGGCCTCAGGCCTGTTGTTCCAGGCGTTCCTCCGTCCTCCGCCCTGCAGGACACGCCGTATGGCTGGGTCTCCAGGTCGCTGTCGGTGGAGAGCGCGGTTGATGCCAGGTGGCCCCGGGGGCAGGAGGGAGCGGGGGCCAGGCCTGGCACTCTCGTGCACAGGCTCACCCAGCACGCCCACAGGGACGCCCTGGCCAAGGCCCTGTATTCCCGGCTTTTCACCTGGCTTCTGAGGAGAAGCAATGCGCAGCTGGCAGCTCCCAGAGAGGGAGAGCGCGTGGACACCATCACTGTCGTGGACGTCTACGGCTTTGAGGTCAGCCCTCGGGGCAGGGCCAGGGCCAGGATCGGGTTCCCGCCTCATCCTGATCACTTGTGGGGTCGGCGCCCCCTCAGGGGGGCGCTCGTGAGCCCTTGCCTGCCTAGCCCTGAGACCGCACACACCGCAGGTGTAGCCCTTCTGCCCAGCCCTGTCATCGCCTCTGGAGAGTTCTGTCCTGCTTGGCCTTGCAGAGTCTCATGGGAGCCTCTAAGGCAGCAGAAGACAGAGGCCCTAGGATGGATCAGCCCACAGCCTCCCCTCCCATGCCCCAAGAAGAGCGGGAAAAGGGACAGTCCCCCGAATGGCCCTGAGTTTTCATAAGATCTTCACTCCTTTCTAGAAAATCCCAGTGTCTCAGGGCAGGGAGGAGGGGGTTGAGCAGGAGAAGGCCGCCTCCACCCTTGTTCCCGGATGGGCATTGTTCAGTGCCCCCTGCTCTCTCCTCTCCAGCATGCCCTTGGTGACTGTGCCCTCTCGGGGGTGGGGGGATGTGGATGATTGTGGCAGGTGTGTGTTTTAGAGCATGCAGAGCTCTCTGTACAAGGCCGCATGGAGCACGGGCTCTGCTGGGTCTGTGAGTAACATGCTGGGGGCCGCAGAGGAAGGAACCTATAATCCCTACAAGAAGAATGCTGGAAGGCTTCTTGGAGGCAACGGCCTGGAGCCCTGCTCATGCAGACGTGGGATTCTGATAGCCAGCAAGCTACTAGGTCATAGGAAAAGGCGCCTTCCAGACCATGGGATGGCTGTGACCAGAGGCCTGAAGGCTCACAGTTGTGCTGAGACAGAGGGAGGGCTGAGGCGGGGCCTTCAGACTGACCCTGTGGACAGCAGCCTCAGCCCCAGGGCTCCACTCCTCCCTGAGTTCTGGGAAGGGAGTGTGCAGGACCCCCCACACCTGCCCCGTGCCCCCCCTCCCCCACCCCATGCAGGGGCCCACGTCACTGTCCCTGTGTCCCCAGGCCCTGCAGGTGAACGGCTTGGAGCAGCTGTGCAACAACCTGGCCAGCGAGCGCCTACAGCTCTTCTCCAGCCAGCTGCTGCGGGTCCAGGAGGAGGTACGGGGTGCGGGGCCTGGTGGGGGCCAGTGGCCCCAGGTCTTCCAGAGCACGGGCCATCCCTGGGAAACAGAGGGCGCTGAACTGAGAGCTCTGCCCAAAGCCCCCTGCCCCACCGTCTCAGCCCTCCTGAGCCTCGTTTTACTCATCTGGACAATGGGAGGGCCATCCCTGCTCCGGCTCCAGTGAGCTCCCCCACGCGTGCGGGCGTGCTCTGAACCTGGCCCCGTGCTGGCTGCTCCCAGGAGGCCTGTCGGCGAGAGCAGCTGCCCTGGGTGCCCGTTCCCCAGCCTGTGCCGGACGCCTGTCTGGACCTCCTCGTAGACCAGCCCCACAGCCTCCTGAGGCTCCTGGATGCCCAGACGTGGCTGTCCCAGGTGAGCCCCGAGCGGCAGGGGCCCTGGTGGCCAGGCCTGGGGCCCGCGGGGGCCTCTGAGAGGAGCCAGAGGTGATGGGGGCCAGAAACCCTGCCCATCGCCTCTCTGCATGGCTTTGGTTCGAATCCTGTCTCTGGGTCGTCCTGACCTCTCTGGGGTTCCTCAAGTCCTTGCTGCGGAAGGGGCAGGGTGGTGGGGATGGCACCGGGCTAATGCAGGGCTGATGGGGGTCCCTTGGGCCTCCAGCTGGTAGGGAGCAAGCCTCAGGGCTGTGGTGTGTCCCCCCCCCACACAAATACTTATTGATGACCCTGGAAGGATGCACGGTCCAGGGAGGGGCACATCGTGTGCAAAGGCCTGAGGGAAGCTCCTCCTTCTTATCAGGCCACAGACCACACCTTCCTTCAGAAGTGTCACTATCACCATGGCAGTCACCCCTGCTATGCCAAGCCCCAGCTGCCTCTTCCTATCTTCACTGTGAGGCATTACGCTGGAACTGTCACCTACCAGGTATTCGGGGAAATCAGGGACAGACTCCTGGGTGAATCAGTGAGGGTGATGTGGCCCGGGTGTCCCCACCCCAGAGCTGACTCACCTGACAGTTACGAGGAATAAGTGAAGGGGGGCCCCTCCCAGGGCTTGACTGTATGTTTCTACCTATGCCCTTGGCCCTGAACAGTTCCCAGCATGATTTAGTGAGTTCTGGCTGAGCATGAGCCTGGAGACCAGGAGGGGCGGAGCATACACGTGGGACCTGGTTCTGATAACCTCTGGCTGTCTGCTTCTCCTCCTGAGCCTTCATTTTCCCATCTGTAAAATGGGAATGGGAATCTGTCCTATAACATTGTTGTAAGGATTAAATGCAGTAATGGGGAAGTGGTCAGGCAGGTGCCTGGCACATAGTAGGTGCTCACTGAAGGGACTTGCCTTTCCCCCTTTTGAGTTTCACGGTGATGGCACACCTACCCAACAGGTTAACTGCTGAGGGGCGGGGGCCTGGTATAAAGGATAGGACCATATGGCTAGTTTGAGGTAGGGCAAGTCCCGTAAGGCTTCTTGGAGGAGGTGACCTGTTTTGGTACATTACATCAATTATACCTCTGTTTCCCTCCCCCCAAAACCCCAATCACATCTTAAAACAAACAAACAAACAAACAAAAAAAACACAAGGAGATTGAATAAAGAAAACCACAAAGCTGTATTGAAGCTCACAAAAGAAACCTTTTTTAAAGATTTTTATTAGAAAGTGAGAGAGAGCATGAGCTGGGGGGAGGGGCCGCAGGAGAGAAGCAGGCTCCCCACTGAGCAGGGAGCCCAGATCATGACCTGAGCCAAAGGCAGACACCTAACCAGCTGAGCCACCCAGGAGCCCCACGGAAACTTTTTCTTTTTTTTAAAGTAATCTCTACACCCAATGTGGGACTGGAACTCATGACCCTCAAGAGTCACACGTGCTCCCCTGAGCCAGCCAGGCACCCCACAAAAGTCTTAATTCTGATGGAAGCCAGTTCATCTTTTCTTGGTCGCCTGCGCTTTTGGTGCCCTATTCAGGAAACTGTTGCCAAGTCCAACGTCATGAAGCTTTCTTCCTACGATTTCTTCTAAGAGTTTTAGAGTTCCGGGTCTTAGATTTAGGTCTTTGATCCATTCATTTTGGGTTGATTTTTATATCTGATATAAGAGTCCAACTTCATTCGTTTGCATGGGGATTTCCAGTTTTCCCAGAGCCGTTAGTTGACAAGACAAAGGTGGCCCTTTATTGAGCCCAGTGGGGAGAGGCTGAATTATGTGACAAAGGGACCGGCCTCCACCCCAGCCTTCCTCTTTGGCTCCCCCTCCACCCCCCACACTGTCTCTTGCAGGTTCACAGGTTTGTAAACAGAAACCGGGACCACCTTGACCCTGCCGCGGTAGCAATGCTTGCCCAGAGCCGGCTCCAGGTGCCCCTGCCAGCCCTCTCTGAGCCCCCACCCCTCCACGCTGTGTCCCCCCTTCTGCCCTGGACACGCTTGCCCCAAGGGGCAGCCTCTGCACCTCGGGCCATGAGGCTGAGCCTTCCGGGGCCTGGATGCCGTGGACTGGCCCACCTTGGCTCCCTGGGGATGGGGACACGGGCCGGGCTGTGGACAGGCCTGGGAAGTAAGCCGGCTCAGCCTCCTCTTGCCCCACAGCTGGTGGGCAGCCTGTTCCAGGAAGCAGAGTCCCAGTCCAGGGCTGGGCCAGGCAAACCCACACTGGCCTCTCACTTCCAGCATTCCCTGGAGGACCTCCTAGCCCGGCTGGGCAGGTGAGAGCAGTGTCCCCGATACAAGACCCCAGGGACTCGGGGGCTGCTCTGTACCTACATGACCCCCCCTTTCTCCATCAGGAGCCATGTCTATTTCATTCAGTGCCTCAATCCCAACCCAGGAAAGGTGAGCTCCACACCCCCCCAAGCCACGCGTGGCCCCAGAGCCTTCCCATCCACCTGCCCTGCCCTGCTCAGCAGCCCCCCCATCTCCCCACAACTTTAAGGCCCCCGACTCCAGCTCTCACTGGCTCTGTTCCATGGCTGCAGCTTCCAGGCCTCTTTGACGTGGGATATGTGGCTGAGCAGCTGCGCTGGGCGGGTATCCTGGAGGCCGTATGTACCCGCAGTTCCAACTTCCCTGTGCGCCTGCCCTTCCAGGCCTTCCTGGCCAGGTAGGGTCCCAGGATGGGGGCAGCCGAGGGCCCGGACCCAAGGACCCCCAAGGACAGCCCCGTGGAGTGGCTGGCAGACCTGGGGTTCCTGCAGGGTGGAGGCGACCCACTTTCCTCAGGACCCTAGGCCTGGCCTCCACGCAACCTCCTCTCACTGCTCTCTCTCCTTCCCTATTCACGACCCCCTGCCCGCCCCTGTCTCCACCTGCCCCTCATTCAGCTAAACTCGGCTGGGGGCCTGGCACACAGTAGGTGCGTTGCAAATCGTTGTTGAATGACTTAGGGGCTGGGGGGTCAGACAAGCGTGGAGGGAGGTCCTCACTGTGCTTGTTCCAACCTCAGCTTCTCCCTCCTCGGGCCAGGTTCCGGGCCCTGGAGACGGAGCGGCAGGGAGAGTCCTCTGACCGCGAGAGGTGTGGCGCCATCCTGAGTCAGGTGCTGGGGGCCGAGTCACCCCTCTGTCACCTCGGAGCCACCCAGGTGTGTGTGTGTGTGTGCACACGCGCGCGTGTGCAGAGAGGCAGGCGTGGCTGGAAAGGGAGGCGCATTCCGGGAAAAACTCAGGAATGGGTGGTCCTTCTGGGTGGAGTGGGGGTGCCAGGTGTCCTGGGCCCCCACCAAGGATCAGTCGTCCTGCTGGAAGAAAGGAGGCTGAGACAAGAGCAGGGTGGGTGGGCCTTGGCGCCCCCAGCCCGGGCACCCTCACCTCTGTCCCCAGGTCCTGCTGCAGGAGGCAGGCCGGCAGCAGCTGGAGCAACACCGGGCCCAGCGACGCTCCCAGGCCCTGCTCACCCTGCACGGCAGCCTGCATGCCTGCCTCTCCCGCCAGCGCCTTGGCCGCCTCCTCCTGCCGCGGATGCAGGCTCGCCTGGGAGGGCTCCAGGCCAGGTCTGCAGGGGTGGGTGAGATGGGGGCTCCCTGTAGGTGGTGGGGTAGGGCCTCAGGGAAATCTACCTGCCCCAGGCCCTCCTGTCAGCATCTCCTTGCAACCTCTGCTTGAATACCCCGAGTGACAAGAAGCTCACTATCTGCTCGAGTCACCAGAACCTGCAGTCTTGACTCCTTGAGTGGTTTCTAGTCTGTTCTCCAGTCTGTCCCAAGATGATCTTTTAAAAGCATGAATCAGGCTGTGCGAGGCCCCACCTATCTCTCCAGCCTCTAGGCCAGAATTTTATTCTCCAGGCTCTTTGGACTTCTTGGTCCTAAGGACTTCCCTCTCTCTTCTCAGGTAATTAACTCTCATTCACCTTTACAGCTTGATGAGAATGTCTGTGCTCATTGACCCAACAGCTGTTGGCTGACCTTCTCCATGACCCTGGGCCTAGCTGGCAACCTTGGGGATGGAGGCAGAGACAGCGGCTTCCAGGCATGCTGGGGGGTCAGGTGCGATAGTAAACCAGCCAACAGTTACCCCAAGGTAGTGATAACGTGCTGAGAACAAAGTAAGGGCAGTGCCATGGACCCCAGGGGAGCCTTCTGGGACAGCGCACCCACCACCATTTCCAAAATGTCATCACCAACCAAAACTCCATCCCTCACGCAGTCATTCCATGCTCGTCTTTCCTCCAGCCCCCAGAAACCTCCCATCCACTTTCTGTCCCTACGAATTGGCCTATTCCGGACAGCCCATGTAAGTTGACTCGTACGGTATTTCCTTTCACATCTGGCTCACTGCACCAAGTGGAACGTTCTTGAGGTCATCCGCCTGGTAACAGGCGGCAAGACGTTGCTCCTCTTTGCCCCTGGGGGCACAGACCACACCTTGGTCTCCGTTCATCCGTCAGCGGTCATTTGGACCATTTCTACTTTCTGGTGCTTGTGAGTAAGGCTGCTGGGAACACGAGCGCGCCGGTGTCTGTTCAAGTCTCTGCTTCCAGGTCTTTGGGGTCTTTACCTAGGAGTGGAGTTGCGGGGTCATATGGTGATTCTGTGTTTGGTGTTTTGAGGGTCTACACTCCCACCAGCTTGTGTCAGGGTTCCGATTTCTCTACAGCTTTGCTGGTTCTTATTTTCCACTTTAAAAAAAAAGATTTATTCATGAGAGAGAAAGAGAGAGTTCACAAGCAGAGGGAGGAGCAGAGGGGGAGGGAGAAGCAGACTCTTCACAGAGCAGGGAGCCAGACATGGGGCTCGATCCCAGGACCCTGAGATCAGGACCTGAGCCGAAGGTGGATGCTGAACCCACTGAGCCACCCAGGCGCCCTTGTTTTCCACCTCTTGAATGCTGGCCATCCTAGTGGGGATGAAGTGGTACCTCATTGCGGCTTTGATTTGCATTTCTCTAATGACTCACGAGGTTGAGCATCTTCTCCTGTGTTTCTTGGCCAGTTGTGTATCATCATGAGGTTGTCTCAAGTCCTCGGTCTGCCTTTTCTTTGTGTAGTTTGTCTTGTTGTGGAGCTGTGGGAGTTGTTTATACATTCTGGAAGCAAACTCTTGTCAAATACGTGATTTCCAACATTCTCCCATTCCATGGGTTGTCTTTTGACACTCTCGATGGTGTCCTTTGCACAAAAGATGTACATTTATTATTATTATTTTCTTAAGTAAACTCTACCCCCAACTTGGAGCTTAAACTCATGACCCCAAGATGCTCTACCAACTGAGCCAGCCAACCGCCTCAAAGCTGTATATTTATTTTTTCATTTTAATCCTACCCGGGACCCCTTCATTGAGGAGTCTTGTCTTCTATTGGGACAATGCTCAAAGACATGATCTCTTACGTGATCTCTTATTAGCTTTCCCGTGATAGCACCTGTTTCATTTTTAGAAATTCTTTTTTTATTAGCATTTTTTTTAAAGATTTTATTTATTTGACAGAGAGAGAGAGAGAGAGAGAGAGAGAGAGAGCCAGAGAAGAAACACAAGCAGGCAGAGAGAGAGAAGCAGGCTTCCCGCCAAGCAGGTTGTCTGATGTGGGGCTTGACCCCAGAACCCTGGGTTCATGACCTGAGCCCAAGGCAGACGCTTAATGACTGAGCCACCCAGGTGCCCCTTCTTCTTCTTAAATAAAAATGCGTGAGACTCTTCTCAGCATGTCGGTTGATTGATTTCATCTTGTGGCAGGGCAGGGATTCCATGGATCCTGACTTTGTAGTCGAGGACAGTAAAACCGAGAGGTGAAGGGGACTTACCCATGACCACACGGACCGAGCGGGTGGGAAGTGAGCCCGGTGGTCACCTCTGCCCCCGAGACCGTCATCCCGGTGGCCAACACCCTCTCAATGTACTTGTTCTTTCAAGATGTCCTGTCCTTTCCCGGTGGCTTCTATTAAGCACCTGGGGGGGCATCAGCCTGGGTCCGTGTCTGCGTTCACATCTCCACTTGGAGGGTTTGGGTACCGGGTCTGAGCTTGAGCTCCTCCCCAACCCCCTTCCCGGCCCCCAGGAAGCGGTACCTCCGGCGGCGGGCGGCTCTGGCACAGCTGAACACCGTCCTGCTGGTGGCCCGGCCCCTGTTCCAGAGGCGACAGAGGTTGCACGTGAGTGTCTGGGTTCGGCTGCAGCTCAGGGCAGACAGGTCAGGCAGCCTTGCTGGCATCCAGGGGTCCGCTCGTGCCCCGAGCCCACGAGGACCGGGGGCTCAGAAACCACGGCTGGCCCAGCTCTTCCCATTTCCCGCTGCCTGGCGGGGGGAGGCCGGGGCCTCCGGGAGGTCACTTCCGTCATCCCTGCCCACCCTCCAGAGTCTGACTCTCCCCTGCCTGCCCGGGGTGCCTTCCCGTCATCCTTTCCAGACTGCTTCCCTCTCTGGCCTGATGACTGCAGTGTGAGGGCCATAAAGCAGCTCAAAGGTTAGTGCCCACACACCGCTGCCCTCTCCAGCCCCTCCCTGGCTGGACTTTGTCCCCTGGGACCATTTCTTCCTGCCTCCTCCCAGCGCCCGGCAGACGGGCAGCGGCGGCTGGTGAGGGCGCCGAAGGGCTGGTGGCAGGCAGCCGGCCCCTCTGGGTCCGGGCTAGCTTCCCAGCTGGGGCCGGAGGGGGGCAGCCGGACCGCTGAGGCCAGGACAGCTGCCGGGGGGCTCACGGAGACCCCTCGCCGGGGCACCAGCTCCCCCTGCATCTCCCCCAACAGCTTGGGCATTGGCGTGGCCGGCACAGCGGCCCGGCCTCCAAGACAGCACCAGGCATGGTAGGTGCCCTGGAAGCTCGAGGGCGTCCACTGGGTGATGAGCCTCCTGGGGCTGGCATGGCTTGTGGAAGGGTGTGGGGTCCCGGGTGTGCCTCCCTTGGGCCCCCTCGGTCTCCCTCTGAGGGCTCTCGGGGTCCTATTTGTGTCCAGGATCAGAATCCTTGGTCTTTGGAGAAGTTCACGGTCCTGGGGGTGAGGAGGGACACTGGGTCCCTGCACCCCCTCCTTTAGTACTGGGTCGATCGCTTCTCTCTGCCAGGAGCTGGGGCGCTTGGAGATCCCGGCCGAGGTGGCCGTCATGCTGAAGACCGCAGAAGGTGAGTTTGGTTCATGTCCCTCTTACACGACCTCTGTCCCTCCAGCCTCTCCGCCGTGTGGTGGGTCTGCCCCCGCGGTCCCTCTCTGGGATGCTCTGGGCTCCGCTGAGCTCCCCTCTGCCCTGGGGCTGGGCTGGGGGCGGATGAGGAGGAGGGAAGGAGGTCCATAGCCGGCTGCCTTACCTCGGCCTTTCTGGGCTGCCTCTCGGCGCTCTCCCCAGGCCGTCACCACCCCTTGGATGGGAGCATCACCGAGTCCATGCCCCCCGAAATTCCCGTCCGGACCAGCCGGACCCTCCCGCCCGACATCGACCAGTTTCCGTTCTCCAGCTTCATCTCCACTAACTTTCAGGTGGGCCCCCAGACCTCGGCTCTTCCTGGCGGACTTTGTGGCTCCCCCAGATGTTAGACCTGCCAGGCAGAAGCTGTGCCTGTTCCCTCTGCCCAATGCACCCATCCTCTCCCGTCATGGGGGTGACGGGTGCAGCCACCCTGCTTGGAGAATAGCCACCAGAGCTAAACGTCTCACTCTCGAGAGTAACTTAGATCCGTGATGCTGCACCTGGGTTACACCCATGGCATCATCCTGCCTCTGGAGTGTCATTAGAGTGTGTGTAACGATAAGGCAAAGGTCCAGGCTGCCGTGGTGGATACAAAAGCAGGATTCCAAACTGACAATAGAGTATGATCCTGGCTTTGTTAAAAACAATAGGTGCGGGAGGGCGATGTACGTATCTATGTGTAGAAAGCAAGACAGAAGGGTGCCTGGTGGCTCAGTCGGTTAACCATCCGTGTTTGGATCAGGTCATGTTCCCAGGGTCCTGGGATCGAACCCCACATCAGGCTCCCTCCTCAGTGGGGAGCCTGCTTCTCCCTCTCTCTTTGCCTGCCGCTCCCCTTGCTTGTGCGTTCTCTCTCTTTCTCGCTCTCTGTCAAATGAATAAATAAAATCTTTAAAAAGAAAAAAAAAAGCAAGACTGGAAAGAGAGGCTAAAATGCCAACTGTGATCATGACTGACGGGAAAATAGTAATGGATTTTTAAATTCTTTATCCTTTTCCATGTTTTCTGAGTTTTCTGTATGCATGGGCGTCAATTTTCTAATCAAAGAGCTGCAGAGATGCGTTCCTAAGGTGGTCTTCCCCGCCAGCCCCTCTCCCTCTCCCCGGGCACGTGCTCCCGTGGGCTCCGCTGGGCTGTCTCCAGCAGGTCGGCACAGACTGGCACCTGCTCTGACACTGTCACCCTCCTCCTTGCAGGAGCCAGCCCTGCCCAGCCCTGGGCAGCCACTGGCCAAGCCCCTGACCCGGCTGCCTGGGGCGAACCCTCAGCAGGCCCTGGATATCAACAAGGTGGTGAGTGACGCGGCGGGGAGGGGACGGGGTGGGCCGGACCCTGGCTCCTGGGTACCGGCTGAGCGCCGGGGGAGCCCGGCACGTCCTGCCCACGCCTTGCTCCGTGTCTACAGATTCTGCGGCTCCTGGGAGATGGGTCCCTGCTCCCCTGGCAGGAGCAGAGCTTGGGCGAATACTTGGTGCGACAGGGCCAGCGGCAGCCGGGGCTGCGGGACGAGATCTTCAGCCAGCTCGTGGCCCAGATCTGGCACAACCCGGACGAGCAGCAGACGCAGCGCAGCTGGGCCCTCATGGCCGTCCTGCTCAGTGCCTTTCCCCCCATGCCCACCCTGCAGAAGCCGCTGCTGAAGTAAGGGGCCTGCCTTGCGGGGCCCGGTGAGTGGGATCAGTGGACCGCCCACCCCCACAGCAGCCCTGTGCTGTCCCCACAGATTTGTGTCCGACCAGGCACCCAAAGGCATGGCTGCACTGTGCCAGCACAAGCTGCTGGGGGCCCTGGAGCAGACGCATCTGGCCCCTGGGACGGCACGGGCCCACCCCCCCACCCAGCTCGAGTGGACGGCCGGCCGGCGGCGGGGCCGCATGGCTCTGGACATCTTTACCTTTAATGGTGATGCTCACCTTCTGCTCAGGCCTCCCCAGGCCCACGGTGGAGCCAGCCCTGCCTCCTCACCCTCCCTGGGCCCCCTTCCTGCCTCAGCCCTCCAGCAGCACCCCCGGGACCCTGATCACAGGGTCCTATCCTGCTCCTGGAACCCCCATGGGGACAGCAGCCCCTTCCCGTCGGAAGGACCTGCTGCCCCTTACTCCGGCCCCCACACCCTACCCCTACAGAGGAGTGCTTCTCAGCGGAGGTGGAGTCCTGGACCACGGGGGAGCAATTCGCCGGGTGGATTCTGCAGAGCAGGTACGGGGGCCTGGGACGGGGAGTGTGGCCCACACGGACCCCTGTCCCATCCTCCTCACCCCCCCTCCACTGTCCTGTCAGGGGCCTCCTGCAAAACCAGGGCCAAAGCCTGCTCCCCAAGGGTGTTGGCAGGGGGTGGGGGGGTGGAGAGGTAAGTGGCAGGAGCCAGACTGCAGGTTCAAGATAGGGAGCAAGAGTAGAGGTATATCTATGGTCCAGATTCTGATGAAATAGGTCAATAAATAAATGAGCACGCCAGAGCCAGTGTGGAAGCAGAAGGTTGTGAGGTGCGAATAAAAGAGAGGTGTCTGAGGAAACCAGTTCCTCACACAGGTTCTGCCCCTTCCCCAGCGGCCTCCCCTTGGGGACCCCCACGGCGGCCGTCTGCCTGGCTGATCACTCCCCACTGTCCCTCCCAGAGGCCTGGAGCTGCCCCCCCGTGGCTGGTCCGTGTCACTGCACTCTGGGGACTCCTGGCAGGACTTGATCGGCTGCGACTTCGTGCTGGACCTCATCGGCCAGACCGAGGACCTGGGGGACCCAGTCAGTCCCCACAGCTACCCAATTGCCCCTCGTGGCTTGTAGGTGCCACCCCAGCACCCCGTCCCAGCCTGTTCCTGTCTCTGCTCTATCATAGGCGACCCCCAGAGCCACCCCCATCACACCCCGGGGTTCACAGGACCTCGCACCCCCCCACACACTTCACCTTCTCCCACCCCATGGGAATGACCCCCCACAGTGGCTTCTTTTCCTTGCCTCAGCCTGGACACCACCCCCATCCCAGGCACCCCCTTAGCTGGGCCCACTGTTTCCTGCAGAGACGAGGCCATCCCCCCAGCCCCTGGCATCCAGGCCCCCTCACTGCCCCCAGGTCCACCGCCAGGGCCAGCCCCTGCACTACCCAGCAAGCACCCGTCAGGTAAGGCCAGAATGGGCACAGAGAGGTTGCCCGTATGATGGGAACGGGGCTGCGGGATGCCCCACACCCCAGGGGGGGACACTAACACTCCCCTCGCCCCACAGGGGAGTCTCGGAGCTCAGGGAACCTGGATGGCTTCCTGGACCACCTCTTCCAGCCAGTCCTGTCCCCGGGCCACAGCGTGAGTGCTCTGCACACACACTGGACCCCATCCCTGCCCCTACCCCACGGGGGCCTCCGCTGCCTCTCCCATCTCTCCCGGGGCTCCAGTTCTTACCCTTTGGCCTGCGGCCTTTGTCCCTTCAGGATCTGGAGCAAGGCTGGGCTCTGAGCAGCCGCATGAAGGGAGGGGGCGCCGTGGGGCCCATGCAGCAAGGCAGCTACCCCATGGGTGAGTGCGGGGCCCAGCATCCATCCAGGGTCTCCCCAGCCCCGCAGCACGGGCAAGCACGGCCAGGGACCTCCAGGCAACTGGGGTCAGAGCTCCAGCCAGCACCCTGTGGGCCCATCCTCTTCTTGCTGCCTGGGGGCTGGGGGTGGGGTCTGCAGGCCCAGATAAGGATTGACCCGGGAGGGCCCCACTCAGTTTATCCAGGGATGATGCAGATGCCCGGATACCAGCCGGCCATGATGCCTGCCCCCATGCCCATGATGCCAGCGATGGGCGCAGTCCCTCCCATGCCAGGTAAGGCCAGGCACCAGGTCCCTTCTCGGGTAGGAACTGGAGGAAGGGAGGTCCTGCTGGGGGCCCGGAGGGGGCAGAGGGCCACGTGCAAGCTGGGCACCTGTATGCCACCCGCAGCCATGATGATGCCACCGCAGCCGCCGCCACCGCCACCACCGCAGCCCCTGCTTCCCAGTGTGGACCCAAGGCAGCTGGCTGCCCAGCAGCAGAACTTCATCAACCAGCAGGCGCTGATCCTGGTGAGGGTGGACAGGGCCCTCAGAGTGCCTCGAGGGGCCAGGTCTGCAGGACCCAGCCAGACCAACTCTTACTGGGACCTCCGCCCCTCCCCACCTCAGGCCCAGCAGATGACCGCCCAGGCCATGACCTTGTCGCTGGAGCAGCAGACACAGCAGCGCCAGCGCCAGGCTCAGGCTCAGGCCCAGGCCCCTGGACCTGCTTCCCCGACCTCACCGCCACCTATCGCCCGCAAGCCCAAGAAGCCCCCGGCCCCGCGGGAGGAGCCAGAGCGAGAGCCGGAGTCGGTGGGTGCCGGGGATGGAGCTGGCAGGCTCCAGGGCCATGTGGCTGGGAGACCCCACAGGAGCAGGAAGAGGAGGAAAAGATGTTCGGGGCCCGAGCCCCGGGCATGGGGCAGGGTGGGGGGGATGCTGGGAGAGGGGTGACTTGGCTGGTGGGGCTGTCCCTTCACTTCCCCTTCCCGCCCGCAGGAGACCTCACCGGAGACCCGAGAGAAGCCCCCGCGGCCCAAGAGCTTCCAGCAGAAACAGGACTATTTCCAGAAGATGGGTGAGGATGCTTGGGGCAGTCGGGTTTCCACAGAGGCCAGGCCATGTGGGGCACACTCTCCTCCCCTGGGTCCGTGCAGCCCGTCTCGGAGCCCACTGGGCGCGCCACGGAGGGTAATCGGGCCATCTGGGACACGTGTAGGGCAGCAGCAGGTCAAGGTGAAGACACTGAAGCCTCCACCCAAGGTGCAGATCCCCCAGGAAGAGGAGCCGGAAGAGGAGCAGGGCGAGGAGAAGCCAAGAGCAGGTGGTGGGGACGTCGGGGAGGCCCGGGCCCTGTGGGTCTGGACAGGATCTCACGTGTTTCTTCTCCTCCTGGCCAGCGCCCTCCCTGCCTCCTCCCCCTGTAGTGAAGAAACTCCCGACACAAGGTAGGGCCAAAGCTGAGCCAGAGGCTGAGGAACAGCCGGCGGCCCGGGGGGCGGGGCCTGCTGATCACCCCGCGCCAGCCCCCCACCAGCGGTCCGAGCCGAGCCGGGAGATCCGGAACATCATCCGCATGTACCAGAGCCGCCCGGGGCCCGTGCCCGTGCCCGTGCAGCCGTCCAGGTGGGCCTCGGGGGCGAGCGGGGCTGTCCGCTCCCTGGGAGTCACCCTGCGGACTTAGGGCCTCT
This sequence comes from Ailurus styani, assembly GCA_002007465.1. NCBI lineage: Eukaryota > Metazoa > Chordata > Mammalia > Carnivora > Ailuridae > Ailurus > Ailurus styani. The sequence goes on from LNAC01000251.1 coordinate 849,546, forward strand.
TCCTTCTCTCAGGAAGCCCCCGAAAAACTTCATGAAGAAAAACAACCCTAAGGATGAGGCTCTGGCTAAGTTGGGGATCAGCGGTGGCCATGCATACGTGCCGGTGAGCCCCCATCCCGTCCCGGGCATGGCTTCTCATCTTGGGAGTCCCGGGCTCTCTGGAGTAAACTTGGCCTTCCCCCAGGCCCAGCTGCGTACATCCTTTGTGCCTCCCCAGATGCCATCCACGAGCCCGGGGAAGGGCCCCCCACCAGCTGTGGCCCCTCGACCCAAGATCCCAGCACAGCTCGGGCTCTCCAGCTCCATCAAGGACAGGCGGGGTCTCTCTGGCCAGACTCCACCTGCTGCCCGGGCACCCTCACCTCCGCCAGCGCCCCCGCTGCCTCTGCCTGAGGAGCCAGGCACCCCTTCAGCTGGGCCTCTCGGTAAGGAGCCTTCTGTCCGTCTCTGGTGGGCTTTCCTGGGGTGGGGCAGGGTTTCCAGAAGCCTCTCAGTGTGCAATGCCATGAGGTCAGCTGCTCAGGGCTCCGGACTTTGGAGCCAAGGGCGAGGAGCCCCAGCTTCCGTGTTCCCGTCCCGGGCAGGGCCCAGGTACCTCTGGGGCCCATGTGGCATTGAGGGACTGTCCTGGGGTATTGTCCTCGGTGCATCCTGACAGCCCCATCAGGAACTTAGTGGCCCTGCTGACGTGGTCAAGGGCTGAGGGCTGGAAATGGAGGCTGGAGACGGGATGTGGGCAGGAGGGAGGCAGCAAAGGTCAAGCGGGCTGAGCCCTCATGGGGCCCTAGGGAGGGGACGCTCTTCTGTCCCCGTGTCCCTGTCATTCTGGCTCTGGCCGCTCCTCGCCTGACGCCCTTCGGCCCCTCCCTCTGCCAGGCTGGACGGAGCCCATGGAGGACGGGGGGGTCTCCACCCAGCTGCTCGTCCCCTCCGGCAGCGTGTGCTTCGCCTACCTCAGCCCGCCCTGGAGGCTGTTCCTACGCAAGGAGGTGGGCACAGGGGCCGCAGCCGGGCCTCTCCCGGGCTGGGGGGTCGGCGGGGTGTGGGGGGACCCCAGCGTCTCCCCCCCCACAAACACCGGGGGCTGCCTCCCCAGACCCGCCTCCTCCGGGGTCTGGGAGGCAGGGGTGGGCTGGGGGGTCGGCAGGGGCAGGGCACCATTCCCATCTCTTCGCTTCGCCCCTGCTCGCCTGCAGGTGTTCTACCCCCGGGAGAACTTCAGCCACCCCTACTGCCTCAGGCTCCTCTGTGAGCAGGTGAGAGCCCAGCCCACCTGCCCCGGGGACAGACAGACAGCCCCGCCCCTGGGCCAGGTCGCCAGCGGGCGAGAGGCATGCGACCCAGCGCCCGCCCTCTAAGTGCTGGGTGTCCTCAAGCCCTGCCTTCATTTACTTCGTCCGCGGCACATCCCCGAGAGAAGGACCATTATTGGCCTGCAGTGAGGATTCAGAAGAAAGAATACGTTGTCCCCAACACAGACCCTGGCACACAGCAGATGCTCCCTGAGGCTTGTCCCTTTGCCGCCCCTGGATGGTCCCGGGACACGGCCTCTCTCCCCAAATTCCGTCTCAGTCTCCCCGCCGCCCGCCCCCCCACCTCCAGGTTCTGTTCCTTCAGGGAACTGATCTCAGCGGCCCGAGGAGCAGCAGCCTGCTAGTGCAGGCGGTTGACGGGGGCCAGCGGGAGGCGGGGGTGGCCCGGGCTCAGAGGCCCCACATCCCTCCCTGCTCCACCCGCACCCACGATGCTCTCTAGCTTCTCCTCCACGTGTGGCTGCTTCCACGGTGAGCTCTGGCACAGGCATCTGGCAGTGACCCCCTGGCTCTGCCCCCAGATCCTGAAGGATACCTTTGCCGAGTCCTGCATCCGGATCTCCCAGGAGGAGCGGAGCAAAATGAAAGAGCTGCTGGGTAGGGTCCGGGGACCCGGGAATCAGGGGCTGAAGTGCTGGGACTAGGTCTATCTGGAGGGAGGGAGCAAACTGTGGGGTCCACCCTGGGAGGGAGCCCGAGGACAGTCTGGGATCGTTTCTGCCCACAGGAGACCTAGAGGTGGGCCTGGACTCGCTCGGTACCACCGAGGACAATGTCAAGAAGCGCATCGTGGTGGCCGCTAGGGACAAGTGGGCCAATTACTTCTCCCGAATTTTCCCTGTCTCGGTCAGCACCCCAGTCTGGATCCCAGCACGCTCAGCATGGGCCTTGTGGCGGGGATGAGAGCTGGGGTTGGGGCGGGCCCCAGTGGAAGGACGGAGAGCAGCATGGGCCCTGAGTGGCCCCGGGGCGTCTTGGATGGTGGTGGGGACCAGGAGCCTGTCTGTGACCCAGCCACCTTCCTTCGGGCCAGGGCGAGAGTGGCAGTGACGTGCAGCTGCTGGGCGTGTCCCACCGGGGGCTGAGACTGCTCAAGATGACCAAAGGCCCCGGCTTCCACCCCAACCAGCTGAAGACTCTGTGCTCATACAGGTGAACCTGGGCTGGGGGCTGGGCCGG
>LNAC01000251.1:865724-905388 GCA_002007465.1 Ailurus styani
GGGTGGGGGAGGTTGGGGGTGGGTGGGCCCGAAGTGCTCCTGAGGGGAGGGATGGGGCCAAAGAGCCGAGAGTGCTGTGCGGCCTCCCTTCCCCCCCCCCCAACTCAGGTGGAGCCTCCCAGGGGGCATCTTTGCCAGGGAACAAGAGAGCTGACCTCCTCTTTTATCAGCTCCCAGCCCAGGCCCAGCCCACGACGACGGCTTAGCACACACCCGCCAGGAGGGCGAGGAGAGGAAGAGGAGGAACAGAAGAGTCGGAGCTCACCCAGCCAGACCTCTCAGGGGCAGGGCGGTACACAGGAGTCCAGGCCACCCCCCTAAGGCCCCAGCAGGGATTCCCTCGCCTGGGCAGGGGCAGCGGTGGCACTGCCCGCACCCCCCCCCCACTTTGGTGGCCGCCCCGTGTAATTTGACACTTGGATCTCCAGGACGACCAACAACAGAAAAGCTGAGGCCAAGACAGCAGCTGGCTGTCAGCAGCCAGGAGTTCCACACGCTCTGAGGAAGGCGCCCAGCAGCGGGTCAGGAAAGAGGCATTCGAGAAGGAAGGAAGAGGTGGTGGCCGGGCCGAGGACAGGCCCGGGAGGCTGCTGGGCGCCCCGGCATCTGAGCTCCCAGGTGAGTGGGGCTGGCCACAGATGATGGGGGGGTGTGCAGGGCAGCCGGGGTCCCCTGCCCCCAGGGTGGAGAGCCACCATCTACCTCGAACACAGAGGCTCACGGGGGTGCAACTTGGTCACAGTCTCCAGACAGCCTCGTTCAAACAGGGGCCCTCCCTCTATTGCTGGGAGCCGGCCCTGCGGAGACCCGAGCCGAGGCTGCGGCTCTCCGCCCCGAGTGCTTTCCTCCCTGCTTGCTGAGCAGGCACAGGGGCCCCGAGGGCCTGCTTACTCTGCAGGTTAGTTTAAGCCTGTTCTATTCAGGGGGCTTACACAGGGGATTTGGCTGTCCTGGCTCGGGAGGCGACGGCTGCCTGACCGCTGACGGCTCCCTTTTTCCCAGGATCAATGCAGAGCCCTCTGTGTGCCTGCTTTCTCCCTGTGGAGGCAGCTCGGGGCAGGGGCTGCCCCGCCAGTTCGTGCCCCCTGGAACGTGGCGGGACCCGCAGCAGCTCTGCCCATCTGTGTCCTGCATCGGTGCGGCAGCTGCCACCTCTTGGGAGGGGCTTGGCCCACTCACTGCCAGGTGTTCTCGGCCCAGAGCTAAGCCCGGTGCTCCTCCCTGGGTCCGAATGGAATCCCGTGAGCTCGCACACGTCCCTGAATGCTGTGCCAGAAGCACGAAGGCCTGACTCTAAACCCAGGGTGGGGTGGGGAGAAGGCGATGATGGTGAGGCTGGTGGAGGACCCGCCTGGTATTTGGCCCTCTGCCGTGCCACTGGAATGCTGAGCCCAAAATGGCTCTTAGAGCAGCCCCCGGGGGCAGGGCCCCATGAACCGAGGCTGCCTGCTACTCCACCAGGGTTAAAGTCTCCCTTCCCTGCACCCCAGATGTTTCCCCCAAAGCAAACAAGCTAGTATCTGCTTAGAAAGAAAAACAACAATCCAGGGAAAAGTGGAAACCAAGGATCGGTCCAAGTGTTCTTGGCTCAGCAGAGGCTGTGGGACTTGGCCTGGGTTGGTGGCTGGGGAGACTGAAAGCCCTGCAGCGATGGGCCAGGCATGGCAGAGAGGGGCCAGGCGCTCGTTCTGTGTCCGAGGCAGCGGGCAGGCTGGGTGAGGGGAGGGTGCAGTGGTGAGCCCAGGGCTACCCCTGCTGGCTCGGACCTGTAAGGCTGGTGGGGGGGGCAGGGTCCCTGCAGCCACAGGACATGGGTGGTCGGGGTCCCCCGAACACAGGCGCTGAGCTGGAGTAGGAGGGTGATGCCTAGCTTCTGGGGCTGGGGGAACCATCACAAGCAGCAGGAAGTGCCTCCTCCAGTCCTGGAAAGCCATGGGGTCAGGGAAGCAGGGCTGCTCTGGGTTCAAATGACTACTCCCCACAGCAACTTGGAGCCCAGGCAGAAAAGGGCATTGTCTGAAGGCTGGACGCAGTGCCCAGTGGACACCTCTGCCTTACTGGTCAGGCCTCTGGACCCCGCAAATCTGCCACAACCATGAGTTTGCCTCATCAGAGCTGTTTCTCAAACAAGACAGGGCCCGGCGGGGCAGGAGTGGCTGCAACCCACCATGACAAAATGACAGGGGCCCCGAGCCATCGGCACACCCTTATCAGTCCCGAACAGGCCGGCCTGCTGCCGAAGGGCCTCTGGGGTTGGAGTATCGGTTCTGCAAGGAGGAAACAGGGAAGCTTCGGTATCCAGTGGCAGCTGTCAAGCCTGCAGGATGCCCGCCTGCTCTGTCACAAGGTCCTCTGTGCCAGGAGATGCCACACAAAGGAATGTTTTCTGGTCCCTCCAGCTCTGCCAGCCTCACTGCTGCCGGGCTCACCTCCCCCTCCATGGGCGGCCATTGCAGCCCAGAGCACCCTCCAAAGGCTCCAAGAAGGGCCATGCAGGCAGCCAAGGCTGCTCTCCCTTCCTTGGGCCGCGGGAAGCCACTTGCTTTGGCTGCCACCTCCAACCGCAGCCCTCCTGAGCACAGGGCTGGGAGGTACTCTGATTTCCCCGGTTCACTGGCAGGAAGTACAGTTTTGGAAGGAGAATGGATGACCTTCCTATCTCCTTGAGATAGACCAGAAAGATACACGCGATCACCAGTGCCCGCTCTGGGCTTCCCTGTCTTCCTCCCTCCAAACCGGGGAAAGTAAAGGGACAAGCGGCAGCCAGCCTCAGAGCACCCACGCTCCCCATGTCACAGCTGGGAACACTTATAGACGGGGACTCCCTACAGAGCACCGGCTGAGGAACGTGCCGCACGATCACCCGACGGCGGCCGGTTATATTGGGCACCGGGCAGCAGGCACCCCCTGGGGCCTCGCTTTAAATAGCCCACTGGGAAGGGCGCCTGGGACCTGCTGGAATGTGCCTCCTCCCTCTTAGGAGAACAAGGTCCCTGCAGCTCCCACGGTCCCCGCGAAGGTTTATTCTGTTCAAGCCCGAGGTGGAAATGGCAGAACGTCAACTGAGAAAACAAAGGGGGTTTGCGGTCAGCCTTCGGGGCAGAACCTCAGTAGTCCAGGGGCCCCATTTCCGTTCTCAGCCCAGACCGAATCAGTGAGCAGCCCGGGGGGAGACCCTGGGGCTGGGACAGCTTGTTAACTCAGCTCACCAGAGGCCCTGGGCGCAAAGGCACGATGCCATCCATGGGCACAGCCACGGGCTGCCCCAGTGTGGACTGGCGCTCCTCCCGGAGTGGGGCCCAGGCCCTCTGGGTCGGACTCTGCAGCATCCTGACTTCACAACGCCCGGGAGACGGCCGACTTCAGAGCCAAAGCTTCTGACCAGCGAAGCCCACCTTCCCTGCACAGCAGAGCAGCCCTGGCCCAGCCTGCGCCCTCCCTGCTCTGGAGACCACACCCGTCAGACTGCCCGGGTCTCCACGTTCCTTCTTGCTCACGAGCGGAGGCCTCCCCTCCACACTCCCTCCCCGGGTCTTTGGACCTGGAAACCCAAGTGAAAACACCGCCCTTGCCCAGCTGGCCTCCGTCCGCTTCCTCTTTCAAGGAGTCTCTGATGGCTACGTAGCATTAGGCAACACAGGCACAGGGCCAGTCAGGCTGAAGAGGCCAGACCCAGCGAAGACGAAGAGGGGAGGAGAAGAGGTGCCCAACTCCTGAGGCCTGTGCAAAGTCTCCCCCGGGGTTTTGCTGGCACCTCCGTACCTTCCTCCGGGAATGAGACCAGCAGGCGGGCTACTGCTCCTGGAAACACGGAACTGGGGATACCCAGAGAGGCCCCAGAAGGAGGGGACCACCCTCCTGGTCGATGGGGGGAGGGGGCGGGGCTTGTTCAGTGTGACCAGAGAAGAGGGACCCTGTGCTTGGGCAGGGGTTTGGTGAACCTGAGACAGACAGACCAGATCTAGCCTTTTGGTGACAAGTCACATGTGTTTCTCAAACAACAGGTGTGGCCATGGCCTGGGGTGAGGTGCCTGAATAAAAGCAATACTCTGGACTCATGAGTGTGGAATGGGGCTGATCCCGCAGAGCACACCTGCTTCCAAAGGGCTCTGGGGCCCTGGTCTCGGCACTGGGCCTACCGCATGGACGGTGCCCTCAGCAGGCTGCGCTGGGGGCTGACTTACCCTGCCAGGCACAGAGCAGGCTGCCTAGGACAGGCCTCCACGAGAGACGGCGTGGGGCAGGAGGGGAGCCAGGCTCCCCGTCCTGCCCCGTGACCCCAGAGGAACCCTGGCTCTGTTTCCCATATGTAAAGGGAAGCAGGGATGGATGACCCATGGCATCCTAGGATCCCGTGCCCTTTAGTACACTTGGAAACCAGGATCTTCATCTCCTTTGCAGAAACATGCTGACCCTGGGGTGGGGCGTGAGAGAAGACAGGCGGATCTAACTCCAGGAGCCTCCCACTGTTGACAGGAAACCCGCTAGTCCTCCAGGGACCCATCGGCTGCCTGCTACCCTCATCACTCACAACACAATTCCCGTCTCCAGCCCTGCCCCACCACCTGCCTTCACGTCACACACCACGGACATCCTGGGAACGCGGGACACAGATGAAGGTCCCCAGAGGTGTTGGGGGAGGGTCTCTGGCAGGGTACAAGGGGGTACAAATGCCCCCAAAGGCCTCTTCGATGCTCCTACGGTGGCCAGATCCCCTGCCAGAGGGGAATCACATGTGCAGGGCCTCACGATCTATGCTGGCCGCCGCTGTGCTTCTAGCAATCAATCCAACAGCCTTGAAAGATGGGCATCTCCTCTCATGTAAAATGAGGAAAAGAAAAAGACTCAGAGAGACAGAGACACGTCCATGTCACGGAAGCAGGAAGGGGTCAGATGGCATCAAAACAATGTTCCCTAGGGGGCAGCTGACCAAACGAGGACAGTTACCCTGTGGAAGAGGAGACACAGGAGGCACGTGCCAGCTGCCATCCAGGTTCCAAAGGCCCGCAAAGCAGAAAAGGGGTACAAGTGTCCTATGTGACCACAGGCGGGACCAACGAGGCCAGGAGGAGGTCCCACCTTCCAGCGATCAGCACCGTTCCAAGAGGGAAGAGGGTCAGCTGCCATGGGCGGTAGCAGGTGGGACCTCCATCTCCCCAAAAGGGGATCATGCAAAGGCTGCAGGCCAGAAGGAGTGCACGGAGTCAGGTACAAGGTAGAAGGTTCAAGAAGACCTTCAAGGCAGTTCTAAGACAGTTCTACCGTGGTGGGAGTCCCAGCAGTGACCGGCTTCCAAGACCACAGCCATCTCAGGAGAAGCTACCAGGCCCCAACCCAGGACAAGGCGGCAGTAATTAGATCCTCAGGTCTCGCAAGAGCCCCTGGCCGCCTGTTTCCCTCTCTTGGATTAGCTGCCTTAGGTGAACAAGTTCAGGATGGGTTGGCACAAGCTGTCCCTGGTCCATCTCTGAAGAGGTACTGGGTCCCTCATGTCCACTGATGGGCTGAGGCCGAATGGGAAAGACCCTGAGGTAGCGCGTGCCCCGCACAGACTCAGCCTGGACCTTCCCTTCAGGCTGCCGGGCGCCCGCAGACAGGAAGAGGCTCTCGGTCAGGGGCCTGCAGGGCTGAGTTGCCATATACCTGGGGCAGGGGTAGGGGCAGAAGGGACTCTCCTGGTCTCAGCCAGCAGAAGAGGGGCTGGTAAGCCAGCCATGGGACGCCTGATCCCATCCTGAGAGGACCCCCTTGGGTAAAACTGTAGGGACACAGTGTCATCTCTTCTTCCTCAAAGAACACCTTATGAATAAAGAAACTGGGCTGGTGGAGAGGCAGGGGGGCCCCAAGGGGGCTCAGACCACCTCCCCATTAGCTCTGACCCCCAGCTGACGCTAGCTAGAAGCCCCCAAGTGCCTGCTCCAGGAAGAACCTGCTCCTTCTGCCCCACGTATGATGGGAGCCAAGAGTACCAGGCTGGAATCCCAAGGCCCAGTGTGCCCACTGGGAACCCAGGGCAGGCACCCGAAGTCCTGAAGGACTCAGGGGTCACCAGGGGAGCTGGGCCAGCCCGAGGCACCCCAGCAAAACCACTGGAGTGGTGCCTGAGACAAAGGAATGTAACAGTGAAGTCACCCCACCTCGCAGTCGGGAACCTTGGCCAACCGTGGCCTGCCGACAGACGGCTCCGGTGCCTGACTGTGCAGCCCCCACAGCGGGGCCTCAGGCTCCTGGGGGGTGTCAACTGGGTGAGGGCTGTGGACCACTGCTGGGTGCTGGGCGGAGGGCCCCAAAGGCTCCCTCCCCACTCATGAGGCACAGGGGTGCAGGGGTGAGACCTGACGAACTCGTTCTGCGGGCTGCAGGTGGGTGGGGACTCCCGGCCGTCTCGGCTCAGCACGCCCAGCGGGAGCCCGGCGGGAGCCCGGCGCACCATGGCCACCGCCAGCTTTGTGCAGGAGATGCGCTCCCTGGGCGAGAAGCTACTGCTCAAGCTCCAGAGGCTACCCCAGGCCGAGCCCGTGGAGCTCGTGGCCTTCTTGGTCATCCTCCTCTTCACAGGTAAGCTGGGGCTCTCACTTTCTCCCCAGCGTCTCTGGCACCTCCTGGCGTCCGGGAAGGGTGAGACCGTGGTGCCAGCCAAGGGCTGGCTAGATGTCCCCCCGACAGAGCAGGAGAAGCGGATGTCGCCGGGGGAAAGCCAAGGGCCTGCCCTAATCCTCGACGAGCTGCTCCTGTGAGCGGGCGGTGCTGGAACCAGGGCCCAGAGGCAGGCCTGCATCCCAACCAGGGACGGAGGGAGCGGAGCCGTGGGCAGCAGGAGAGGCATGACAGGGAGGTCAGGGCCCAGTGGCTGGCAAGGGGACAGCCGACACCTGTCACCAGACTCTCTGTGGGCAAAGATCCCGCACACTTCCGGGGGGGTTTCTTTAGAAGTGAGGTGTGTGTTCTTGCTCCCCCCACCCCGCCCTGTGCCTGAGCTCCCCGTGCTCTCTGCTTCTGTGTCCTCCTCCAGCTACTGTGCTGCTGTTGCTGCTGATAGCCTGCAGCTGCTGCTGCTGCCCTGAGCGCAGAGGCAGGAAGGTCCAAGTGCGGCCCATGACCCAACCGTGAGGGACAGAGACGAGGACGAGACGCTGGAGAGGAGGCTGCCGAAGCCATGACCCCAGGTGCCACCTGGCCCTGCGGCCCGCAGCCCACCAGACCGCAGCCCGTGGCCCCAGCTCCGGCCCTGCCAGGAACCCACCACCTGCAGCCTTGTCAAGGAAACAAGCACTGGTACGGCCACCAAACTCTGACCTGCCAGTGAATCCTGGGGGGGGGCCAAGGATGAGCCAACTGTTTCAAACACTGCGTAAACAAAAACTGGGGATTCTTTCCCAACCTGCACCTTTAAACAGAACACAGAAGCGGGGTCCCCGTACTCGGAAGGGGAACAGCCTGCACCTGTGGGGAGCTGGCCCTTGGGGCCCCCACGCCAAAGAGGGGCTTTGTGCAATAGCTACTGGATCCCGAGCTTCCCGCCAGATGGGGAGATGTCAGTATTCTGCTCCGGTATTTGCCCGTTTCTTTCCCAGTAAAAGCTTTCTGGTTATGTGTTTCTGCGGCGCCAGACTCCCTGGCCTGGGCCCTGTGCTTCTGAAGGGCAATGTGCCAGAATCCCAGGGGTGTGGCCGGTGACTGTCCTTGCCAGGCCTCTGCACTCCCTGTGCCCACAGGAGCTGGAGAATGCCATGCAAGAGGGAACCAGGGAAGGGCGAGGGTGAAAGTCCCATCGGCACCAGCGGCTGACGAGCTCCGGCTCCAGATGCCCCCGCTGCCATGACAGGGCAGCACCTGCCCAGGTGGGGGGGTTCAGGAATGCCACCCCACAGCTTCCGCTGCCAGTTACCTTAGCTTGCACGCCCCACACCAGTGGGCTCGGGCCACCGGGTCTTCCCACACTTTCGGAGTCAGAGAAAAGAGGTCAGGCCCCTACTGTGCTCCCTGCATCCTGACCCCTCGGTCCTTTCCCCCACGGTGCGCCAGGCTGTCCAGGTGCAAATCCTCACCCCGCCACTCGCCGGCTGTGTGAATGCCAGTTAGTGACTCAACCTCCCTGAGCCACATTTCCTCCCCTCTGAGACTCTGCTAACCCCGGTAGCTGCCTCCTGGGGTGAGCTCATGCGGAGAAACTGAGATGACCTACAGCAAGCACTTGGCACAGTGCTGGGCATACCCTAAGAGCTCTGGAGACAGGAACCATCGTCAGTACCCGCCCCTCTAAAGAAGAGCAACATGGACCCACTGTAAGGACTGGCCCTGCCACAACGTACCACCGCCCTGTCTCCCTCCCTTCAGTTTACTTTCTCTTCCAGAGAACGTTCCCGATAGAGCTACCAACCCAGGAATGAAGGTAGGGGAGTGAAAGAGCTCTCCGTGGTACCTCCCCCTCCAACCCCGCTGGTCCCGCAGAGCCACTAGAGGCGGAGCCACTAGAGGCCTGTGCCGGGCCCTGCTCCCCTCTCCCCTCCATCTCTGGCTGGCAGGCAGGTGGAGAAACTCACTGGTTTCACTTCCTGGTGTCCACTGACTTGTCTGACGGGTTTGGTTTAGGTTGAAGACCCAGAGAGGAAGTCCTTCCACACAAAAGAAAAGAAATTCAAGAACCAGGCTGTACCCACCCCACGAGAATGGGATTCAGAGTAACAATGGTAACGATGAGGATGGTGAAGGTCCCAGGTGATGATCAAGTTGGCTGAAATTCCCGAGGGCTTACGTGTGCTCGGCCACTGCCTAAGGCATTTTTTTTAAGCTTTTATTTGAGAGAGAGAGGGAGAACACAGAGAGGGAAAGGGAGAAGCAGTCTCCCCACTGAGCAGAGAGCCTGATGTGGGGCTCGATCCCAGGACCCCGAGATCATGATCCGAGCCGAAGGCAGATGCTCAACCAACTGAGTCACCCAGGCGCCCCAAGCCCACAGCATTCTGAGGCAGGGGATCCTGCTTGATCACAGCAGGCTCAATGTCATGGGTACCATTATTATCCCTATTTAAGAGATGAGGAAATTAAGCCTTAGCGACATTAGGTCACTTTCCAAACTTCAAGCAGCTAAAAAGTGGCAGAGCCAGCCTCTGGGCCCAGCCCACCCGGCCACAGAGCCCCGCACCCCACGCCCGGCCCCGAGGCCTCCCAGCGGCGGTACCCTCCACCAACCAATCTCAAACCCCACACCCCAAACTGTCTTAAAATCACCTCCCTGTGAGTGGGTGGAGCCCAAGAAGTCAGAGCTAGGGTGGGGCCAACTAGGTCTCCCTCCCAGAAGGAAAACAGGGCAGGTGGGAGGGACCCGGATGGAAAACCCTAACCTTTTCAGTCCAGGCAGCAACAGCTGGAGGGGCCCCAGGAAGCCCTCAATTCAGGAGCTGTTCAACCTTGGGGCAGTCCAATTCCCTTGTGGCTCTCCCGTAAGCAAGTTCTCATCGGCACTAAGAATGTCCCTTCTCGAGGTGGCAGGGGCCGTGCCTCTTGGGCTAGGGGACTGGCTCCCACGCGGTGGGGACCATGGGCCGCTTCTCTGACATTCTCCTCCTCCTAACTGTGAAGCCCAAATAAGATGCCATCCCTGAGCTGCTGGGAAGGCTGGCTCCTTCCCACTGGTCCATGCGGAGCCCCGCCACTAAAGGCTCCCCATCCTGGGCCGGCTTCAGTCCCACTCAGCTCAACAAGTCAGGTCGGCCCCAGCGGGATGGCAGCCTGGCAACTCCCAGCACAGGTCTCCGGAAGAGAGACAGGAAGAGGAAGCAGCAGCAATCCCATTGCGGGAAAGAACGAACAGAGAGGTACAGCAAGGGTGGCCACGGAAGGGAAGGCCAGCAGGCTGTGTGCGCCCTGAAGGGCATCTGGCCATCACAGGTCTCCATTCCTGCCACCAGGCCCCCCAGGTCTGCCTGCGCTCACCACTGCACTGACTTCCCAGCCTGTCGGGCCTCCCCTGACTCTGGCCGCTACTCCGCAGCAGCCCCTCGCTTCCTCCAAAGGTCACCACGCAAGATCTGTGCATTTTACCGGCTATTATGACTTAACAGAAACCATGGTGGAGCCACGGGTGCAAGAACCTCATTAGCAAAACCTGGCAGACAGCACATAAAACACTCTTCTCCTAAATCTGTTTTCTCAAGCATTGACTTTGGAGAGCAAGCTACAGTCAAATTCTTCACGACATAGATGCCTGAGGGCACCACAACTTCCAGACCAAAAAACCGAGGACAAATTAATTTTGTTCTCAAAAGTAGCTTCCTCACCGTCCTCAGGACCTGCCACCTGCCATGAAACCCTGTCCCCGAGTCCTACCTCCTCCATGGTCTTCGTGCCTCAACCTAACCTCTCTCCTTACAGGGAACCCCTCGTAAGCCCCTGGCCCAGGCTACACCACACACACCAATACCATTCTCCACCTCTTCCTTTCACGTTCCCTTCCTGATGATCACGTCAGTAGAATTTTCTGACCAGTGTCAGCAATTAACTGGGTCAGTTCAAGCCACTTGTGTGTACACGACACAAAACATTCCCCACACATCTCATTTTAAATGGAAACATATACATGCACATTCCTTGGCCAATCTTTTTGCTGTAGGGCCAAGGCCTTTCCTCTGAGTGTGGGGTTTGCTGGCCAGGGAGTTCCTATATTGGCTCTTTGCTAACTGTGGTTACTATAAAGCAGAACAAAAACTTAAAGACATCCACAAAGAAATCACCATGTGAAATCCTGGATTTTTGCAAAATGTTACCAGTTGTCTTGCCACATCTGTTTTGACAGACATACTGAGTGATTCCAAAGTCATTCCAAAGTCATTCCAAAGTGGTCAAATAGGTGCTTAGAGCAACAACTCCCCCTCTTCCCCCCACCCCTACCCTCTTGAGGTGCAGCACGGAGCGTCGGAGCTCAGTCTCTGCACCCGAGCTCCACAGCTGGGTTTAAACCCCCGAGCAGTTACTTCTTGGCTGGGTGACCTTGGGTAAATTGCTTCACCTTGGTGCCTGCTCCCCCGCTATAAAACCAGGGTTTCGGCGATTCCTGTTGCTCCATGCTTTTATGTAACATTGAGGGCCATTATGTCGTTACAACAAGGACAAATGCCACAAACAGGTTTGGGAACAAACAGCTGACTCCTGATAAGTATCCAACTTCACTGATGGAGGAAGTAGGCGGCTGTGCTAGAGACCAGCCTCCTGGCTGGGAGCATTCAGCAGCCAAGGGCACACGTCAGTATGTTTCACAGAGGGGAACTCCAAACATCAGGTGAGCCCATGACAGTTAAGAAGGACTTTATTGAACTTGCTCATCATGTGTCTCCTCCACCCCCAGCTGCATGTTAGCACCTTCCTGCCAGCTTTACGGAGCACGAGGCTCCTCTGACTGCTCAGAGACTGAGCTAAGTGATACCAGGCAGGGCTCAGATGATTCTAATGAGCACCGCTGAGGACCAGCAAGACAGAGTGGAAGCGCGGGTGGGCAGGGCCTGCCTCCCTTGGTTCACAATGGACATGAGGTACCTATTGGCAATTCCTGGACACACCAGGCACTTGAATCCTAACTTTTAAGGAATAAATGGTGGCCTCTAGGTTTCCATTTCTGCTTCCTCGCGGCCCTATCACACCACTGGGTAGGAACTGACCACACGAAGCAGCTGAGAGGCCAGCAAAGGCACTAGGGAGAAGTCAGCCTCCACAGGCTCCTGAGGCCTCAATGGTGACAAACACCTCCGCAGAGAAACTCGTTCCAGGAGGCGCCAGCTGGAGCTAGTTAACCATTCACCAGCACCCCCCACCCCAGCACTGCAGGAAGAGGGCGGCCCAGGTGGGGCTCCCGCCCGGGGCTTCCTGCGCTCTGGCCGGGACCTCCCAGTCCACAGCCCGGCCTCCAGACAGAGGAGAGGCACGACCCAGCCACAGTTGAGACGGACAGGTGGCCTGAGGCAAGGGTCCTGGATCCACCCTCCTTCCCCACCCTACCCCAAGCCTGACTTCTCTCAGTGAGGACGCCGGAACACACGTCCCCTGAGCAACCCCCAAAACGACATCACAAAAAGGACAGAACGCAGCTGAAGGGGTAAGTATGAAAGGCGGAAGGGGAAGGCAGTTGCTAGGCAACAGGCCCTAGCCCGCCTTTGTTCGCTTGGGTGACAGCAATGAGGTCTGGTCAGGGCCACTTGGCCATGCCAACACCTCTTCCTCCCAACAGCTGCTTCTTTGAGTCGGGGTGCGGCTCGGGCCCCCAGAGCGTGGGGCTTGCAGGATTACCCTGACCGGCCCGCCCTTAGGACACGGGAGTGTTAACAGCAGAATCAGGTAGTGACTCCTTCCTTCTCACCGCTGCCCCCCTCAACTGGCCACCGGCCCACAGCCCACCCACCTGAGCTGCTTCTAGATTAGCTAGTTCTTCTGTTTCCAGCTGCCTCCAGGGGAGCTCACCGAGGCCTCAGCTGGAGTCACTCTGCTCCTCGACTCCGATGCTGATCTCTCAAAATGCTTCCCAAATGTTTGGCAGTCGAGGCAGGGAAAACAGCAAGGATCTGTAGCGGTACGTTTTAGATTCCAGCTGAGCAGATCTCGGGGATGGGAAAGTCCTTGCTCACACCAGGGCGTCAAGCCCACCATCCCTGCAGAGGTGGGCCAGCTGTTCTGAGACCAATCCAGAGGATGAAGCTGGGGGTGAACAGCAGCGCCTGGGACAGGGCCTTGGAGAGGCCCCGCACTCAAGGCCTCCGTCCCCTCTCTTCCAGGTTCACCTGGACAAACTGACAAACCAGAAGCTCATGTGGAACGATGAGTTCTGGCAGAATCTGTGGGACCAGGGAGGCCTGGCAGTGATCAGCTTATTCATCACCATGATCCTGTTTCTCATTGTGTTTGCCATTATATTCGGTTTACTCCCTCCACTTGAGAAGGTCAACCCGTGTGAAGAGTCATGACCTGCCTTTCTGGGGGCCAACAAGGGCCCCACCTGTTAACTCTCAAAACTCCATGCACCTTTTCTTCAAAGCCCTTTTAAGAGTCTGGAATTATACATACATGTCAATGTAATTAATTAATTGATGTGATTCTCTGAGAGTGCCTATCTTCCCCGCTGAACCCAAAACCACAAAAGCAGGGCATAAACCTCTTCCGGCTCACCACTGTATCCCCAGGCCCACTGTGCCTGGCGCAGAGTCCATTTCAAACAATATTTGCTGGTTAAATAAATGAATGAATAAATGATCAAACAAATGGATAGACAGAAGGATGCTGGGCTGTCGGCTCCCCCAGACCACAGTCCCCAGACCACAGCGCCCAGTTCAGTTGGGGCCCAAACACAAGGCTGTTCAATCTCAGACAAGGTACAGAGGCCTCTAAGCTGGAAGTTGTTTCAACCTGATGACCGTTCCTTTCGATGCTCAAAGTTGGAGAGCACCGTCCAGAGTGAACAAATGCTTGTCACAGCCGCAGCTCAGAGAACACAGCTGCACGCGGAGGAGAGAGGAGCACCGCTGGATGCCCAGCCTCAACCTCATTCATACCGACCTCAGTGTCTCTGCCGCTGGTCCCAGAGATGCCCAGGTACCCCTCACAGGGGCCCACAGCCCCCACACACCCCAGACCGCCCTACAACACCATCTTTGTAGACATGTGCCTGCCTCCGCCAAAGCTGCCACACCAGCCCAGGCCTGGCTGCCAGGTGCCCTCCCTTAGCAAACAGCTGCTTTCACTAAACCACACACCAGGACTATTCTTAGAAAAAGAGCAAATATCTGGTGGGGAATGGGCGATACACCATTTATGCAATAAAGAAATGTTTCTTTTTGACTCAAAGAGCACTTTCACATTCAGCCACAAGAGTAGTTTACTCCATCCCAGGCAGTCCTGGAATCTGGAACCCTCGCATGTAGCACACAAGGTCAGAGAGATGAGGCTGTGTGTGGCGCGGCAGGAGGCCCACTGATGCCGAGACCCCCGGACACACTGAGAGGCCCCAGCTCTTCAGCAGGACACAGGAGAAATAAAAGCAGGGCCCCCTAGCAGGACCTGTCCTGTTGCTGGGCGGCCGCAGCCCAGAGGGATAGGGCAGAGCTAACCCTTCAGACGGTCCCCCAGAGCCTCAGACTCATCCCAGAAAAGAACCCAGCAGGGTTACTTCTAGCAGAAGGGACTCTGATAATTAGCAAGGACACCCAGCCCTTTCATTATGAGCATTTTGCTCAAGAAGCCTGAGAGGGCCTAATTTTTTTTTTTTTAAAGATTTTATTTATTCATTTGACACAGAGAGAGAGATTACAAGTAGGCAGAGAGGCAGGCAGAGAGAGAGGAGAGAGGAGGAAGCAGGCTCCCCGCTGAGCAGAGAGCCCGATGTGGGCCTCGATCCCAGGACCCTGGGATCATGACCTGAGCCGAAGGCAGCGGCTTTAACCCACTGAGCCACCCAGGCGCCCAAGAGGGCCTAATTTAACAACTCCCAGTACTAGTGCCTGAAAAGGGCTCTGGTCAAGACGGCTGTGGGCAAGGATGCCAAGCACCTCTGCTGGGTGTGGCCAGGCCAAACGAGAGACTCAGTCTCAGAGGAGCCACCAAATTATCAGTGAGTCAGAGGGAGTGGGAATCAAAACACATGGCCCAAATAAGCACCTCTCTGGTTTCCAGATGAGAGCCCCAAACATCTGCTAGATACCAGGTCCACCTACTTACTCAGCTCCAGGCTTTGAAAATCTAGTCTTGCAAAAACCAAGATGGGACATGTATGTGAAATGCGCATGTCACTGAAACTCAGGAGACCCAGGATTAGCAGTGTCTGTCTGCTGTGAGCTTGCTGACCATGACCTCTCTGGGCACCAGTCTATTCATCTCTAAGGCTGAAGCAATCACTTCTGCCTCATCTACCTCACAGCACTGTCCAACGAGGTCTGACCAAGGTGAGTTTTTTAGATCAAAGGGCTGCACACATGCAAAGTGCTCCCAGCTTGTCCAGAACCATCCAGGCTGTCCCTCATGTCCCAAACCTGTCCTGCCACAACCTGCCTGCCACTGAGTGGCCATCAAGCTCTTTTAAGCCTCTGCCACCAGCACATACAGATAAAACAGAGAAGTGGATTCCAAGTGGGCGGGCTGGTGCTACAACAGAAAAGCTGACTTCTCTCCAAGCTTGTGATTCACCCCCAAGAGATACGGTAGATCACGTGGCTCTTTTTGCACTCAGGATAAGAGTGACTCCTACTCAAGTGAAGCCAGTGGTCCAGTTTAGTGTCAAGTGATGACCACAATGCTAACAGCTCAGAACCAATCACGTGATTCATGACACGGTCACTCATGGGACCAGCTACTCCAGAAGTGGGTGGAGTGGGGTAGATGGGTAATCACCCAAAATATTGAATGAGTCTTCACACTGCTAGTTTCTGGGGGCCTTCCTGGCGAGGAACGCCCCACACAGCAGCCTTCAGCAGGCAGCGTGCCTTGGTCGCCCAACAGCTGTCCTATGTCAGCCAGTTAGCTAGTAGGCGCTGGGGGAGGAAAGATCTCACTAACACTGGTCCACATATGAAATAAGCCACTCACCCCAATTCTTCACAGAAGGTCACCAGGGCATCAAAGGCCGAGATCGCAGCTTTATCAGATGCTTTGTTCCCTCTCTTTTCCTGGAGACAAGAAAAGCCCACTTAGCAAAAGTCTTACATAGCTGGAATTACCTTGCAGCCTAAACGATGATGAGGGAGAAAAATATCAAATGACAATAAGAAAGCCATTTATAAAATGGTGTCCCCAAACCTAACCATGCATCAGAATCACCTGGATAACTTCATTTTTTTACTTCTAAATTTTATTTTTTTGGTGGGCAGCAAAGCAAGGTTTATTGGGCGATAGCAAAATGATAGTACAAAGCTCCTAAGGAGGGCAGGAACCTGAAGGGGTTGCCTTATTTTTTAAAGATTTTTTTTTTCAAGCAACATCCACACCCAGCAGGGGCCTTGAACTCACAACCCCAAGCTCAAGGGTTACCTGCTCTACTGACTGAGCCAGCCAGGCATCCCCCACCTGGATAACTTTCTTTCTTAAAGATTTTATTTATTTGAGAGAGGGAACACAAGCAGGGGGAGCAAGAGGCAGAGGGAGAAGCAGGCTCCCCTCTGAGCAGGAAGCCCAATGCGGGCCTCGATCCCAGGACCCTGGGATCATGACCTGAGCCGAAGACAGACGCTTAACCGACTGAGCCACCCAGGCGTCCCACCTGGATAACTTTCAAAAAGTGACCTTGGGCCCCATACCCGGACTACTGAATTTAACTTCCTAGAACTGGAGCTTTGGGGAATTTATTTTCAAAAAGCTGCTCAGGTGATTCTCATGCAAAGGGCCCAGGGCCTGGAATTTGGGAACCCTATATAATATGATCCATTTTTTCCTTTAATATTTTATTTTTAAGTAATCCCTACACCCAACATGGGGCTCAAACTTAAAAGCTTGAGATTGAGTCACGTGCTCCACCAACTAAGCCAGCCAGTTGCCCCAATATCATATGTCCAATTTAATAGTAAATATCCACGCAAGCATATTTACATTAGAAGAAACACACATACCTCTGTGTGTAATAGGATATATATTAAAATGTGAGCAGTGATTTCTTCTGAGTGCTGGGATTATGCATTATTTGCCTTTTTGTACACGTCTGTTTGTCAAAGTTTCAAAAAATTGAGAAATTTTTAAAAATACAGAAAAAGGGAGCCTGGGTGGCTCAGTGGGTTAAAGCCTCTGCCTTCAGCTCAGGTCATGATCTTAGGGTCCTGGGATCGAGGCCCGCATCGGGCTCTCTGCTCGGCAGAGAGCCTGCTTCCTCCTCTCTCTCTGCCTGCCTCTCTGCCTACTTGTGATCTCTCTCTCTCTGTCAAACAAATAAAATCTTTTAAAAAAAATACAGAAAAAGAGGAAACAACAAATGTTGGTGAGGATGAAGAAAGGGGAACCCTCTCACACTGTTGGTGGGAATGAAAGCTTGTACAGCCACTCTGGAAAACAGAATGGAGGTTTCTCAAGATGTTAAAAAGGAGCTACCCTATGACCCAGCAATTACACTACTAGGTATTTACCCCAAAGACACAGATATAGTGAAAAGAAGGGGCACATGCATCCCAACGTTCATAGCAGCAATGTCCACAATAGCCAAACTGTGGAAGGAGCTGAGATGCCCTTCAACTGAATGGATAAAGAAGATGTGGTCCATATATACAATGGAATATTATTCAGCTACCAGAAAGGACGAATACCCACCATTTGCATTGACATGGATGGAACTGGAGGGATTATGCTAAGTGAAGTAAGTCAAGCAGAGAAAGACAACTACCAAATGGTTTCACTCATATATAGAACATAACCAATAGCACAGAGGACCATAAGGGAAGGGACGGAAATCTGAAGGGGGAGAAATCAGAGAGGGAGACAAACCATGAGAGACTATGGACCCCGGGAAACAAACTGAGGGTTTCAGAGGGGAGAGGGTGAGGAGTAACAGGTGATGGGTATTAAGGAGGGCACGTGTTGTGATGAGCACTGGATGTTATACACAACTAATGAATCACTCAACACTACACAAAAACTAATGATGTACTATACAGTGGTTAACTGAACATAATAAAAATAAATACAAAAAAAGATACAGAAAATGAATGAAAATATAACAGACACTGATCTGAGATCTCATCTATTGACCTTCTGCTTCTGGAAGGTGAATGAATCATCCCCACCTCCTGAACACACAGGAATACACCTCTACCTCTCCCATCATTCTGCCAATCTGTTTATATCACAATTTCTTCTGAAATCATAATTTTCTTTATGGTGAGGAAACAAAAGCAACATCATTCAGAGCTAAACCATGTGACTACATTTTTACATTTCTCATGATCACATATCCCTTCTTATATAATTTTGTTCTCCCAAAATTAATAGCTGTTTTTTCCCTTAAATTTTAGTGTATTATTGGGTGCCTGGGTGGCTCGGTGGGTTAAAGCCACTGCCTTCGGCTCAGGTCATGATCCCAGGGTCCTGGGATCGAGGCCCACATCGGGCTCTCTGCTCAGCGGGGAGCCTGCTTCCTCCTCTCTCCTCTCTCTCTGCCTGCCTCTCTGCCTACTTGTAATCTCTCTGTGTCAAATGAACAAATAAAATCTTTTAAAAAAAAATTTAGTGTATTACTACTTCACCCCCAAATGCTGTGATAAAATGAAAAATTCATGTCGACAGGGGCCAAAGATGGCAGGTCCCACTTGTATTTTTAGCAACTTCCCCTTGGAGCCTTCTGTCCCTGCTGGTTCAGCGTGAACCGCCCCTCCCTCGGCCTGGCACACAGCTGCGGCCGGCCTTCATTCCTTTCGCCTGGCTGGGGTCAGATATCTCCCTTCCCCTCGCCGATTACAGCCTCCGTCGTGGAGGACATCCTTCAGTAGCTTCTCCACAGGAGGGGGGTTCTTGAAATCTTGTGTCTGAAAATGTCTTTTTTTTTTTTTTATCATGAAGTTTAATTATGGTTCAGAAAAAACTGAGTAAATAACTTTCTCTGAAAAAACATGCCGACTCTGCGTAGACTGTGGTTATTTTGGGGGAGGGGCTGGTAAGTTAGACTGCCCTATTTTCTATTCTGAAAATGGTAAAAAGTCCCCCCTCCTATTTGATTATAGAGATGTGCCCAGAATGCCTGAGAATCAATATAAGAAAGGCAAAAGCTGAAAAACTTAACAGCATGCAACAGGGTCTAAGAGAAAGTCTCAGAAAGACCCCAAGTGGCAACAATGAACGTTTGGCTGGAATCTGATTTTCTTTCACTCATCTTTGTCTTTTGCTCTGTGTCTAAGGAGGCACATGAACTGAAATTTCCCTTTCTGTCTGGACACTTCTCTGTGCAGCTCCTCCACTGCCTGCAAGCCGGCCTCCCACCGCGGTCTGTGGCTCTCAGGTAATCTCCCCAGATGGTGCCAGCTGCTTCTTCATCAAAGCAAGCAGAAGCATTTCTGAGGACATCTTCCAGATCTGTGCCATGTAGCTTTTCCCCAAACACAGTGAGAAACACGGTGACATTTATGGGCCCCGGAGGCTCATGTATCATGGAGTATCCAGACACTCATCAGCTGGATTCTTCCCCAGGCGGAGGCAAGCATATGCAAATCTTGTCAACATAACCCTCTCTGTTCTGATCAATCATGTGGAAGGACTCTTAGAATTCCTGAATCTGTGACCAGTCAAACAACGGGAAAACGTTGGATGTTGAGCACCGGGGGCGCTTCTTGGTGGTCCTGGTCTTTGCCCTTTTGCTGGACATGGTGGCGGTTAAATCCCTGCACAACCAGGAGAATATGAGCACTTCCATTAACCCCCTCGATGCCACTATCAACACCCTTCTACTCCCAGAGCCTGTAAAGACCAACATTTCTGACGTCCGACCTCTGCATAGCAAACCGGAAGCTGTAAATGTCTTTAACCTGCCTCACACTTAACTGGCTGGCTGGGTAGGAAATTCTAGGTTGGAAACGGTTTATCTAGAATTGGAAGGCACTGCCTCATTGTTTCTCCTTTCTGATATTATGGTGGAGAAAACTGGTGCTGTTCTGGCTTCCAGCCCTCCATGCACCACCTGTCTGGAGGCTCTGGATCTTCTCTTTCTCACGTCTTATTGATAAGCCTAGTGTGAGCTCTTATAACTCACACTGTAAGTTTTAAATAAATATCTTCTACCTCATCACCTTACCAAAATCGTTTATCTAATTTGAATTTCAGATAAAAGGGACCTGTTAATCACACCCTCTTCATTCCTGGCAAATACCAGGTCCACACAAGGCCCCTTCCTTCCCCATCCCAACTTGTACTCACCTCCCTTCCCCGTTCATTCATTTATTCATCTAGTCAAAAAAACATTAAGCATTTACTATGTTCCCAGCACTGGTCTGGCCATTACAGATCCACAGGAAACAAGAGGTCCCTGCTCTCATGGAACCTACACTTCAACAGAGCAGAGAATAAGCAAACCTCTAATGTCACACATTAATAGACACGATTTCTTTTTCAAAAAGTAAGATTAGAGCCGTCAGGGCGCTCAGCAATGCCTACGAGCCCCATGGTGAACACGTTCTGTAATTTCATCACTGCTCGTGGCCGAGTAGTCTGTGCCCCAGTGTCAGCCCTCACGACCAACTCTACCACGCAGGCCCTCCAGTACATGAGCTTTTATTTCAGGTGACTCGGTCCCAGAAGTACAGTATCTGGGGCAAAGGGTACCTGTATATTAAAGCATAATGGAGGCAGGGGCGCCTGGGTGGCTCAGTGCGTTGAGCGTCTGACTCTTGATCTCAGGGTCCTGGGATCGAGCCATGCATTGGGCTCTGTGCTCAGGACAGAGTCTCCTTATCCCTCTCCCTCTGCCCCTCACCCAGCTCATGCTCGTGCTCTCTCAAATATCTTTTGAAAAAATAAAGTGTAATAGATATTGCTAGAATGCTTCCCTCCAAAAAGACTGCAATGTTCATTCTTCTCCAGGCAAAGTGCAGTGCTCTCCTGCACATGCTCACTAGCCATGAGTGTTAGGGCCCTTTCGCATGTGTGTCATTTTGCTGTAATTTGCACTTACCTGATACCACTGAATTTGAAAGTCTTGGATGTGCCGTTTGGAGGAGCTTTTCTGGGAACTTGCTTTCACAAGAACTTTAATTCAAATACTTCTTTTTTTAAAGATAGCTTTCTGAATCTCTAATTTTCATCACAAAACTATTTCAAGCCCTAGGTTATACACTGGAATGAAGTGTCTTGCAAGACATTGTTTTTTACATGTAGGTCCTTAAATCTGTCTTTTATATGAGGTGGCAAATGGGGCACTTTTTATTCCAGAAGGATGCCAGGACCACCTATAAGACAGTCCCTTCATTTTCCATTAAACTGAGCTATCGGCTTCATCGCATATTCAACTCTCGTATGTTCTGGGCCTTATTTCTAATTCCCTTGTGTGGGCCATTGCTTGTTGCTGTATTACGTGGATTTGGTTACAGAGACACCCCAGCACATTCTGACCCTGGGTTAAGCTCGTCACCTTCACCATTCTTCCCGTTCAGACTTTTCCTGGCTGTTTCTGGGCACTTATTCTTTCACATAAATTCTAAGATTCCACTTCCTGTTAGAGGTCTTTTGGGATTTCAACTGGAACTTCATTTATATTAACTTTGAGGAGAATTGACAGTTTTACATTTTCCCACTCAGTTTTTGTACCTACTCAGAGCTTGTTTTCTTTCCATGAGATACTCATTTTCTTCATCTAAATCAGTAGCCCTAATCCCTGGCTGCACATTAAAACAAACTGGGGAGATTTTTTTTTCTTTTAAGTGTCTTGTTAAAGCCAGTAACATTTACGTCTAGGTATTCTAGAAGTTTTATTCTTAACTATTTTTTTCATTTCCATTCCTACGCATTCATGGTCATGTGGAGAATAGTTAGGCTTTTTAAGATATTTCCCATATATTCAGACACCTTGCCAGGTTTTCTTATGAATGCTAGCAGAAATCCAGTAGAGTCTGGGGTTTTCTAGGCAGACATTTGTTAACATTTCTACCTTGTTTTCTATTCTTTCTGTCCCTGTGGGTTTATATATTTTTTGTCCTTTTAATGTCATTTTGGTAAAGATCTGATGTAAGTACTCGTGTACGATATTTCTTTCCTTTTTTTGGCATTCACTATTTCTTATAAGGAAAAGCCTGCTTGTATCCATTTGCAACTTCACAAATTATACTTCGGGGGACTTTATCCATGTTGGTTAATGGAGATTTACTGTGTCATATTTAACTGTGTTAGACCATTCCACTGTGTGACTAACCCACTGTTTACTTAACCCATACCCTACAGAGGAAGAGTTCATTATGACGGAGCTGCAGCAAACATCTCTGTACATCCTTGTACATATGACAACCTGTTTACCTAGAAGTGGAAATACCAAATCACAGAGCACCAGGACCCTTCCATTACGTGTACCGCCTTGTCTCTCTTCGAAGCAGTCATACCAGTTCATGTTCCTGACAACACCACGAGTTCCCCTTCCCCCACAGCCTTGCCAACAGTGATTATAAAGATGTTGTACATTTCTGCCAGTATGACGTGTATAATGTGACAGCTCATTACCTCCTCTGCATTTCTCTGATTCCCAAAGGAGGCTGAGCAACTCTTCATACCTTTATTAGATATGCTGGTTCCCTCTTCTGTGAAATTCACACTTTTTGCTCTGCAGCTGTTTGCCTTTTACAGATTCACCTCCAGGGGTTAGTTCTCTACGTGGTCAATCAATCATGTATATTGCAAATACCTTCCCCAAGAATGGCTCATTTTTCACCTTGTTTATGGTGTCTTTTGTCATACAGAAATTTTTAGTTTGAATTTAGTCAAATAGATCATGCCTCCCTTGATGGTTTCCACTTTTAAAATCTCAACATGCTCTTCCCTTTGTCGAGGAAACAAAATGTTTTCCCCCAATTTTACTTTTTTTTTTTTTTTTGAGGTTTTTCCTCCACCTGTAATTCACATGTATATGGTACAGGAGGCAGGTATCTGATTTTATCTTTTTCCAGCAACAATTATTCAATAGCGCATCCTTTTCCTGTTGATTTATAATGTTACCTATCACATATCAAGTTCATTTACCTACTTGGGTCTATTTCTAGGCTCTCTGCAAAGCATGTACAACCAGTTTTAAAAAAAAGGCTGAAAACAAAAACAAAGAACTTTCAACAATATAACAATGCTAATGAAAACAAGGCAGGATTGGGACACCTGGGTGGCTCAGTTGGTTGAGTGTCTGACTCTTGATTTTCGCTCAGGTCATGATCTCAGGGTTGTGGAGCCTGCTTAACATTCTCTTTCCAACTCCCTCCCCACCAAACAAAACCAAACCAAAAACCACAAGGCAGGGGGATTGATCTTGGCTAGGTAAAATAACAGGCACATGAGAGATTGCACTAAGATACACCAAAAATAAAGGAAAGAGTCTAACCCAGCCATTGAAAGCTGCCTATTCAGCAGTACACCATTCCCCCCGCTGCTATACCTCCTAGCCCCAGGAGCACCCCTGTCGCCTACAGCAGCTCCACCTGGGTTCAGAAATAAGCTGTGTGAAACTGGACAGTGGGGGGGTTTGGACAGAAAGGGCTCCTGCTGCCCAGGATTTACCTGGAGTTTGGCTACTTCCTTCCTGATCAGGAAACTGACTTGGTCCCGGTCACTCCTGGAGTAATAGAGACGGCACCAGGAAGGCTTCCCGTCCCTGCCTGCCCGGCCAGACTCTTGGTAGTACCCAGCCATAGACTTGGCAATATTCCAGTGGGCGACAAACCTGTAGGATCCAAAGGGACAAGCAGCGTGAGCTGTGGCCGAAGAGCTGAGGGGAGGAGCGATCAGAGTCAGGCAAACAGGGCTCTCAGCGGAGACCAGGAGCAGGGAGGCCAGCAGGTTTCAGCGTAAACGTGGCCAAGACCCTGCACCCCATCAGCTGGCCTTCCTGCCACAGAGTGGCCCAAGTGAAAGGCCACAGTTCCAGGACATATGTACCATACATACTGTGTACCAGGACACAATTCCAGTACATATGAGAAACCAAAAAACTCTCACAGTCCACCCCCCCAGAGGAAAAAGCACTGGGCTTAAAGAAACAAGATAAGGCGACTCAGGAGCTGCACAACCTTGAGTAAATCCCTTTACCCTCTTTGAAGAGAAAGAGGATAACATTATTGAATACCCACTATGGGCCAATTTATCTATTTGTCTCATTTAATTTTACAGTTACCATCAGGTGAGATAACTCCATTTTATAGACAATGAAATGATTCAGGAAAATGTGTACAAGGAGACACGGCAAGGGGACAGGAGAGCTGGGATTTGGGCCTAAGGCTGTCAGACTAAAGTTGGCCCTAACAAGCCACAGCCAACCCAGGGTCCAAACTCTGATTCCAAAGCCTGTGTTCTCTTAAACATAAGCACATAGACTCATTCCTCCCCTGACCAACTCAGCTTCCCTATGAGTCTCAACGAGACCATGTACGCAAAAGTGCTCTGTAAATCATACGAGGCATTATTGTTGGTGTTAATCAGAGCAAAAGGCTTCCAGCTGTAGCTGAAAATGTCTCTGGAATGTTAGGTGGGGCTAGAGGTAAAAGACTTCCCAACGGTTGCCAAGGGTGGGTCTAGGAGGCTGGGATGTACCCATCTCTTCTCTTCGGTACTGTCAGTAAGCAGTAACAAGGAATGCTGGGGATAAGACATTGCCTTTGATTTTCCACAGGGAGCATTTTTAGATAGTTCATTCCAGTGAGGGAACTGGGCTGCAGTTAATGGATGGGCCTGATGGCTGCGTGCTGCCCTCTTCTGGGGAATGGCAGAACCTGCTGCACAGTCCCTGGAGACTGGGCTGCGTAGCACCTGTCACCATGTGGGCCATACACTGGGGATTCTCTCCTGGGGCCTCCTTCCCCTCTGGCCCTAGAAGGAGCATATGCACTTGGTCCTTGAGGCAGAGCACTAGACAGCCCACCTGAGCCAGGACCCGACTGGGAAAGGAAGGCAAGAACCAACACTCACCTGACATTGGCTTTGTCCACTCCCATCCCAAAACTAATGGTTGCAACGATGACAGGGACCTTCTCCTCCATCCACTCACTCTGCACCAGTGTTCTTTCGGAAGCCTTCAGCCCTGTGACGGAGGGGAAGGTGGCGAAGGGAACCCATATTTCCCCTGGAATCTACCATGGGTTTGCTACTGTGTTGGGTGCTATATACACACCGTGAATCCTTCACTTACCAGCGATGTGGCCTTGGGCCACGCACTTAACCTCATAAAGACCCTAGCCTGTGTGGAGCACATAGCACTCAATAAGCGTTAAAGCCCAGATTCAAACCCAAGTCCTCTCGCCGCCAAAACCTGTGCTCTTTCCACAACACCAATACCTGAGCTTCTAAAAACTCACCACCTGCTGCTGGAAGGGCACAGGGTGAGAAAAAGAATTCAGGGGTCATAGTTCTCATTTTACATCTCATTTGTGTCTAGACTCCTTTTTATGGATGTAAGGGAATTGCTTTAGTTCTGCCTGGGTATCCGGGAAAAGATGACAGACCATATGACTATCCAGGATCCTTAAAGAACAAGAGACCCACTACAGGCTTCTTAGATTGAACCAGGCCACATGGCCCAGGCGCCCCTTACCTGCATGGTAAGCCTTGGCATTCACACCCCTGTAACTCAGCTCTGTCGCCAGCTGTTCACAAGCCTCTCTGGTCCTGCAGTAGACAATGCCGCAGCCAGATAGCAACTGAATGAGGAGACATGGGAAGAGAGTGAGCATTACGAACAGAACAATCTACCCATTTTACTGTGGCCTCCTCTAAAAGAAGCTCTCGCTCTTTTTCCTGTCAGCCTCATAGGCTCCTCAGAGGCAGACCACCAGCAGAGCCCTGACACTTTGTAACAAAGCAGCTCATCTAAGCCCTCTGCTTCCTGTGCTGAAACCCTGGATAGGTCTGCAAAGGCCTCACTCAAGGGCCGGCTGCTCATCTCCCGGAGAAGTCCAGGACAAGCAAACTCCATTAAGGGGAATAACTCCAGGAAACCACAGGAACAACTCTCTGTGCACAAGTTTTAAGAAGCATCAGTTAGTTTTGCCTAAAGAAGCTAGGAAAAGCAAAGGTCCTAAAACCAATTTCCAACTCTGTGCTGCAGATACCACCCACTGCTCTTGAGCACCTTGGCCTCCCAGCCTCAAGGCCCTCACCCCTTTGTCAGCCTTCTGTCCAAGAGCCTTAAGGCAGAAGTCCCTCAGGTTCCCATAGGGATCAGAAAGCAGCTCTTTGAACTGCACATCATAGAAGAGGTTGGCCCGAAAACAGGGAGTCTTGAAGGTGGCAACTGGCTGCTTCAGTTGGAGGGCAGCAAATACATCCTCCTGGACTTGAGGGGTGGCTGTGGCAGTGAGAGCCACACACGGGGCATGGGCCAGGCGAGAACGGAGGGTACCCAGACGCAAGTAGTCAGGACGGAAGTCGTGCCCCCACTGAGAAACACAATGAGCTTCGTCCACCACCAAGTAGGAGAGCAGGTGACGGGACACCAATGAGTTCAGGGTGGGCTGGAAGGAGGCTGAGGCCGCCATCTCTGGTGTAATGTACAGAAGTTTGGTCTGTGGCTTTTCTCGCTCCAGATCAGAGAGCAGCTCCTTTTTCTCCTGTGCTGAGAGTTTAGAGTTCAGGGAACTCACTCGTACCTTCAGGGCCAGCAAGTGATCCACTTGGTCCTGAGGGAAGAAAACAAACAGGCCACCGAGGGGAGGACCCAATAGTCAATGTCACCTTGGCTTGCTGGGCATTTCCCAGCCATAAGCGTCTTCCTCCCAACCTCCAAGGTCTCTGTGCATACAGGTACAGGAGGTGAAGTGGTTGAGAGGCTCTGGAGGCAGACAGTCCTGGCTCATTTCTGGCTCACCTAATCACCACAGGCTCTTTGGCTGGTGCCTTAGCTTCTGAGACTCTGTTCTCCCTCTCCCTCTCCCTTCTGCACCCCCCACCGCCTCCTCTCGCTCTGTCTATCCTGTAAAACTGGCAACTACCTAACAGCAGAGTTGTTAGCATTAAACAAAATATTACACTGCAAAGGTGAAGTGAATGCACATAAAGCACTGAGTACAAAGCCTGAGACCTCATGAAACTCATGAAGCCCTGTTCCTGTCACTCTGTTTCTCTTCATGCTGGATGGCTCTTAACCGCATGGCCACACTTCCTCATTTCTGATTCTGTCAGCCCATCTGCAGGCCTTAAATACAGCCAGAGGTGCAGAACAGATGCTGACAATGTCCCAACCTGTTTGGATCAATTTTGCTTTCTATCCATCTGCATCGTCTAACCTGTCAAAAGTGCACATGTGTGTCTATGAGTGAGTGTCTATGTGTATACAGATATATTTCCATACTCCTCTGGGTGAAAAGTAACAAAGGAGGGTGAGAGACCTCAGGCCATCAAGACACAGAAGACTCATTCATAACCCTCCACAGTGATATGCACTAGTGGAACCCCCACATTTAGGCTATTCAGAAACCCAACATAGAAAGGGAGCTAGGCAAATCAAAGAAAATAAAAGGGAAAAGACCAAACAAAAAGTCACAATTTCAGCTGAATAAAACAAAACAAAAAAACCTTCCCCTAAACTTTTTGGGCTACCATCTTCACTTCCCTAAACCTCACCTGAATCAAAGCAATGAGTGGAGAGATTACGATGGTAATGCCTTTGGCCAACAGAGCAGGGAGCTGATAGCAGAGGGATTTTCCTGCCCCTGTGGGCATGCACACAAAGACATCCTTGTCCCCTGCAAAAAGACAAGACAACAACACTTAATAGTTCCTGCCTAGGGGCACCTGGGTGGCTCAAGCAGTTAAGTGTCTCTAGATTCAGCTCAGGTCATGATCTCAAGGTCGTGAGATTGAGCTCAGCCCCACTTCAAGCTCTGCGCTCAGTGGGGAGTCCGTGGGAGATTCTCTCCTTCTCCCTCTGCCCCTCCCCACACTTGAACAAGAGCATGCTCTCTCAAATAAATAAATAAATTTTTAAAAGAAAATAAATAAATAAAATAAATGCTTCCTGCCTTTTATCTTTTTCTTCATCAAGGCTGTTGAAAAACGAGAGTATAGGAAAAGCACCTAGCAGAGCGTCTGGCACGTGGAAAGTTCTCAATATAATGCTAATTTCTTTCCATCCTTCCTGTGTAAAGGGTAGAGATCCAGAGAGATTTGGAAATGGGCACAAACCATTTCCAGTAATGGCAATAACAACCACAACGGTGAGGAGGCTGAGTCTGCTGGGATATGGATGATTGAATTAAAGAGCCATGAAAAGTTGAATACCTCTAGATGAGCTGGCACAGCTATGGAGACATAGAAGCACATCACTTAGAGATATTTTGTTTGTAAGTGTTATAATGTAACTCATATTACATTGTGCTTTCCTCTTGACAACCTCCATCTGCCAATGTATCTCAGGTTTATAATATTATTACTCTTATCTTCCCTACTTAGGACCCAGGTCACTCAATCTTCAAAAAAGCGTTTAGAGGGGCACCCGGGTGGCTCAGTCCTAAAGTGTCTGCCTTCGGTCAGGGTCCTGGGATGGAGGCCCGCATCTGGCGCCTCGCACAGCAGGAGGCCTGCTTCTCCCTCTCCCCCTGCTTGTGTGCCCTCTCTTGCTGTCTCTCTCTGTGTCAAATAAATAAATAAATAAAAAGATCTTTAAAAAAAAAAAAAGGGCTTAGAGAGTCAGGACTGGATTAGGCTATTCCTCCCACTTCCACTACTGCCCACACACAAACGTGAACTGAAATCTAAGAGCTGTTTTCAAAGACAATCTGCAGCGCTGGCTAAGAAATGTAAAGAACCAGAACAGCTGGGTGATTCTGCCAATAAAACTACAAGCTTTAAGTGACAAGTCTGTAAGATTTCCAACAATTATGGACCAAAGGTGGAAGAGTAGGAAGGGTCAAAAGGAGGGCTTTGGGGTGCCCGGGGGGCTCAGTCGTTAAGCGTCTGCTTTTGGATCAGGTCTTGATCCCAGGGTTCTGGGATGGAGCCCCAAATTAGGCTCCCTGCTCCGTGGAAAGCCTGCTTCTCCCTCTCCCTGGCTTGTGTTCCCTCTCTCTCTCTCTCTCTTTTTTTTTAAGATTTTATTTATTTATTTGACAGAGAGAGATCACAAGGAGGCAGAGAGGCAGGTAGAGAGAGAGGGGGAAAGCAGGTTCCCCACTGAGCAGAGAGCCCGATGCGGGCCTCCATCCCAGGACCCTGAGATCGTGACCCCAGCCGAAGGCAGAGGCTTTAACCCACTGAGCCACCCAGGTGTCCCTTGTGTTTCCTCTCTTGCTGTGTCTCTGTCAATTAAATAAATAAAATCTTAAAAAAAAGAAAAAGGGCAGGCTTTGGCACCCTCTGGCCATGCTACAGTATAGCCAGCACAAATGTAACGCAGGTAGTTTGGCAATGTTACCTCTCACTACAGCCATGGTCGCACTCTCCTGTAAAGGTGTCTTAAAAGAGTCAAACCCAAAGACTTTCTTCAACGTGCTCCGGACTCGACGTTCGGGGTCAAAAGAAGGGCGGGTGCTCATCTTAGCGACAGTGGGCAGAAGTTAAGGTAAAGGTGATGATCATAGATTGCGACCAAAACCCTCTGTTCCGCTTTAACATACTGCTTATTTTTCTCTAAGTAAAATTGGCTTTATTACTCTCAAGCAATATATTATTTCCAGCTGACACAGCTCCGGATGAACAGCCTCAGGCAACACATTCCCGGGCAATTAACATCTCCACTTTTATGCTCAGGAGAACAGAAACACTGAACTATCCCCTGTCATGATACAGCACCGAGCTAGAAACCAGATGACGAGAAGAAACGGAAACTGTATCTTCGGAATAATTTGGAGAAGATGGAATTGTTTTTCTAAGATCCACCTCCTGCTCCTTTTATAAGCGCTGGTCTCACGGCCATTCTTCCCCCAAAGCTCCCGTCTTCCCACCTCCCGGAGGAGAGTTCATCCCTCTCCCTCTAAGCCCCACAGATCCGCTCTTTTCACCCTTCCCCAGCCGAAGCCTCCCTCTCTTCACCCCAAGATATCAGAGCTGGGCGCGGGCCACCCAGGAGCGAAGGACTCTTGCCGGGCCGCTGCTGCCCGCCGGTCGGGAACTAGTCGAAGACCCCCATAAGCCACCCCAAATTCTGAGGACCCAATTCAGGGTCTGGGAAAAACCCACTCAACCTTACATCTGTCGCTCGGTGATGACGTTTCGGCCGCTCCGGCGCGAGGGGCGGGGCCACGCGCGGAAACGGCCGTTTTGATTGGTTCCTGGAGAGGAACAGGCGCGGGTTCTCCTGGGATAGGAAAAAGTCGCCCTTCCGCACGGAAGTCGGCTTTCTTGACTCAGAGGAGTGAAGCACTCTGGGCTTGTGGGAGTAAGATGGCGGGGAAGAAGAATGTTCTGTCGTCTCTGGCAGTTTACGCGGAAGATTCAGAGCCCGAGTCCGACGGCGAGGCTGGGGTTGAGACGGCGGGCGGCGCGCCTGGTGAGGCCCGAGTAGGGAACTGGAAGGGGAGAACCTGGTGTCCGCTCCGAATGCTGCTCCCCTAGCAGGGCGGGAGGAAAAGAGACGGTCATTGTCCCCCGAGTGTCTGGTCCGGGAGCCTCGAAGCGCGATCGAGGCCCAGCTTGGGACAGAGTAGACGCTCTGGAATAAGAATGGCCCGTCTTCTTCTGTTGATTCGATTATTCTGCCGAGACTATTGAAAGTCTTCACCCTGCCGGGCACCGTGGGGCATAGGGATGGACGAAGGATGGAGAGGATCCAAAGCTTCCTCTTCCCTCCGGGTTCGTTGTATAATGGGGAGAGCGATGAGTAGAACGTACGTGGAGGGTGATAAAGTTTGTGTCTCGTTAAATTTATAATTTCGCAGTAGGAGTGTGCCTTAGACGCATCTTGGAGCTTTTAAAAATATGTATGTCTGATCTCGCTGGTGAGGGAGTAATTCGTAGATTTGGGGTAGGATCTGGGCGTTTTGTGAGCTTTTTAATGCCCTACTCAGGTTGAGAATCACAATGCTAGGAAATGAGAACAGATTTCTTTGGGATCATAGGGCAGCAAGTTACCTAACATATCTGGGCCTTCCTTCCCTCCTTTGAAGGTTGCTACTCTCAGTTTTGTGTAGTGTCTTCCAAGTTCTCTGGTGGTTTCCCAGTAATGTGTAACATTTTATGTTTTTTGTTGTTAGGTTGTTTTGGAAAGGTAGAAGAAGATTTTGCTTCTCAAGTGGGTATGATTGGTAGCCCCTCTGAGGGCCCCAGTTAAAGTCCCTGTTCCTAGGGCCAGCTCACAAAAATGAGGACAACAGAGTCCTTGTCTTGTATGAGAAGACAAGTTTTGGTGCCTCTGATACAAGGTAGAAATACCCCTATCAAAGGAGGTTTTTAACAACCTGCAACAATAGTAGTTCAGAGAAGAGAAGGCTTCAGTTGGCATCCTAGGTGGCTAGGAAGCGTGAAAAAAAGAATTTAGCATTTGGTTTTCTTCCATGTTCTTTTAATGATTTTATCCACTAAACTGTAAAAGGCAGATTCTGGAGCTCTAGTCCTTACCTGAGATTTAGGCACCCCTTTTATCTTCGGGGGTAGTTCTGGCCACTCGAAATATTGTCTTCCACTTTTGTATGCCTTCATTTGTTTTTGTTTTTTCCTCTGTTTCAGAGGAGAAAGGTGGATTAGTATCTGAGGCCTATGGAGAGGATGACTTCTCTCGCCTTGGAGGCGATGAAGATGGTTATGAAGAAGAAGAGGATGAGAACAGCAAGCAGTCGGTAAGTAAATCTGTTCCCAAATCGAGAGTTGCTCACAGCACCATTTCATTTGTCAGAAACCTTCGAACTGTACCGACAGTGTTCCATTCCATGGCTAATGTCATTCCCCTCTCTTCCCTTGCTTTTGTTTGGTATCAGTAGTTCTGTTTGAAAACGAAGCTTGTTTTCATCTGGACCATTTTGTATTAACTTTTGAATTGAAATTTGGGGGGAGAAATCATTAATTTTATTTAACCAAGATGTCAATGAGTGTTTCATGTGGGTTTTCCCCATTAAGATAGTTTATTCCATTTGTAATAATGCATTCATCCTAACTCGTGTATCATTTATATCTACAGTCAACTCTGTATTATTTTTAGTCTTGGTTGAAGCTTATTCAAATCTTCCAGCTTATTAAAAAGATTAGGAAGGGAAATTATGTAGTTTTTAATTTGTGGTTTGATCCTTCTTAACTTCTTTCCTGATTTTTTACGTGCACTTTTTATCAGAGTGCCTGCGGTTCTTGAGCACAAATCTTCCCTGACGTTTAGTATGTGCTGGCAACAAGGAAAAGAGATGTGTGTCTTAATTAACCAGAAGGCCTTTGGATACACTATCGCCTGAGCCTTAGGAGCCAGAGTTTATAAAAGTTTGGAGAGAAAACAAGGATTCAAGCTGGTGCTTAGCACAAAGACATACAAAGTGAAATCTGGATATAGAATCTGGATATTCAGCAACACCTTTAACTGAAATACTCAATGTACTTTATTATTTGTTTGAAAGTTTTCTTATGCATTGATGTTTAAATATTAGTGTTAAACGACTTTCTAAGTTCTCTGGTGGTTTCCCAGAAGTAAAACAAAAAAGCATTTTGTATTTGATGCTCTTTTGGAAGATATTTTCACGTCCTTAGCCTCACCGTTAACGCTGATAATTAAGAATTGACTAAAATTGTTTAGAAAAGCTTTGCAGATTGTTTTCTTAAGTGCACGCAATACTGACTTAACACCGTAACTGTTTCCTTAGTAAATGTGCATGATATGTTTCTGAAGTCTTGTTCCACATTACTTTGCTTAGAATTTTCATCATATTTAAGCTTTATAGCATTCTAGTAAAAGCGTCTCATCAAATCCCAATATAAATATTCTAAAATGTGGTTGTATTTGGCTGAGCTATGTCTCTGATTATTTGGCATGATTGATCTCATTTTAAGGAAATCATGGAGATGCATTTAACACTTTGGGCTCACTGGCACCTGACAGGACAGTTAAATCTCAAAGCCATCAGTATAGTTTGTTCGAGTCTCACAGGTGATGTTTATAACATCTGGGGTGCTACTTGGTGTTTGGGTTAAAGTGTAGCTCGATTGTAAAAAGCAGTTTCAAATGAAACTTAATTTTTCCCTGGTGTTAAGTTAAAGGCTCTTGTGCATTGGGGTGTTCTGGGAACAGACATGGATATAGCTGCGTAATAGGGTAGCTGATCTTTGACCTTCAGTAGCCTTCAGTGGAATGGTGGGGTAGCCCGTGTGAGGCTGTAATGTACGCTTTGGAGAATGCCTTGTTCACATGGTGCTTTGTGTCAGGCAGGCCGTTTGGATCAGGAACAAGACTGGATAGAACGGGTCAGTGGCAGTTCTGTGAGTGCTTGGATAGAGGCAGGGAGACCCATGAAAGGGTGGGCTGTTGGTCTTTAGCCTTTCCGAGGGTCACTTGCCCTGGTCATCTGACACCTGCCTTCCTGCTGTTCACGTAGCTGTGACTGCTCCTGGGCTGAAGTGCTGGGGTGTGGTTGTGGGGGTCATGACACTCTGACCATGAACCATGTCATGTAGGGTCTGAGTCTGATGTCCTTGTGTGTATGAAAGGTAAAGAAGGAAAGAAAGGTTCATGTTCCCGGTTTTAAATAAGCGCTGTTTCATTAGGAACACTATGCCTGTTTTATCCTGTGAGGCCTGGTCTTATTCTTTTCTGACACATTGCAACCTTTTTCCATTTTTATATATGTGATTTTTAATCTCAGGCATTTTCATCGCTCTAGACTATGGCACTGCTGGAGTCACAATTTTGAGCTGCTGGTGTTCTTTTCTCCACCCCCACCCCCTGGAACATCTCCTTTCCCCCTTCTCTTTCTCTAGTTCTGGGTCATAGGGCAGGGGAGGGGTTCTTGGTGGGATGGCCCAGGCTGGGTGCATTGCTCCAGCCCCTAGTTATGCATGTGAGAACCCTCAGGCCCGCTCCTTTAAGCTTAATCCTCTAAATTCTTTGTCTTGTAGGAAGATGACGATTCAGAGACTGAAAAACCTGAGGCTGATGACCCAAAGGTATTTGGTGTTGGCTGTGGTGGGGTGGCTGGATGCAAACAAGGCATTGTAACATTGTGGCTCAGTTCCTGTGTCTGGGCCACTGTGCAACCACGTGTACAGTTTCTGTGATGAAACCAGCTTTCTAAAGAAAGGAGGTCACCATGGAACAAGTACATCCTGAGGCAGCTTAGATTTCCAGCCTTGCAGATAGTGCCGTATCTCCAGACTAGAAAGGCGAGAGGCCTGGCTGAGCATAGTAACCTGCCTCTGCTCTTAGCCAGGTGGGCTTGGTGGGGTCGCTGCGCCTGCAGGCGGGTTAGATGTGGGCATGTCTCTAGAATCAGGAAGCCATGAGGGCTGCCTTTTGTACTCTTTAGTCATCTAGAAGTGAGCAAGGGCCATGAGAGGGTCAGACAGAGTAAGGTCTCTCCCCAGCTGTTGGAGAAGCTGCACCTAATCCTTGTTTCCCCAGGCCCGTGCCCATCCACTTTTAGGTAAACAGAATGGGCTTTCTGAAACAGCATTGCCATTTCTTCTGATACTTCCCTCCCAGGAGCAGCCAGGAATCATTAGCAGCATTTCCTGTCATGCTCCTTGATCTGTTGTGATGATGGTTAAGACTCCCCCCCCCCCCCACTTTGTGTCAGGTAGGCTTGGTGGACTGTGCACTGGGCCTCAGTACAGCTGTGCCTGTTGAGGACACATTCTTTAGGGAACAAACATTTCTCATTCAAAGAGAAAGTCTGATTCCATCACTCTAGGCCTGGGGAATATGGGTCGAGTTTTGTGATTTAAAAGCTACTTTGAAACCAACTGAAGCCTTCAAGGCGACATAATAGATTTTCGGAAAATTGTACCAAATTATAATCAAGACGGTACTATATCCAAATTGAACTGATTCTGTGTTTGTATAGAACTTGTGTGCAGCCATTGAAATAAGCCCGTGAAAGGCTGTGGATGATGCAGATAACACATTTCACCAAGGAAGAAAGTTTGGGCACCAGCATGCAGAAGAAGGAAAAAACTTGAGCCCTGGGCACTGCAAATGGTGCTCCTTTCTGTGCCAAGTTAAGGGACTCAGGCTTAACTCATCCAAGCGTTTTAAGCATAAAGCAGGAGGGCAGACCTGTGGCCTGGGTCAAGGGTGGCCACCCCGCTGCTTGCGCTTGTGGCAGGAAAATGGCTGTAGTGGTAGTAATCTTCTGTCTTAGTATTTGGGGTGTGTGGGCCTTCGAGCCCAGGCATGAGATAAACCTGAGGAGCTGCCAAGTGCTGGAACTTCATTGTGGAGGAAAAGGAGGGTTTGCGGGACCGGAGCCTTTGTGTAGCGGCTGGCATTTGCTTAAGGCTCAAGGCCTCTTGGGGAAGCTGGGGAAGCTGGCTAGAGAAAAAGGTGCAGGTACTTCACTGTCACCCCTTCTGGAATACAACAAGCTAAACAGCAAATCCCCTGGGAATGAGGAAGAACAGCTGGGCTTGGAGATGAGGGGGGCAGAATTGGGAAATTGGTTGAAGTGTCTCAGGTCAGCCTTTCTCGGTACCATGTGAATGAAGGTTGGGAAGATGTGTTATACTCACCCATTTTTTTTTTAAGATTTTATTTATTTATTTGACAGAGAGAGAGAGAGATTACAAGCAGGCTGAGGCAGGCAGAGAGAGAGGAGGAAGCAGGCCCCCTGCTGAGCATGGAGCCCGATGCAGGCCTTGATCCCAGGACCCTGAGATCATGACCTGAGCTGAAGACAGAGGCTTTAACCCACTGAGCCACCCAGGCACCCCATACTCACCCTTTGACTGATGTGCCTTACTATATTCATTCAGTCATTTGAACTTCGAGTCGGGTTGTGGCATAAAAAGTGTTCTGGAACAATTTCTGTTCTTGAGAAGCCCTCGGAGAACAGAACACAGAATCCACCCTTACAGTGACTTGTAGTTCTTTTGGAGGATGAGTGCGGAAGGGGTCAGATGGAGCTGTCCAGCTCAGATGTCCTTAAGTCCAAACATCATGAGTGTTCGTGGCATCCCAGGGACTGGAAACAGTCTTCTGTGCTCCCTGTGCCTTAGTCCTGGTGCTGGCTTCCTCTCCTGCCTGAGCTGGCCTCAGATTGTCTTCAGGCAGCAGCCTCTACCTCAAACCCCTCCCAATCCTTCCTCTATTCTGGAACTCTTCTGATGGCATGCTTAATTGATTTTTAACAACATATATATTTTTTTAAGATTATTAGAGAGAGAGAAAGTCTATGTGTGCATGTGCTGGTGGGGGCAGGAGGGAGAGGGCGAGTCTTAGGCAGACTTGACTGTAGGGCTTAATGTCATGACCTTGAGATCATGACCTGAGCCAAAACCAAGAGTTGGACACTTAACCAACTGTACCTCCCAGACACCCCAACTTTTAACAATATTTTTGAATCCCAAGCCTTCAATTTTGAATATTACTGCCTTAAGTATGTGAAGTTTCTAAAATAGGATATGTCATAAATAAATAAATAAATAAATAAATAAATAAATAAATAGGATATGTCACCAGGATGGATTAGAGGTACCATTTATTTCATTAGCAAATGGATTGATTTCTTTTTTTTTTTTTTAAGATTTTATTTATTTATTTCACAGAGGGAGAGAGATCACAAGAAGGCAGAGAGGCAGGCAGAGAGAGAGAGGGGGAAGCAGGCTCCCCGCTGAGCAGAGAGCCCGATGCGGGCCTCGATCCCAGGACCCTGAGATCATGACCTGAGCCGAAAGCAGAGGCTTTAACCCACTGAGCCACCCAGGCGCCTGCAAATGGATTGATTTCATTTCCACCAGAACTGTCTTTTCCACCAGATGGCACTCCTTCCTCCTTTGGCTTTTTATTTTTGTTGTTATTATTATTATTATTATTATTATTATTATTATTATTTTAAGATTTTATTTATTTATTTGACAGATAGCACATGTAGGCAGAGCGGCAGGCAGAGGGAGAGGGAGAAGCAGGCTCTCTCCTGAGCAGGGAACCTGATGTGGGACTCGATCCCAAGACCCTGGGATTATGACCTGAGCTGAAGGCAGTTGCTTAACCAACTGAGCCATCCAGGCGCTCCTTATTATTTTTGTAAAGACTTTATTTATTTGTTTGAAGGGGAGACAGAGAGCACAAGCACAGGGAGGGGCAGAGGGAGAGGGACAAGCAAACTCCCTGAGGAGCATGGAGTGAGGCTCAATCACATGACCCTGAGATCACAACCTGAGCTGAAGTCAGACACTCGGTCAGCTGAGCCAGCCAGGCACCCTCTGCTTTGGCTTTCTAAAATCTGCTTTTGATTTTTTACTACAGCAGTTCTCAAAACATTTTGGTGTCTTTACACAATTAAAAACCGAGGCTCCAAAAGAGTTTCACTTCATTTTGGTTTTATCTATTGGTATTTACTATCTTAGAAGTTAAAACAGAAAAATTTTAAATAGTTGTCATTTTAAAATAACAAACCCATTACATGTTAATATAAGTCACATTTTAATGAAAAATAACTATTTCTGAAACCGAAAAAAGTTGATGCAAAGATACATGGTTTTCCCATTTTGCAGGTCTCCTTAACGTCAGACGTCCATCCTGATGGACAGCCAGGTTCTCCTCACCGCTTCTGCACTCAGTCTGTTGCAGTGTGTTCTTTTGGTTGAAGTAGTTGAAGAAAATCTGGTTTCCCATAGAGATCATTGGAAAAAGGAAAAATATTTTAATAGCCCTTTAGGTGATTGTGGATCTTCTTTTTTTTTTTTTAAGATTTATTTATTTATTTGGCAGAGAGAGAGAGATCACAAGTAGGCAGAGAGGCAGGCAGAGAGAGGAGGAAGCTCAGCAGGGAGCGTAATGCGGGGCTTGATCCCAGGACCCTGAGATCATGACCTGAGCCGAAGGCAGAGGCTTTAACCCACTGAGCCACCCAGGCGCCCTAGATCTTCTTCTTTGATACTTGATCAAAATTCAGTAAGTGATGGTTTCCTAAAAGCTACTTGCACCATGGAATGTGAAACATTCTCAGTGACCTTTTTTCCTTTTAACTTTTCTTTTAAATTGTGTTTATTTATTTGAGAGAGAGCACAAGCAGGAGGAGGGGCAGAGGGAGAAGCAGGCTCCCCACTGAGCAGGGAGCCCAATATGGGGCTTGATCCCAGGACCCTGGGATCACAACCCGAGCTGAAGGCAGATGCCCAACCAACCGAACCACCAGGCGCCCCTGACCTTTTTTTTTTAAGATTTTATTTATTTATTTTTTGACAGAGGGAGAGCGCACAAGCAGGGGGAGAGGCAGGCAGAGGGAGAAGGAGAAGCAGTCTCCCCGCCAAGCAGGGAGTCCAAAGCAGGCCTCCATCCCAGGACCCTGGGATCATGACCTGAGCTGAAGGCAGATGCCCAACCAACTGAGCTACCCAGGCGCACCCTCAGTGAACTTTTTGTACTCTGCTTTATATAAGTCCACGGGTCTGCCTTGCACTTTGAAGAGCTATTTTACCCATTCGTGATATTCCGTCCTCAGGAACTGGTGATTTGGGAAATGTTGGTTCACCAAGTTATGCAGATGTGCAGTGATGCATTTTGTTCTCTGATATCCAAAAAACAGTATTTGTTAATGACATTACTAATCTCATCAGACAAGTCATTAAGTATTGGAAAGCTGTCTATTCGCCGCAAGGAATAGACATTTTCCAAGATGCTCATTTTTACTCAAGATCTTGAATTTTATGATTACCAATAAGTTCTGTTAGAGTTCCTTGATGTGACAGCCTTTGTTTTTTTAGAAAATGTCTGTGGTACCCAAATCTGACTATTGGTGTTTGTCAGTCACTCTTTCAAGTAAAAATGGTGTTCCATGGAGAAAGCAACTAGATAAGCTAGTAACTGCCTCACCTAAGTGCTTTTCCTTGAAGTAACCATCGGACCTGTGTGCAGAAGTGTTGATGTGCCCTCTCATGGCATCAAACAAAATGCAAAAAAAATTTGTACTCAAGGGTCAAGACTCAATAAGATTGATCATTTTGACTGCTTCACCAAGGATATTCTCAAGTGAAATTGGCTTTTTTTTTTTAATTGAGAGTACGCCTACTGCTAAAACTAAGTGTGGCTGCCCCGATTTGTTCTAAAGGGCCAGCTTTACCCACCACCGCTCCTGCCAACGTCAGCACCATGAAAAAGGCAAGTGATATCTTAATGTTAGGGGAATAGTTTTGACCATGCAGACCCCCAGGAGTCCGGAGATCAGCTTGGAGAACCACTGTTCTTCAGAGACAAGAATCTTGGGTCGGTAATACTGAATAGTTGTGTGGTAACTGTTTGTATTGCTCTGAAAGCATCCAGTAAGCCGTCAGCCATACGGGGCCTTGAGCTGCTGTGAGGGGGGAGGGTATCCACAGACGAGACAGCCCCGGGGTGGGGGTAGTTAAGGCTCTGGAGTCAGAGTTTGAATTCCAGCTGTCCTTGGGCAAGTCCCTTAACCTCAGGGTTTGTAACCTGAAAAACAGGCATCATAATAAAGTCTGCCTCATCTGTTTTATGCGGATTAACTGCGTGAACGTGAACAGATAATTAGCTCGATAATGTCTGGGGTGTGTGTGCTCAGTGGCATTAGTTGCAACCACCAGTACCTCCTGTGCTTGCTTCCCAGGCTGGTCACCCTGTCGTTGGGCCCGTTTGGGAATATCGAATTCCGCATTTTGAGACGAGTACATTCAGAAGAGAGCAGTCATAAAGGTGAGGGGACTAGAGAGATCTTGAAGCCATATCACATGAGAGGTTAAGATGCTGAGAGAGGTGATGGGGGAGGAGCCTGCAGTTGTCTGCTGTTCCATGGTCCTGGAGGGGAGGGGAAGGGAGGGGAGGGGAGGGAAGGGGAAAGCCACATGCAGACCTTGAAGCAACGCACAGAATTACAGGAGACACGTTTGCTTCCCAAGGTAGTGAGCTCCCTGTTACTGGACCTTTTTCAGACAAGTTTTTTTTTTTTTTGTTTTTTGTTTTTTA
>LNAC01000251.1:905554-923801 GCA_002007465.1 Ailurus styani
TGAGATCATGACCTGAGCCGAAGGCAGGGGCTTTAACCCACTGAGCCACCCAGGCACCCTTTTTCAGACAAGTTTTAAGAAAGCTTTTGTCAATAATGTTCTAAAGAAACGTGAGGATTGGGGTTGGACTGACCCCCACCACCACCAAGTGGTTTCCTGGGAGGGGGCGTGGGCATTATGGATAAGCAAAATTGAGTGTTCTTTCGTTTCACTTATTATCTGCTGACTTTTGAAAGTACAGGTGTAGAGTACAAAGACTGAGAATTGCCCTAATTTTTATCACTAATGTTTGGGGTTACCTCTGAGTGCAAATTCCCATATTGGGCGGTTTGAGTAAGAAGTGTTAACTCTAGGAGCGCCTGGGTAGCTCAGTCCTTAGGTGTCTGCCTTTGGCTCGGGTCATGATCCCGGGGTTCTGGGATCGAGCCCCACATCAGGCTCCCTGCTTAGTGGAGAGCCTGCTTCTCCTTCTCCCACTCCCCCTGCTTGTGTTCCCTCTCTTGCTGTCTCTCTCTCTGTCAAATAAATAAATAAAATCTTTAACAAAAAAGAAAGAAAAGAAATGATAGCTCCAGACCCACCTCTGCAGGGAGACTTTGGTTCTGATCCATCGGCTTGGGGAGGCGGGATCGAGCTCTGGATTGCTGAGTTTGCCCCTAACCCTAGAGCAGAGGAGGTGGTCAA
Source organism: Ailurus styani (assembly GCA_002007465.1). NCBI lineage: Eukaryota > Metazoa > Chordata > Mammalia > Carnivora > Ailuridae > Ailurus > Ailurus styani. The sequence continues at coordinate 906,239 of LNAC01000251.1, forward strand.
GCATTCCACAGGAAGCAGAATGCTTCTGCACTTCTGTTCCATCGTGTCTTTTTCTCCAACTTCCAGTTTTCTGATCTTACCTCCTCAGTAAGTGGGCTGGCTCCGATCTGATCACTCAACAGAAGGTGGCACTACTGTCCTAGAAAAAGTCCGACCGGAAGTGGCAGGCCTCTGTTCAGTGTTCAGCTCTTCACTGCAGGGCGGGGGAGGGATTTGCCAGATGGCTTAAGTGTTTCCTCCATCTGTTTGCCCTTGGCATATGGGCTTCCTTTTCCAACACTCTCCTTTGTCCGTGGGCTACTTTGGCTACCCTGGAATGTTTTCCCTTGTTTATTTTTTTCCCCACTCCCACAGTTTCTGTGGATGAAGGTATTTCCACTGGCTTACTGTCTCTGACACGCCCTTCCTTTGGAAACAAACACGGGCATTGATGACCTGGCACGGGAAAGCCAGAGCAGCCCGCTGCCAGCTAGCTGGGAGGGCCGGCTTCGCTATGCGGGGTGGGATTGCCGGCCTCCCCGCGGTGTTGCAGTCCCGGCTCTGACCCAGGGAAAGAATCCTCTTGGCCCGAAGAGCGAACATCTGTCAAAACAAAGTAGCGTCTCTGGGTCAAGGAGGTGGCATCGGGTGGGGGAAAATATGGTTCCGGCATTTTTTAAAAGGTGTGGATAACGCTGATTAAAATGAAACATTCTTTTAAAGATTTGATTTTATTTGCGAGAGAGAACCTGAGTGGAGAGGGCAGGCAGAGGGAGAGGGAGAAGCAGACTCCCTGCTGACCAGGAAGCCCTGTGCAGGGCTCAGTCCCACGACCCTGGGATCAGGACCTAAGCTGAGGGCAGACAGACATAACCAACGGAGCCATCCAGATGCCCCAAAATAAAACATTTTCTAAGATTCTTTGACACCAACGGGCGCCTGGGTGGCTCAGTTGGTTGAGCGTCTGCCTTCAGTTCAGGTTATGATATCTGGGTCCTGAGATTGAGCCCCACATCAGGCTCTCTGCTCGGCGGGGAGCCTGCTTGGCCCTCTCCCTCTGCTGCTGCGCCACCTGCTTGTGCACCCACTCTCTCTTTCTCTGTCAAATAAATAAAATCTTAAAAAAAAAAAAAAAGATTCTTTGACCCCGAAAATAGTGTAGAAGTGTGAGTTCTTATCTTCGAGCCAGGTTAATGAACTCGGAGTCAGAAGACCTAGGTTGACCACTGGCTGGGCTTCCGTCTAGCTATGGGACCACAGGCACATAGCTTCAGCTGCTGTCAGCTCATCTGGGATGCCCACTTCATCAGGTGATGTGATACCTCCAGGTGCTTTTTAACAAAACCATGTCTGGTTAGATGCCCTCATCCTGTAGATCAGAAGTTGTTACATTCTTCTCAGTTCATGGCACCCTTGGTGTCTGAGGAGTTTTTCACAGAACTCACAGGCCAAAAGAAATACCTAACAATTAGCTCCAAACAATACTCCTATCCTCACAATTTGGTAGCCGCTTGAAAAGATAATACATGAATTTGTGTGGTATCTGATAGATGTTGATTAATGCTGTGTTTCCCTTGAAACTTTTATTTATTTTTTTGAGAGAGCGTGAGCAGAAGTTGGGGGCAGAGGGAGAGAATCCCAAGCAGGCTCCACACCTAGCGTGGAGTCACCTGACATGAGGCTCAATCTCACGACCCTGAGATTATGACCTGAGCCAAAATCAAGAGCCAGATGCTCAACCGACTGAGCCACCCAGGCTCCCCTCCCTTGAAATTTTTAAATGTCATGTGTATCCTTTGTGCGTTTGCTGCAGCACCTCAGGGTGCCCTGATGGCAGTTTGGGAACTGTGTTGATAGATTGTCTCTTGAGTTCCAGAGCAGTAGGACTTTGCAAGGTCTTCAGCCTCCCTGGAGGCCAGGCTCATCCGCTCACGGGTCTCACCTTCGGTGACTGTACCTCACACACTTGAATTCCCTTAAGAAGGTCAAGTGTCTTGGTCACCATGTGTTATTAATGGGCTTGAAGTCTAGAGGAAGGATTTGCACTGGATAGGGCTGACCCAGTCCCCCGCTTCCTCTCCTCTACAGCCTCTCCCCCACCCCAGCATATTTTTTTTTTTAAGATTTTATTTATTTATTTATTTGTCAGAAAGAGTGAGAGAGAGACCACAAGCAGGGGGAGCGGCAGGCAGAGGGAAAAGCAGGCTCCCTGCCAAGCAAGAGCCCGATAACAGGATTCGATCCCAGGACCCTGGGTTCATGACCTGAGCTGAAGGTAGACGCTTAACCAGCTGAGCCACCCAGGCATCTCCCGACCCAGCATTATTATTGATCTTTTCAAGTTTCAGAATCAAGCAACTGGAGACTGGAAACTGCCCATGGAGCTTGTTTCCAAGGAATTTGTTACTGACTACTGATTTGGGGAAGAATTTTCAGGAGCCTACCAGCAATTGCACGTGGGCAGCATTTCCAGTTGAAATCCTTGGTTCTCTTTATCGACCATCTAAGGAAAGAGGCTCCAGAACATGTTCGGGCCTCTGCAGGTTGCCGCAGAGCAAATGTTTTCCTCTTTGGGCTTTGAGTGTGCTCTACCTCCAGGACTCTGAAATCAGATAGGAAGATACTACAGCTTTTCATAAGCAAGTGGCATAGGGTTCTGTTTATCTTGAAGGATACTTAAGAGGGACGGGTTGTGGGGCACCTGGATGGTACAGTCGGTTGAGCACTCGACTCCTGGTTTCGGCTCAGGTCATGATCTCAGGGTCGCGAGATCGAGCCCCACATTGGGCTCCATGCTCAGCACAGAGTCTGCTTGAGGTTTTTCTCTCCCTCTGCCCCTCCCCATGCTCGTTTTCTCTCACCCCTCTCTCTCTTTCAAATAAATCTTAAAAAAAAAAAAATAGGGGCAGGTTGTATGGTGTAGTATAGGAACCATGAGTCCCTTTCCAGCCTTCACAGGTGGGTCATTGTGTGCCTTTCCTTGGTGAGCTTCAGGAGAACCCATGCTTGTGGAATGTTCTACTGAAATCACTTTTCAGGATGGTACAGCAAAGGTTATCTGTTAGAGCATAAACTTGGACTTTTTCTTAGAGCTCTTTAACACCTGAAAGGGTTATATTGTACTGTTCTTCTGGTGGTTTTCCTATCAGGGTTGTCAAAGTACTGTATTACTATATTGTTAAATTACTATAATAGCAGGAATTGAGTATTTTGTAAAAGAAAAAAAAAATCATCTAATTCCACAATCCTAACAATGCATCCGTTTTCATTCTTCTGTCCTTTTCTGTTTGCCTGTATAAGAGTATACATATTTTGCATCCAGTTTTGTTTACATCTGAATAAAAAACGTTTTCAGTGTTATTACAGTCTGAGTAATTATAATAGCAGGACACTCGTGAAAAATTAGAATCTGAACACTTAATTGTGTGGGACGTCAGTTACATCTCAATGAAACTGCTCTAAGAATAATTTTTTGTCAAAAAAAAAAAAGAATAATTTTTTGTCATTTTCTAAAAACCTTCAAAGGGGAATGATAAAGAAAAGGTTGAGATCCAGCTTTTATTCCGAGGGCGAGACCAGTCACTAGCACACTTTTTCACATGAATTCCCGTGGCTCTTCTCATATGAGCCAGCTAGAATACAAACCAGAGTTAGTACACTATAGTAGCAAAAAAATTATTTCTGTTTATAATTGTTACTGAATAAAAAGCCATGGAAGCAGTTTCTTTCCGATTAGACTGTGGTCGACAGAACACACGCTGTGCTCTTCACATGGGTCAGAAGAAATAACTCATTCTTTCAAACTTGAGTTCTCACAGTCCCCATGATTGTTCACCCAGTAAGGGAGGAGGGCTTAGTAGCAGTCAGGATTTGGTAGTATTCATTCCATAAGCACCCAGGAAGTGTCTAGGCCAAGGATAGGGTGGCAGCACCCCCTGGTTATATGATTAAATCTTCAGTACCAGCCGTTCCATTCAGGTCAACTCAGACATTACTCACTGGAGCACTGGGGCCCTTGAGCTGTATCCCCTACTCATAGTTAAAAAATAATGCTTCTGGCTGTCTTCCCCTTAAGTTGAGAGCTTAACGCCTCCTTTACTCTGTGACCTACTGTGGAGTCATTCCTGGAGAGGTATTTTTCTCCTTGGTCTTTGATGTTGGCTTCCCCAGTTGTTGAACCAAAGGCTTCATAGAAACCGTTATTATCTGCCGCCTCCTAGTCTAGAGGGAGGAGATCAGAAGTTGGGAAGCAGTATTACTAGGCTTTGGGTCAGACAGACTCAGGCTTGGGTCCCAGCATTGCCACTTCCTAGATGAGAAGCCACTTCATTGGACTTTGCCTCGGTTTAGTTATCTGTAAGATGGGAATAATAACGGCTGCCTCATGGGGTTATTGGGAGATTTTGGATGACATATGTTAGCTTTCAGTGAGTTCTGTTGTTCAGGGCCTGGGAGGGAGAATATGTACTCGGTACGTCCATCTTAGTTTTGTTATCCTACCTTCCCATCTTGGTTTTGTTATCCTACCTTCCCCCACGTTGTGCCTCCCGTACCTCATGACCCTTTGAGTGCTGATTAGGAAAAAAAATTACAGTATGACTCACCTAAGACCAGAGACGGAAATGGCCCTTGACCATTGCTGGATTGGGAGTCATCCACTTTGAACTTCTTGCTGGAAGTTGTAATGTGGCCTTTGAACTGTTGAGAATGCCCAAGCCTACTTACTTAACATCTCATGTTTCCTTGCTCTCACCACAATGGCCAAATGGCCACTCATCTTTAACAAGGCTGGGGTTGCCCTTGCAGAAGTGGGAGTCATGGAATTTCCATGCTGGGGAGAACCCCCCACCCCAGGCTGGGGTCTGTGGTTCTAAGTGGTGACCTGATCCGAGCAGCAGGCAGGACAGAGATGGGGGGAGGGGGCTGGTGTGCAAGCTATAGAGGGAAGTAGCTCTTTTGTTGTCTAGATTGAAAGAATTCCAAGCTAGGTCCTTTGTCTAGCCACCTTCCAAAGAAGGTCTGACTATATCTTAGGCTGAACACTTCTGGTAGAAATGTAATTGCTGGAAGTGGTGATCTCGTGCAGAGAAGGAGGACCATTATTCTCCCTCTGACCTCCCCTCTTGGCTCCACTGAACCGCCAACAGACTGTACTTGTCCCAAGTCAACTGAAGCTCAGACTCCCAGAAGCCCCACCCCGTTCCTTTGTGGTTCTGCAGCCAAAAGGAGCCCCTGCATGCCCAGTCGGCCCGCCTTCTGCTCTGCAAGCCCCAACATACTTCTTCCCTTTGGGCCCAGATGCCACAGATTACTAACCAAGGTGTGGCTGGGTGCCTCCTCCTCTAGTCAGGGTTTATCTTTTTGAAATTCTATGATTCAGAAAGCAAGCTGCCTGTCCTTTGGGAGCAATCCAGTGCTTTCCACCCTTGTTCTGTATTCTAATCCTTGTCCCTTGAAATGCTGCTGTGCAATTTCTGGGTTCAAGAGGATTTTGCTCATTTGCATTGCTTCCTAACTTTGGAGTTTGGTAAATTTTTTTCTAAATGGTGCTTTAAAGGCACGGGCTTTGCTTTTGGCCCCATAGATTGTTAATTCCTCTTCCTGCCACTTTGCAGATGGTGACCAGTTTGCCTTTCCAATCTCCTGGCCTTCTGGTATCTGTTACTTCTGTCCTATATGTTAATCTTAACACCTGTTTGGTGGCTGACCTCTCAGATTGGATAATGCCAAATTGTAATTTGGTGAGCATATCAAGTTATGTGTCAGAAAGACTTAACTTTTCTGTCCTCAGCCTCACAAAGCTATTTTCTCTGTCCTTGTCTGGCTCTAAGCCCTTCCACCCTGTCCCCAAATAAAAATTCGAAGCATAGAGACACTGACTGTTTTTATGGAAAACCTTTAAGAAAAAAATACAACCTGACCCACCACTGAAGTCTTAATTCAAATTCTTGCTGTGAGGTGACCTCTTTACCCAAACACAGACACCCTAGGTATAAGAGGGAGGAATGGAATGGCCCTCTCAGAACATCTTCTACAACTTTCTAGAAACTCAGAGTCTTCAAATGTCTTCAATCAAATGTGATCAAATCAGATCACAAAGTCTCCGCTTTGGAAATGGCTCTTGGCCAGAGCCTTGCATTTACACTGAAGTCTGGATGATTCCACGTGACAGCATCAACACCACACTGAGCAATGTTGACTTTGTTGAGCTAAATTTTTCAGACAGGGAAAAGAACCTGTTTTCCTCTTTTCCTCAGTCTGCAAGGCCACAAGGCCAGTCTTCTTTTTTTTTTTTTTTTAAGATTTTTTTTTTAGTTTGTTTATTTGACAGAGAGACACAGCAAGAGAGGGAACACAAGCAGGGGGAGTGGGAGAGGGAGAAGCAGGCTTCCCACCGAGCAGGGAGCCCGATGCAGGCTTGATCCCAGTACCCTGGGATCATGACCTGAGCCAAAGGCAGACACTTAAGGACTGAGCCGCCCAGGCGCCCCTACAAGGCCAGTCCTAGAGCTGGCTTAATTTATCTTAGCGGATGCTTGTTTAACCCTTTCCTATAGAAACCTCTGTTCGGAGAACTGAGCCTTCCCGTCAGTAAGCTGGGAGTGAAGGTGAGTCCGTTGGTCCAAAGTGACCCCACCAACTTCCGCCCATTTTTCTGACAAGTTGAGTGTTTCCATCCCCAGGCAGGCGGTGTGCCGTGGCAGTGACCCAGTCCTGGCCAACAGGATATCACTGAAGGAAATGTGCTGGTGACGGGCTTTCTCCAAGGCTCCCCCGCGTGTGTGGGAAACAGGGCGCAGACGCTGGGCATCTGTGTCAGGGAGGGCAGTGCCTGTGCGGTATGGGGTTTGGAGACTTCTACTGAGTCTTGGGATTACCAGTAGGCCTCAGTATGTCCCATCCTTGTCCGTCAAACTACAGTCATTTTTTTTTCTGGAGCTTGGAGGTGGTTTTGACAGAAGTTCCAGAATTGCTGCTTTCTTGACAACCCGAAGTGACTCACACGTGCGTCTCATCTTGGTGCCTTTAAGGGGCGCTCTAGGCGCCAGCTAGTACCTAGCTAGTACCTAGCTTCACAACCGACTAGTTCTGAAGTTGCAGTGTTGTCTGCCTACCCTTCGTGGTGCCCTTGTGAAAATTAAGTGGTCTTTCACTGAAGTACTTAGCATAACACCTACAATTATTCCCTGAGGTTGAGTTGCTTTCATAATCTGTCCCCAGTGTTTGGCCCGCTGCCTAGTACATAATAGACGTTCAATGAATGATTTGTGGAATAAGGAAATGGATTAACTGTATGATAATTCTTTTTGTTTTAGGGTTAGGAGTGACAAGCTAGATTTAAGGGTTTTGGTTTTTTTTTTTAATTCAGTATTGCCCCCGCCACCTTCTTCGTTCTGCCTGTCTCTCATCAGCCTTTTGTCGCCAAGTCTAGCCCCTTTCTTAGTTCCTCTCTCCTGCCTCCCCGTCTGACATTGAGTCGCACATTGAAGCTAACTGTGGGTTTAAACGGGTCTGGAATCTGGTGGTGGGAGCACTGCAGCTCAAGGCGGCTGTGGAACCGGGCAGAGGAAGGGACCACTGGCCTATTACAAAGGAGAGTGTTTGTGTGTGTGTGTGTGTGTGTGTGTGTGTGTGTGTGTGTTTCATCAGTGTTGAGCAACGTTTGAGCACCTTTTGTGGGCAGGACACAAACCTGCAAGCGCTAGCAACACAGTGCTAACTGTTAGTGACAGTTAGTGAGGGCCCAGGACAGAGCAGATGTCCTCGTCGGCTGGGGGAGGGTGGGGTGGAAGACGACTTGATCTCAGTGAGGCTTACTGTCTGCAAGAGTGGGGAGGCGGTGTAGGAGGTGTTGCAGGGAGCAGGTTCTCCCGGGGCCCTGGTGCGGCTCTGTGCTGAGAGGAGGGGGCTGACCTGGCTGCACCGAGTCCCCGAGGAATCATCGCTAATCACCAGGACTTAATAACTACTCAGCCAGTCCCAGGTCTGAGAGAATCGAAGATTTGGAAGGCATTGTTTTACTAACCTGCCTTCCCAGCTCCCACCCACTTTTAAGAAGCAGGATTACGTCAGTCATCTCTCAGAAAACTGTACAGTCTGTCGAATTCTTCCCCCAGCAGCGGGGAGAGGCCGCCGTCTGCCCTCTGTTGAGTACTGTCTCTGCCTGGCGGTCCCACAGCTGGGGCAAAGAAGCCACATTTAGATTTGCCAGAATCCAGCTGCCGGAGGCTGCACTGCCTTGTCTCTGGCTGGACACTGGACCTTTGAGCGTGCGTTGTGGGGCTGGCTCCGGGAAGGATTGATGAAGTATTGTTGGCTCTAAATAAACCTGCATTCTCTCCACCAGGATCTGGTACTTCTCTGCTGAGCAAATCCTCCCCTCTCAAACAGCAGCTTATCCCGAGTCATGGAGCCGTATTGTTTCTACTTCCTTCCTCTGCTCCAGTCATAGTTTCTGAGTGGCTGGACTTTTTTGTATTCTCTACAGGGAGAACCAGGTTCTGCAGTCCCTAAGAACAAGGCCCCTGTTGTGGCTGCTGCATTCTTACGGGTCTCGGACCCTACTGATTAAGGAACCAAAATTGGGCAGGTCCCGATCACTGTTCTCCAGGGCCATGCCCCAGGGGGGAGCCTGATGAGGTTAGGGGAGTGCCGACAGTCGGGAGGGGAGGCCTTGCCTCAGAGTTTGTGTCTTTGACCAGCTCAGCACTTCCTCTCCTGCCCTCCCCGTGTTCTCTCTTGGCTTCTTCAGAAGCTGTGCGTTTGTTTTGTTTTTCTTCACGTCTTACGTAGACTTGAACTAGACATTTGAAGTGGCTTACCTGGTCTTTTCTCCTCAGAGCTGCTAGGTGAGGTGCTTTGTTTTGACCTTCCTAGTGAACGGGGGGGGGGGGGTCGCCCTCGGCCCGCTGCACCTGAGGGCCACGTGTGCCTGCGTCCAGGCCTGTCCCGGTCTCTGGGCTGTGGGTTCCATGCCTCCCGGCTGACTCACACACCTGTCTGGTACGTAGATCTCCTGGCTGAGTTCATGACTTTGACCAACTGAGACTATCCCCCTGCAGGCCAGGGGCATGGATTCATACAAGTCAAGACAGGGACCCCCTGCGCGTTCCAAAACCGCCCAGAGAGAAGAAAAGGAACAGTGGTTTCTTGTTGCTTTTTACTTGTATCCTCCTGACTGCTGCCTTCCTCCCTCAAGGGCACAGAGAGAACCTATGGTGGGTTTATAACCGTTGTCTTCAACAGCTGGCAGCTTAATAACGTGAACCTTCCCTGTCTCTCCTTAGCTCGGTCATATTAAATACTTCATCCCGTGTTTGCCCTGGCTGCCTTCCAAAATAACTGTCACGGATGCTTGGTTCATTTTGTCCTGAATTCCTGGTATCTGAGGCATGACTGGTAGGAGGGTGTCTCTCTAGGTCTTCCTCTTGAGTGTAGACCACCCCCGCCCCCAGGACTGTCTTCCCCTGAGGCTGCTTTTATTGAATGAAATTTACCTCAGTGGACAGTGGAGGGTCAATGGTCCCAACAAGCATCTTTGGGGTATTTGACAGCCATCCTCCATGATCTCAGCAGACCCCCCCAGGTCTCCTTCCTTGCGGACGGTTCTTCAGCATTGTTTGAGGTCCTGGGTTCATCCCCCTTTGAAGAACACTGATGTGTGGCTCCAGGCCCTTCGGTGTGGGACATAACTGAGCGTCCTTGTGCTCAGGTGGGATGTGCGGTTAAACTGCTTTTGGATCCAGAAGAACCTGGGTTGCTGGCCTTGTTCTTTAGGGGCATCTTGGCCGGGAGCTCGGCAGGCTCACAGCCCAGCTTATTCATGTCAGAGGACAGAAGAATTACTTTCTAAAACCTAGCAAGGTGTGGCCACCGGGAGGCACAGATTCCCATTGTTTCATTGTCGGGGCCTCGGAGTCGCACAGGGGCGCTGTAACACGGAGGAGGGGTCTGAACAACCACAGATTCCAAAATCTTTCCAGGAAAACTTCGGGCAGGACTGTATGGCTCCCAGTCCAGGGCGGCTCGTTTGTATTTTTCAGTTTATAGGATTCTCTTAAGGCAAAAGTGTCATCTTGCACTTAGAGTTGGGTCCATGGTTCATAGGTTGGCACTTTGCTTGGAAAGATCATGGAACTGAATTCCACTGCAGGGGAGTGGGGGTGTTCCTGGGGATGTTGGGTTTGGGATTGAGCAGGAGTCCATACCTCCACCCTGGACACGCCCCACCCGTGTATGTGCATGTGTGCACCCAGCAGTGCTGTGAGAATAAAAAGGCAAAGAGTAGACCAGTTGGCATATTGAAACCAACTATCAACTTTATCACTTTTCGTGTTTGTGCAGAAAGATTAATTTGAAAGAATGAGTAACCAAGCCAGAATGGAAAGACTGAAAGAAGGGGGAACACCTTCCTGTTGGCGATTTTGCCCCAGCTTTGCCTTTCTCCGTGAGATGTGACTAAACACCCTCAGCTAAGCCAGGCTCGGGGACCTTGTGAAATCCAGGAATCCCCGCCCCCCCACCCCGACCCCTCCCATTGCTGGGGCCACAGGCTGCTGGAGGCCCCAGGGTGGCTCACAGCCCTTTACCCAGCCCAAGGAGCCCTCAGGTGAACAAGTATTTTCCCTGTAGAAGAGACACTGTTTGGTGACTAACTTCCTGTGTCTCTGGATTAGTGGACCCCATGGAAATCCCACATCGCTGTCTTGCCTCCTCCCTCAGGCCAGCTTAGGGGCTGGTGCCCTGGAGTGCTTTGGGAAGGAGCCCCCAGGGGGCCTTTGAATGGTTAACGGTCAGTCCTTGGAGGTCGGTCAGTCCTTGGAGGTCGGTCCTTGGAATACCCGCCAACCGGTCGGGGGAGGGGAGGTAGGATGTACCAACTGATGTTTTCCCACAGTTAGCACCCAGAAAGCTGTCCCCTAGAGGGAAAATTTAAGGACCTTTTCCAGGCTCAGGTTTTGTTGCTGCCACGCTCTTTAACTCTGGTTCCCCGGGAGTCACTGCTACAAAGGGGTCGTTGTGGGGCCCCTGGAGACGGGCGCTCCCCGTAAAGCAGCTGATTGATGACCAACCTAAATTTGGCATGGCAGTCCTCCAGGCACGCCTTCCAGCCCCTCTGCTCCCTGCCTTCTCTTTGCCCACCTGATGGGCAGGGGGCAGGTGGCTGGGGGAGACAGGTTGCTAAGCAGCCTGGCCTGGATGGTATGGCCGTCCAGGTCGAATGAATAGCTGCTGTGTTCAGAAGAGTGAGGGGGTTGGGCCTGTCTCAGAATCAGGAGGGACTTTTTGGGGAAGCGGGTTAAGAGCTGCTACTCTGCTCTTGGCAGGGAGCCATAGCATGGGAGGGCTTTTGGTGGCCTCCTGGCACCTTCCTTTCTGAAATGTTACTTGGCGTGACATTTCTTCACGGAAGCGGAGTACACAGAGCTCTGCCCATTTTGTTCCCGAGTTGTTAATGTCTTGTCTCCCCACCATCCTCCCCCAACCACCAACCAAAGGGAAAAGAAAGGAGATCCAACAGCTTCCTGTGAGCCCAGCTTCTGCCACTTTGATCCTTAGCATGTGGTGGCACTTGAGAGCCCTGATCTGACTGTGTGTGAGGGGCCGGGTTTCCCCTGAGATGGGGAAGACAGGTATGTTGTTACCAGTGGACATTTGGGACAGTGGAAGCAAGGGAAGGCCTCCCTCCCTCCCTGTGTTCAGGCTTGCAGCAGGGGCTGAGACCGTAGCCTTCTCCAGGTGGATTTGGTTTAGATGAAGCACGTACTCTGAGCAGTGAAATACAGAGCAAGTCCAGAGAAACGTCTCATAAGAAGCCTTTGCTCGTAAGTTTCTGCACTCGGCCAGCCCGAAGGACCTGCAGAAGTGGGTGTTTCAGGGCGGAAGTTTGCGCTAAGGATCAGGGAAAGCTTTTTCTTTGGAGAGAGATAAAGCCAAGGGAAGGAGCCGAGAGGTGGGCCCAGGAGAACCCGAGAGAAGCCGCCCCTGTGCCAGGGCCTTAATGGGGCCTGGGTCAGTCACTTACTAAAGGCCCAGTACATGCCTGCTCCAGGGATCTGTGAGCTACCCCCTGGTGATAAAGTCTCCCCTTTCTGCTTCAACTGAAAGTGAGGACAGTCTCTTGGGAACAGATAGTCTTTTGTGCTCTAGTCTTGGAATCCTCGTGTTAGAAAGTTGCCGTCTCTTGCTTCCTCGGTACCAGGTAGGGATGACGTGAGTCAGGGATGGCTGACCAGGCCCCAGGGGAGACCGCGGGCAGGGTCCGGGTGTCCAGGTGACGGACGGCTGGCGTTTGCTCTCCTTAGCATTGGTGGATATTGGTTCCTGCTGGAGGCCGTGGAGGAGAGACTGAAGCAGGCATCTGGAGCATCTCGGCTGCTCCGATGATGGAGGGGATTTAGGAGGTTCAGGGGTCCCAGAAGGCCCCCAAAGCACCGGTTCGCTCTTAGATTCCTCGTGTTGCTTGCACCTTTTCTCCTCCTTTAAAATCCTGAGTGGTTTCAATGAAGAGAGGAACTGCGGCTCAGAAGTCCCGGGCTTATCTCCTTGTGTTTGTTTCTCTTTTGCAGGATAACCCAGAAGTAGAAAAGCGAGATCCTCAGGAATTAGTTGGTAAGTACCGCAGGGGGAGTCTCGGGGGCAGATGTCTGAGCCTTGCCCAGAGTGAACTGGCTTCCCGCCACGCCCGGGACTACTCCGCCTGCCACTGCATGGGGCTTCTCTCCGCTTCAGCCAAGGCCACTGTTCTGCTGAGAGCCTTCCCTTCATGTGCTCTCTCAGGGCCTTTGGCATTTGCTAAGATGTCTGAGTAAGACACCCAGGGAACAATTCTTCTTTGCAAATCATATTCATGATGCGTTTCATTGGGCTTTGGTTGGTTGCCAATGTTGTCAAGATGGATTTAGGGCCTCCTTCAGCTGGGAGCGCGTTCCTCTTGTGCCCTAGGCCTGTCCTCTGTCCTTGTACGCCCCCGCCCCACTTTGCTGGCATATTCGTGGACTCAAAGAGCAAATGTGGCCTCTGCTGGCACTTCGTTCTGTCCCCAGGAGGGAACATGCCTCACAGCCCCAGAGTCTAGGACCCTTTGTGACTTGGGAGGGCGGGGCAGTTACATTTCTGAGGGATGGCACACATGTCATCCGAGTCCTGTGCCAAACCCTGCCTCCTAATCCTTTTTAGAAAGTCCCTCAACTCTGACAGTTTGGTTGTGGACTTTGTAACAGTGCTTCCAAAGCCTGTCCCAACCTCACGGAAAGGGTGACCCTCCCTCTCTGGTGACTGTGACCATCTTTCCCTGCCTGCTGCACTAACCTTCACAGAGCAGGGGTCCTGCTTCCCCGGGGCTGCTAGGACGTGGCCTACAGAAGCTACTCATGCTTTTCCAGATGGAGGCTTTGTGGCTTGCAGCCCCTTGGACCTGTCATGTTTTGGGACAGGATCCTCTAAGGGGATATGGGAGGTGGGGACCCGTTCCGATTTTCCTAACTAGAAGAACTGAAAATTGTTCCATTACATTTGTTTTCTGAGAAAGGCTTGGGTAGGAACATACCACAGTGACTAGCCCAGACCCTCAGCAGGATTCTGCCTTTATCCCTGAGTGAATCTTTGAAATCCTATAAAAACCAGAATTTTCCTAGACCTTAGTGTTCACTTCTTAGAAAATGGCTCTCGAGGGATGCGTCCCTTGGCTTTGCAGACAGAGGAAGCAGAGTTCGGCCTCCTTCGAGTGGGTAATCCACTGGGGCGGGTATGGACCAGAGCCTCCATCTCCCGTTCCCCCCTCCCTGGCCTCACCAGCCCCTGCTGTATACTCCTCGGACTAGGAGTGGGGGTGGGGTTGTGGGGTCCAAAAACAGACTGCCTGGCAGCCCGCTGCTCTGCTCGAGGGCATGGTATCTGGCAAGCAGAGGGATGGGGGCACATCAGCCATCTCCACCCCGACTTCCGCCCCCAGCTTCACCTGTTCTCTCCTTGCCACTTTGTGCCATATGATGAGCTTTGGCAGGTACATATAGTCATGTTAACTCCCGTCAAAATCACAGTGTAATACACTTCTGTCACCCCGGGGGCGCCGGCTGGCTCAGTCGGTGGAGCAGGGGACTCTTGATCTCGGGGTCACGAGTTCAAGCCCTACATTGGGCCTAGAGCTAACTTAAAAATAAATGTTTAAAAAAAATTTTTTTCCCCCATCACTCCAGAATGTTCCCTATACCCCTCTCCTTGTAGACCGTTTCCTCCCTTGGCCTCAGCCAAGCAGTGATCTACTTTCCTCACTATAGTTTTGCCCTTTTTTAGAATTTCATAAAGAGCAGGATTTCTCAGCCTTGGCACTCTTGATATTTTGGGCTGGAGAATTCCGTGTCTTAGGGGCCTGGCCTGTGTTGGACACGGCATTTTAGCATATCCTCAGTCTTCAGGATGCCCCTAGCGCTCCCTTCCCCCTGCCAGATGTGATAGGGAAAAGTGTTTCTAGACATTGCCAAATGTCTCCTTGGGGGCTGGGGGGGGGGATGTAATTGCCCCCCCGTTGAGAACCACAGAAATGAAATGACCATCTTGTTTTTTGTCTGGCTTCTTTCACTCACCATGTGTTTTTGAGATCCTTCCGTGTTCCTGGGCGTATCCATACATCGTTCCGTTGTACTGCTAAGTAGGGTTACCCCCATAGTTTCGTTCCGCATTCACCACAGTAGGTCTTGAAGCCTCCTAGTCTTGGTTCCCCCTCTCATTCCTCACTGAGTTGAGCTCCGTCTGCCCTCGGCTCCTTTCGTTGACACCTCTGGAGATGGGACTCTCGGGTTGCTCCCCCATATGGGAAGGGTTTTCACATGTGTAGACAGCCCCAGTCTTAATGGAGCAAACGAAAGTAGAGAAGCTGACTCGTAGGTCTCTCCAGCACTGTGGCCGCTTTGCAGAGCTGAGCGCACCTGCCCCCCAGATGCCCCACTGACGCCCCGTGGTCATGCCTGGAACAGTGGCCGGGGGTGGTAATCCGGATGGGTTCTGCATGCCTCTAGTGAACTAGAGAGCACTCCACTGCTTCCTGCTCCCAGCCCCACAGTACCCCCCAGGCACTCCTTACTCTCCACCGTGATGTAAGCTCGACTCACGAGCTGCTCCTGCTCAGATTCATACCTGGCAGCTATGGATACCAGAGCTGTTTCCTGGCTTGGGTGTCCACAGAGTGTGAATCACCAAGGTAGACTTCTGAGTACAGCTGCCCCTCTAGAATGTCCCCAGCACACCCAAGAGCAGCCGTGGCACCTGGAGCTGACCCAAGGGCCTGGACACATTTCTCGACGAATTTCCTGGGAAAATGGTTGAGGCTTTGTGGCTGCTCAAATGATCATAGAGGTGGGTTTGATCATGCTGGGACTTAGGAAAGAGAATCACTGAAAGATTGCTCCTGGAAGCTGTGCAGAATTTTTTTTTTTTTTTTTTACCTTATTTTCTGACTGTCCCTTCACTTGCCAGTTACTTCATAGGAATTCTTTTGTTCCTAACCCGGGAGCTCAGGAGGGGCTCTCCCTCCGCATCATACTATACACCACTGGAGCCTTAGTGTGGTTGGGTTGCTATGACAACGGTGTCACACCCTGTTTTTCCAAAAGGCTTTCCTGGCAAATGCCAAAGGGCATTCTTTGTCCGCCCTGCACGCACATGCGTGCGCGCACTCCCCCCCCCCCGCCCCAGGGAAGAGCTTCACCTTCCTTACTTGTGCCCAAAGCCTGCCAGGGCCCTCCTTGCTTTTGCCCTCTGGAAATACCAAGGACCAGCTCACCCCAGCCAATTCCACTCTCAGCTGGCCTCTGCAGCCTGCTTGAGCCTCTGGCGGTGAACCCCAGCTCCTCCCAGGGCTGAAAGGAAAGGGGAGTCAGGAGGAGACTTGAACTCCAGCCAGATCTGGGTACTGCTGTTGCCTCAAGAGTCAGGAGACAGGAGGAAAGGGCCGAGCAGAGAGGAGCACTTAGTCCCTGGTGGAAACTGCTCCTGGGCTGCACTGATGTCCCAGGTCCATGGCAGGGTAGGACACCCCATCCCGGTCCTCTTGCCCTCACCCAGAATGGCCGGTCTAGCGTTCTGTTGTCAGGGCGCAGTCAGGGAGAGCCCGCTGCTGACCGGGGGAGTTGGCACGTGTAGCATGTTGAGACTCTGCCCCAGCCTCGGGCTTTGCAGTGTGTGCAGGCCTGTTTTGCAGCAACCGAGACTGGCAAAGCTCACAGAGCCATGCCCTCAGCCCTGCTCAGCACTGAGTTCTTTATACTAATAGTGACGCTCTGAGCCGAGATCAAAGTACCTTATCTGCTAAGAAAATATTAACCCAGCGCTGGGAGAGAAGAAGACAAAGGCTGGGCTAGGCTCTCACCGGCCAGTGCAGACAGCCACTCGGGGCTAAGAAATAGTCTGGCCAGGGGCCTGGCACACAGTGGGTACCCAGTAAGTACTTGCTGGGTGTTATTGGTGCTGGTTTGTTCATTCTTTCCCTTCATCCTGCCCCACCCCACTCCGCCTGCCATTTGCTCATTGTATGGCCCTTTTCATGAGAGAACGTTTTAAAGAGCACAGACAGAATCTTACAACAAATGGTGCATTGTCCGATCCTGAGCACACTCCGCAGGCCCAGGGTGGCCAGAGGCTACGGGGAAGGGAACAGAGCGAGTGAGCAACTTGGGTGGGCAGCGGCAGATCTCCGAGGGAATTATCCCTTGGGAGTTGTGGTTCTTCACATCAGAATCAGACTTTTTGTTCCCAAGAATGAGGTGGACCAAAGGAGGGTTGGGTTTATTTTCAAAAGACTAAGCTAATAACCAACAGGTAATTTTTCTTATAAACATCATTTATGGGCGCCTGGGTGGCTCAGTTGGTTAAAGCCTCTGCCTTCGGCTCAGGTCATGATCCCAGGGTCCTGGGATCGAGGCCCACATCGGGCTCTCTGCTCGGCAGGGATCCTGCTTCGTCCTCTCTCCTCTCTCTCTGCCTGCCTCTCTGCCTACTTGTAATCTCTCTCTCTGTGTCAAATAAATAAAATCTTTAAAAAAAAAAAAAAAAACCATCATTTATGCACCAGGCAGTTTTGAGCATTTTGAGTCCTAGAGGAACTCTGAACTCTTTCTCCTCTATCTTGGGCAAGAACTTCCAGAATCCTGGGAGGTGTTATAGGAACATAGCCAGTGGTGCTCCCCTCTTCCTGGGCCTGGGTCCAGCAACAGCAGCATCAGTACCCCGGAAGCTGGCAGATGCTGCAACTCAAGCTCCCCTTCCTCCCCTGCCTCCCCGCTTACTCCCCCTACCCCACCCCCGCCCCACCCTGGTGGGTTGTTAGACATTCGCCAGCATACCCTGGACAGACCCTTTCCTGAGAAGTTCACTTCTGGGACATGGTATCAGCGTATTCTTGACACCTGTCCCCTCTGCCTGAACTTCTGTTCCCCCGAGTTGGCACATGCTGGCTCCTTCTGGTCATTCGCTCTCAACTCAGATGACAGAGAAGCCACTCTGAACACCACTGTACCGCTTCATAGCCTTTCTATCTCCCTGAAAAGGTCTCATGTGCCCTTTTGTTCCCTAACCATGTTTAGCCCCC
>LNAC01000251.1:923837-937104 GCA_002007465.1 Ailurus styani
TACCCCCGCCCTACCTCCCTCCCCCACATATATCCACAGAGAATTCTTTCTGTTCTCTCACAGCCTCCTTTTCTGAAAGAGTCCGGAACATGTCGCCCGATGAAATCAAGATCCCACCGGAGCCCCCTGGCAGGTGTTCGAACCACTTACAAGTAAGTGCGGAGCTCGGCTGCCATGGCCCATGTTGGGGAGAAGGGCTGCTCAGGTGTCCGGTTTGGTCTGACTTAAAGAGCCTTCCATAGAAGAAACAGCCAGGTGGGCAGGTGCCCGCACGTCCTGGTCACCTCTTCGCCTGCGACAGGAGTTTGCTCTGAGCCCATTGCCAGCCCCTCCCACATCACCTGGTGCTATTCGAGCAGAATCCCCTAGCTCGCCCTCCGTGGGGTCCTAAGCCTAGACGGAGAAAATACCGTGATTTTCTGTGCGACCCAGCTGAGCCAGTGGGGCACTTCACTAAGAAACAGTGGAACCATGAGAATGGAAAACAGTTTGGAGAAATGCAGAAACACAAGCATCGATGTGCCTAAGGTTCCTGTCCGCCTCTCCTGACCAAGTCGCACACAGACCTGGCCTGAGGTTTTGAAATCCCAAGATGTTTAGTGCAGTTACTCCCTTGGGAGCAGGATGTCGGGGGGCAGCTGGGCCTTGCGCCTCCTTTCCAGCACCTGCCATTGTTTCTCCTCGGCCCTCTGCGGGCTCCCCCATGTGTGGAGCCTCATGACAGACACGAGGGCAGACGCCCAGGGCTTCCTGGTGTGGGCACCCGGTTCCCCTGCTCTACCTTTGATCCTTAGTTTCTGCGGCTGCCTCTGGCCACACCACAGGCCCAGGGCACCATCCGAACGGATGCATGACTAAGGGGCCCTGGGCCTGCAGAATGCAGCTAGCTGGGCAGGGCCAGAGCCGGGGCTGGGGGCACGGTGCAGATCCTCTTCCTTTCCCAGAAGTCCCCTCCCTTGGCTGAGTTGTCCATGAGCACAGCACCTAATCTCGCCGCCAGACAACAAGCCGCAGCCTGTAAGGACAGTCGGCAGTCTCTGCCAGACAGACAGCCAGCTGGCTCAGCCCTCAAGTTCAGTGCATTTCTCATTTTAAGATTGTCCTAATGGTAGAAACCATGACCTTAAGTAAACACTTTAGTTGACCTGAAATGGGAAAACCCATCTGATGGCCCAGGAAACCCAGAAAAGTAATCTAAGATGCAGGTTGGCCTCAGTTTGCCAGGCCTTCCGTGTGAGGCCTCTGTGCTTTGCCCTTGAAGAGTTAACGTTGAGGTTTGTCATTCTTGGTCGTCTCTTCCCTGGTAAACGCATTACAAACCTCTCTCTGCACTTCAGTGCTTCCTCTGACCAGTCTCGCAGAAAGATTCAGCCTTCTGACAAAGGCAGTGGATCACCTCTCCTGATGTTCCCCAAGGGCGTCACACAGGACCTCCAGCCCTGCCCACCTCCTCTTGCAGGTGAAGAGTACCCCAGATGTCCTCCTTCCAGAGAGTCTGTGCATCTAGCCGCCACTAGTGGGGGAGGCTGCAGAGAGGCCTTGCCCTGGGCCAGCGCCGGCCTTGCTGGGTACGACTGCTCCTCCTCAGGGGTGGCTCTGCCCCGAGACCCGCGTTTCTGGGGCCTCTTCCCGAGCTGGGTGGTGTGGCTACCGTCTGCTGCCGGCCTCATCTCTCTGGGCCTCGAGACACCTGTGGGACTGGCCTGGCTCCCTGCCAAGTGGTTCTCCTGTTGCCCATCGAAAGCCAGAGGACGGGTCTGGGGGGGCAGTTTTAATGAGACGGGCTCTCGACCCCTGACAGTGCCTCTTAATAAAGTTGTGGGCATTGGCCATCTGTGAGCCTGCCTACAAAGGACACTGTAGGAAGTTTGTGAGGCCAAATCCAAAAAACACTACTCCTTCCTCCCTCTGAAAAGACATAGCCTTCCCAGGTTTCCCACTGAGGACTTAACCACGTGTTAAAATTCAAAACCAGCATTGGGCCCCCCTGCCCATCCTCTTGGGATGATCAGGAGCCGATTGCCAGCAGCGGAGTCATCCGTTGTCTCCTCCGTAGTTGCTCCACCCTGACCTGTTACCGCTCCCTCTGCCAGCCATCCAGAAGGAGTCAGGAGAAAGCAAAATGAAAACAGATTGGTGTCAGTTTTATGTTACTGCGCTCAGCGCTGGTCACAGGCTGGGTGGAGAAAGACAGTATGGCTGGACTAGGGCTTCGCATGGCTCTGTGGGTCTCCTGTGTCCAGCTGTCCACCCAGCACATGTGACCAAGGCTGGGATTGCCAGTGGGCGGGGGCGGTTTCATAAGCGCCCTTCTGTTTCTCTTCCGTAGGACAAGATCCAGAAGCTTTATGAGCGGAAGATAAAGGAGGGAATGGATATGAACTACATTATCCAAAGGAAAAAAGAATTTCGGAACCCCAGGTGAGTTTCCCATGGGCCTGCAGGGTCAGTTGAGTCACCGATGTTGGCCTGGGGACTGGAACTCCCCCGTGGAGGTGGCAGGGAGAGGCCCAGCTAAGATCCCACCTGTGCCCAAAGGGTCCACTGCCCAGGCTGCAGTAACACAGAAACCAGGGTGAAGAGTGAAAGCCGAGAGGCGTGAGCTGGGTTCTCCTCGCTCTGCTCCTGAGGCATACAGCCTCTCGAGGCCTCAGTCTCCTCATCTCTACAGTGAAGGAATTGGACTAGACAGTCCCTCTGGGTTCCTCTTTCCCCTCCAGACTGTCACTGATGCTGCATGCAGGTGACAGGTTTTAGAAACAGCCGTGTCTGGGTCTTACTCCATCCAGGGCCCTGAGCACGTGGCACACATGGGAAAGAGTCTGGTATAGTGACATCAGGGACCTGCCCCGGCCCAACCCCACAAACTATAGGTCAGATGTCTGGATAAGAGCAAAAAAACGCAGCCCTCACCTGGACACCATACCCGTCCTGGCCCCTGGCTAATGAGCCATCTCTCTGGGCCTGGGGAGGACTAGGAATGACTTCACGGGCCGGTGAACGTTTCTCCTTCTATCAGGAATCTTGCTTGAAACAGTTCAGCTGGGTTTAAAGGGTTCGTGTTGAGCCCAGGAACTAGACGGTTCTGATCTCTCAGAATCTGCCGCCACACACGGCGTGAGACTAGGGCCTGCTTAGTGCCTTCTGCTGTTCTTTCAGCATCTACGAGAAGCTGATCCAGTTCTGTGCAATCGATGAGCTGGGCACCAACTACCCAAAGGTATGCCCTGCACGCAGAGGCGGCGGGTTGAGGGGGGCTGCCCAGGGCGCTGTGCTTGCCGTGCTGGATTCGACCCGTGTCGCAGGAGTGCTGCCTGAAGAGCCCAGTCCCCAGCTCCCTCGCGTGAGCCCCCATGGCTCTGAAATAGTCCAGGAGAGAGCGCAGGGACAGACCTGGCCCCGGGGCCCCGACTGGTTAGGGCCCGAGTGTGTACTCGCTGTGCTCCTGCGGCAAAGCCCACAGACACTCACCTCACTGCCTCACATTTCCAGGGGCAAATCAGCCACCCCTGTGGCTGGAGACCAGGGATAACAGCTGAGCCCCCATGCCCCTAAGACAGGGGCCTCCAGGCCAGGAAAAATCCATGGAAAGACCTGGGGAGAAGGGACTTGGGTTTCTAAGCCATTTGTCCTCCAGCGACCCTTGTTGGCTACAGTGTTAGCTCTTTATTTTGCAGGATATGTTTGACCCCCACGGCTGGTCTGAGGACTCCTACTATGAGGCGTTAGGTAGGTGGCCATCCATCCGTCCTTCTGTCTGTTCAGTCAGCCAGCCAACATGTATTTGAGGGTCTCCCCTGTGTCAGGCCGTGTCCGAGGAGGTAGGTATACAGCCTTGAACAAGACAGACCCACTGTGACTCAGGAGGCTTACGACCTGGCACAGAAGGCAAAAAAGGAGCAGTCCCAGCAGTGAGGGGTGTGGTAGGGGTGCAGGTAGAGCCCCCTGACCAGCTGAAGGGGGCCGGGGGCAGGGGCGGCCTTGCCGAGGAAGTCCGATTCGAGCTGAGGTTCGAAGGTACAGAGAGAGTGTCGCAGGCAGGGGGCAGCGTGTCCTGAAGCCAGTGAGAAAGCGTTTTCTCAAGGGTCCCCACAGGGAGAACTGAGAGGAATTTCAGAGTCTGAGCCCTCCACTGAAAGATCTTAACCCAGCAGCCCCTGGACCAGATCTGGCCTGTTGGTGTGTTTGGTTTGGCCCACGCACGTTTTATCTTGCTTTAATTTGAATGAGTTGCTAGCATTTTACCTCAAATCTGTAATCCCGGCTTTTCTCGGTCAGCGGGAAGGTCGTCCACATGGGGCCTGCATCCCCACAGGGTGACAGTCACCTGGCACTCAGGAGCGGCTGCCCCCTCCACACAAGGGTGCACAGCCCCAGCCCCCGAGCCTTCCGGTGTGAGGCCTCTGCTCGGTGCCAGCCGAGGGCCGGCCCTGCCATTTGTCCATCGCAACAGGACAATGAGCCCCGTGGCCTGGAGGCTACGTGCACGCACAGGGGACGCACCAAGTGCGGGTGTGGGGTCCCTCTGCCTAAAGTGGCCCCTCACGTGGGAGCTGTTCCAGGGCTGCTTTTCTTAGATCTTCTCTTCTCTTTGTAGCTAAAGCCCAGAAGATTGAAATGGACAAATTGGAAAAGGCCAAAAAGGAACGAACCAAAGTAAGTGACGGACGAATGTTCTGGTAGGAGGGGCAGGTGTGTGGAGTGTGGTTTCCCAGCCCCCACCTTCAGCTTAAAGGTGCCTCTCAGTTGCTTCCATTTGGTTTCTTGGGGTCCGGTGGTCTGCACCCTCCCTCTGCTCCCCTCAACCCCTGTGGCGCCCTGCGGGCTCTTACTGCTGTCGTCCGTGTCCTCCCCGGCCCAAATAGACTGGCAGGTCTTCCTTCCGAGAGCGCTTTCCTGGCTCCAGGTCTGATCTCCACAGTCCACCTCAGTGCCTCCTTGTAGGTCTCACATCCAGTGGCCAATGACCCCTTATTTTAGGGCCCTGAGCACCACTTCTTCCTAAGCAGCACAGTCTGCACCCTTTGGGGAAAAGAAATTTGGCTCTGACACTAAATGTCCTTAGGGTACCGGCTCTGCTGGCCTTTGCTCTGCTCCGACCCTCCTGTGGCAGCAGAGCCTCCGGGACGCCCCCCGACCCCCCGGCAGGGGCTGCAGTGCAGGTGTGCTGGCGGCCCTCCGAGCGCCTGCTGGGCGACCAGATTTTCTCATTCTTAGTGCTGATGGAACGTCCCTTCTCTTTCCCTCCCCGTTGCAAACCCCAGGCTAAGCGTGGGCCGTGTCTACAGCGCCCGGGGGCCAAAGCTGTGCTGCTCCGGGGCGGGGGGGAGAGGAGGCACCTCCATCCAGAATGTGAGGTGGGGCAGCCGGTTTGTCCTGCATGGGCAGAAGCCTGGTGACGCCTGGAGCATTGCAGCGTCTGTCAGGGAGGCTCTTCTCGGGGCGCCTGGGGGCTCAGTCAGTGAAGCATCTGCCTTCGGCTCCGATCATGACGCCAGAGTCCTGGGATTGATCCCCGTGTTGGGCTCCTTGCTCAGTGGGGAGCCTGCTTCTCCCTCTGCCTGCCGCTCCCCCTGCTTGTGCGCGTGTTCCCTCTCTCTCTCTCTCTCTGATAAACAAAATCTTTAAAAAAAAAAAAAAAGGAAGACTGTCCTCAAAGTAGTAAAAGTAAATCCTTTCCCTCTTTTTCTGCCCCCCCCCAACTCCTAAAAACATAATAAAAAAAATAAGAGGGGTGCCTGGGTGGCTCAGTCAGTTAAGCATCCAAGTCTTGATTTTGGCTCAGGTCCTAATCTCAGGGTCGTGAGATCGAGCCCCGCGTCGGCTCCATGCTGAGTAGGCTCCTGCTTGGGACTCACTCTCTCTCCCCACCCCAACTTAAAAAAGAAAGGGAGGGCGCCTGGGTGGCTCAGTGGGTTAAAGCCTCTGCTTTTGGCTCAGGTCATGATCTCAGCGTCCTGGGATCGAGGCCCGCATCGGGCTCTCTGCTCAGCAGGATGCCTGCTTCCTCCTCTCCCTGTCTCTCTGCCTGCCTCTCTGCCTACTTGTAATCTCTCTCTGTGTGTCAAATAAATAAATAAAATCTTTAAAAAAGAAAAAAAAGAAAATGAATGAAACCAAAAAGCTGGTTTTAAAAAAAAAAAAAAGAAAGAAAGGGAGTAGAAGTCTCTGGGCCTCTCTCGGACACCCCGCCCTCCCCGAGACAGCACGACAGGGCTGCTGCTCAGCGCCTCCTTTGTACGGTACCAGCTGTCCCCCGGGAGTAGCCGCTGGCAGAAGGATGTGGATGAACAGCTCGGCGCCGCCCTTACCTCTTTTCCTCTCTCCCTCCAGATCGAGTTTGTGACGGGCACCAAGAAAGGCACCACGACCAACGCCACGGCCACCACCACCACCACGGCCAGCACAGCGGTGGCAGGTAGAGGGGGGCTTGTCTGCCTCCAGCCACACACCACAGATGGAGCGAGGGTCTCCCTGCCTTGTCTGGGGGAGCAGAGGCCATGGGGATCTGGGCCTAGGGTCCCCTTGGCTGTGCTTTTTCTGACCCCAGAGTGTATTAGGCCTCTACGGAGCCTGGGGTGGGGTCCCCAGTTCACTGGCTGCCCCCTGGCATTTCTGTGGCTAGGGCCCCTCAACTCTGACCTGCTAGAAAAGGGGGTGTTGCTTTTTGGTTTGTCTTGGTCCTGACACCTCCCCCGCCTTATTCCAGATGCCCAGAAGAGGAAGAGCAAGTGGGACTCGGCCATTCCAGTGACAACGATAGCCCAGCCCACCATCCTCACCACCACGGCCACCCTGCCCGCCGTCGTCACGGTGACCACCAGTGCCAGCGGCTCGAAGACCACCGTGATCTCCGCCGTGGGCACCATCGTGAAAAAGGCCAAGCAGTGACCCGAGGGAGCAGCTTAGAGTGGCTCGGACATTCTCCTTTCTGTCGAGGGGAGGAGCCGCTCTGGGGCCCGAGGGGACTGTGTAGCCCAGTGACTGACTTCGGTGCGGACTTGCCGCTCTTTCTACTTTAGGACTAGAATCTGCTCCCAGATGCCACCCCAGGAGGGGCCTCTGTGTGGCTTTCCAGCCAGGAAAGGACATTGCCACAGAGGAGTCAGGCGCTGTGGACAGTGTGCACACGCCACATGGGGCCCGGGGCCCTATTAAAAGTGCCGTATTCTCCCAGCTCGGGCCTCTTGGCTGCCTTGGCCTCTCCTGTGGTCTGTTTCCAGGCAGCAGTGGAAGTTCCAAGTGCTCTCTCCGCCTCCTCTAGTTGGGGTCCCTACCTCAGGGTTGGTGGTAGAGCGGCCGAAGCCTGTGGCCCTCGTCTGCGGGAGTGGCCCGGGAAGTCGGCATGGTCATTCCCAGCGTACGCCTCTTGGTGCGGCCAGAGGGGAGCCCCGAGAGTGGGGCAGGCCCCCTGTTCCCGCGGTCCGCTGCGCTGACCCCGAAGCCCGGCCAGTGCTCAGACAAGAGCCGGGGCCTCTCCTGCCCTGGGGGTGGTGAGCCCTCCCCGACCACCTTTTTTTTTTTTTTTTTTTTTANGAGAGAGATCACAAGTAGGCAGAGAGGCAGGCAGAGAGAGAAGAGAGGAGGAAGCAGGCTCCCTGCTGAGCAGAGAGCCCGATGTGGGCCTCGATCCCAGGACCCTGGGATCATGACCTGAGCCGAAGGCAGCGGCTTTAACCCACTGAGCCACCCAGGCGCCCCCCGACCACCTTTTAGACACACCCAGGCTTTTGAAGTCAGCCCAGTTACCAGAAGGCCTGGGTTGATCCCCACCCCATACCGGGAGCCAGGGAGGCCTTGGTGCCTGCCCACGGCTGCCTCGGCCCCTCGGTGCCCGGCGAGCGCGGCCCGCGGGCCCCACGCGGTGTGGGACGTGAATCACCTCCTGCCCCGGCCGGCGGCAGCTCGTTGTTTACGTGAGAGCCAGGCTCCTGGGAGGATCCTGCCACCCCACCTTTCCTGTGCCTGTTATCTCTGCCCCACAGCGGCGGCGGGCCAGCGCCAGCGGCCGCTGGGCTCCTCCTGAGGCCAAAACCGATTTCCCAGCCGCCGCCGGCCCTGGAGTCCGGAGGGAATTCGCTCGCCTTCCTCGCTGCGGGGCAGCCGTCCAGGCCCGCGGACAGCGTCCGCATTGGAGAGGGAAGCCGGGCCGGGAAGAGCCGGTCACTCCTGTGGCGCGGGCCGAGGGCTCGGGAGGCCGTCCGGAGAGGGCCCCGGCACCTGCCGCGTCGCCCCCGGGTCCACCGGACTCGCGTGCGCCCCTTCTCCCCGCACCCCCTCCGCACACGCGGGCGCCGAGAGCGGCCAGTCGTCCCCCTCCCCTCCTTTGACGGGCCTTGGCAGCCCTGGTGAGGAGCTGCTGCCCCCTTAGTCCCGGGAGGGTCCGTGAAGGCTTCCTCCCTCCGCAGCGCGAGGGCCCGGCGTGTGCAGGGGAGGCCGCGCGGGCCGCGGAGTGACTCCGAGAGTCTTCTCTGTCAGATCCCCGTAATAAAGCCTCCAAGGCAGCTGCGAGGAGTCCGTGAGATGATTTATGCAAGAGCTGTACAGACCGTAAGGTACGACCGTCAGTGGCTGGCCCGTCCAGCTCCTTCTTCATTTAGACCAAGGAGAGACGCAGACTCCACAGCTGGTAAGACTGGCCAGGGTCGTGGCACCCCCTGCCCTGCCACTGAACAGTCATGGCCACTCGCCCGATGAGTGGGGCAGCCCCAGGTGGCCGTGCCGTTCCCCTAGAAGCCTGGTGAGCTGGGTCAAGGCCTCATCCCTCTGGACGTGACTTTACTCTTCTGTAAGACAGGACGAGTGCCTTCCCACCTTCGTCCCACTGAGGGTGGCGTGGGGTCGAATTACCAGTTCCTTTCTGTGGAGACTGGATGTCCCCCAGCAGGCACTGGGGACCCAAGGGATTCCTGCCTGGTTGGCCCCTGCTCACAAAGAACTCCGTCTGGACAAACTGACCTCTGTCCCAGCCACCCAGGCATCCCTGCCCTCTTCCTATAGTTCTAACCTTCGGTGATGACCTCAGGATCCGTCCCGGGCCAACAGCTCCATCCCTGGAATCCTGGGCTGTCCCCACGTCGCATGGCCCCTTGGGAAGGCCCTTCCCCGTCACCATCGTTCCTGCTTAATTCTGGCCCTCACCCTTCTCGTGACACCGCTTGTCTGCAAGTTGTCTCAGCCTCCCCCTCTCCCGTCCAAGCTCCATCTGGACTCCTCCTACACTCCCTCACCATGGGGCTCCCACCAGGTCACATGCCCGCCTGCTTTCTACCCAAGAGTCCCCCTCCGCGTGGCAGTGCAAGGCTGCCAACAGCCTCGCCACCCCCAGCCTCCCGGCCTCCAGCTCCTCCTGCGTGGCCCTTTCGCCGTCCCCACCTGTGCACCTGCGTGCTCCCAGATGCGGCTCAGGCTTCCCTCACAGTACCCCCTGGTGTTCATCACTCCCTCCTCCGTGCGTGTAACCCCCGCATGGGTGCTGCGTGGCTGAGACACTCGTGTCTCCTGGTTCTCCTTGTGAGTGGGGAGAGAGTCGTCACCCAGGCTGTGGCTCAAGTGCCCAGGTGACTGGAGGGACAGGGGATGGAAGGAGGTGGTTCGCGCCCCCTTGGTCACTGCCCTGAAAGCTCCCGACCCTCATACACCACCCCCCACACACAGCCTCCCGCCGTAGGTCTTCCCCATACTGGCAATTGTTGAGCCTCAGTCATGGGCACAGGAAGGTTCATGATCCCCTCTGGTTTTGTATATGTTTAAAATCTCTTTGGGCACCTGGGTGGCTCAGATGGAATCCTGGGACCCAGTCCACATCGGGCTCCCTGCTCAGTGGGGAGTCTGCTTCTGCCTCTCCCTCTGCTCTTCACCCCACTCTCCTATTCTCTCTCTCTCAAGTAAATAAATTAAATCTTTAAAAATTAAAATCTCAAAAAAAAAATTAGAGGCACAGTCAGTTGGCTCAGTCAGTTGAGCGTCTGACTCTCGGTTTCAGCTCAGGTCATGATCTCAGGGTCATGAGATCGAGCCCCACATCAGTCTCCACAGCAGCATGGAGTCGGCTTTAGATTCTCCCTCTCCCTCTGCTTCTCCCCCACCCCTCAAGCTTGCTTTCTCTAAAATAAGTAAATAAATAAAATCTTAAAAAAAAAATTAGGGGTACCTGGCTGGCTTAGTCAGTAGAGCATGTCACTCTCATTCTCAGGTCATGAGTTCAAACCCCACGTTGGGTGTGGAGCCTACTTAAAAAAAAATTGTTGGGCACCTGGGTGGCTCAGAGGTTAAAGCCTCTGCCTTCGGCTCAGGTCATGATCTCAGGGTCCTGGGATCGAGGCCCGCATCGGGCTCTCTGCTCGGCGGAGAGCCTGCTTCCTCCTCTCTCTCTGCCTGCCTCTCTGCCTACTTGTGATCTCTCTCTCTCTGTCAAATAAATAAATAAAAAATCTTAAAAAAAAAAAAAAAAGACTGCTAAAAAAAAAAATAAATAAAAATAAAAAAAATAAAAAAAATTTGTTTTTTTAATTAAAAGAAAAAAGGGGCGCCTGGGTGGCTCAGTGGGTTAAAGCCTCTGCCTTTGGCTCAGGTCATGATCTCAGGGTCCTGGGATCTAGCTGAGCAGGGAGGCTGCTTCCTCCTCTCTCTCTCTCTGCCTCTCTGCCTACTTGTGATTTTTCTGTGTGTGTCAAATAAATAAATAAAATCTTTTTTCTTTTTTTTTTTTTTTAAGATTTTTATTTATTTATTTCACAGTGGGAGAGAGATCACAAGGAGGCAGAGAGGCAGGCAGAGAGAGAGAGAGAGGGGGAAGCAGGCTCCCTGCCAAGCAGAGAGCCCGATGCGGGCCTCGATCCCAGGACCCTGAGATCATGACCTGGGCCGAAAGCAGAGGCTTTAACCCACTGAGCCACCCAGGCGCCCAAATAAAATCTTTTTTAAAAAATAAATAAAAGAAAAAATAAGTCCTGTCGAGCCAGAAAAAAGAATGAGGAAGATCTCCATGGACAGATTTGGAGTGATCTCAAGGAGAGATAAAGTGAAAAGGGCAAGGCGCAGGCACGGCATGTAATATGATGCCTTTTGTGAAGAAAGGAAGGGAACACAAAAATAAGAGGAAAGAAAGAATAAAATCTAAGAAATTAAGAAAATTCTCTAATGTTAAATTTGAATCAGAAACATCAATGTGAACTAATGATTCCAAAAAATTTCCTAGCCATGTCCATTGAAAGGACCCAGAGTGATGGCCCCAGTAGCAGTAAGATTTTATTTATTTATTTGAGAGAGAACAAGCAGGAGCAGAGGGGAGAGGCAGAAGGGAGAGGGAGAAGCAGACTGCCCCACGCTCCACAGAGAAAGGAATCTTCCATCCCGAAATCTGAGTGGGGCTGGACCAGGTTGTTACAGAAAGCAAGGAAGACTAACAGGAGTATTCAAAGGTCAATCGAACTGGTTTAAAGGCTCTCCCACTGGCCAAATGTGATGAAATGTGAACATTCGGAAAGAATGCAATGATTGTCAAAAAGGAAAAAACCCCTTGTTCTCTGTACACTACTACTCACAACACCCACAAAACACTTCTGACACCAAATGTGTGGGCTTTCCACATCATGTCATTCTGACACCAACTACCAGTGGTTTGTGAGCGCTTCGTCCAAGACAGCCCCCCAACTCGAATGCTAATTGTTTTTTTAAGATTTTATTCATTTATTTGACAGAGACAGCAAGAGCAGGAACACCAACAGGGGGAGTGGGAGAGGGAGAAGCAGGCTTCCTGCGGAGCAGGGAGCCTGATGTGGGGCTCGTGATCCCAGGACCCCGGGATCATGACCCGAGCCTAAGGCAGACGCTTAACGACTGAACCACACGACTGAACCACCCCGGCGCCCCTCAAATGCGAATTGTAGGGCCGGGCTTCTGGGACTTAGGACCAACTGGCTATAAATTGGGGGTTCCCATGACCCACTCCTCAGATTCAATAATTTGCTAGAATGGCTCACAGAACTCAGGAGAACAGTTTACGTCATGGATTCCTGGTTTATAAAAGGATACAACTAAGGAAGAGCCAGAGAGCAGAGATGCATAGGGGCTCAGCACGGAGCAAGGGGCTTGGAGCTTCCACGCCTTCTCTCCCAGCAACACCCTCCCAGCAGCGTTCAAGAGGTGAACTCCCAGGTGTTCAGCAACCCAGAAGCTCTCTGAACCCCTTTGCATTAGGATTTTCATGACAGCTTCATTACTCGCCAAGATGGATTAAATCATTGACTATTGGTGATGGGACTCAATCTCCAGCCCATCCCCCCTCTCCAGAGGTCGGTGGGGGCAAGGGTAAGGGTGGGGGAGTGTTGAGGCCGAAAGTTCCAACTCTAATCACGTGGTTGGTTCCCCTGACAACCAGCGCTCCCATCCTCGGTGGCTTTCCAAAAGTCACCTCATTAACATAAACTCTGTGGTGGTTGAAAGGGGCCTGTTATGAATAACAAAAGACCCTCCTTCCACCTTCGGGGCTCCAGAGCTGCTCCAGAAACCGTGGACCATGACCAAATACAGATCTCTTCTGGCACATCACCACCGTACACTATTAAATAAATAAATAATTCTTCATGCAAAATAAAATTATTCACGCATAGTATCTGAAAAAAAAGGAAAAATGTATTAGCCACCATTAGAGTGGAATATATTAACTCTACTCTGAAACTGATAGAAGAATTCGCCCTTTGGGCACTATTGACAAGACTACAAAACGGTGCGACTACTCTGGACATAGCATAGTGGTCCTCCAAAAATTAAGCACGGGACTACGCGATCCGTCAGCCCCACGCTTAGGATAGATCTGAAATAATTGAAAGTAGGGTGGAGAAGATTTATTCGCACACCATGTTCATATAGCAGCATTATTCAAATTTCCAGGGGGTAGGAACAACCCAATGCTCATTGACAGATGAATGGATAAACAAAACGAGATATTTATTTATTTATTTATTTATTAAAGATTTTATTTATTCATTTGACACAGAGAGAGAGATTACAAGTAGGCAGAGAGGCAGGCAGAGAGAGAGGAGACAGGAGGAAGCAGGCTTCCCGCTGAGCAGAGAGCCCGACCGCGGGCCTCGATCCCAGGACCCTGGGATCATGACCTGAGCCGAAGGCAGCGGCTTTAACCCACTGAGCCACCCAGGCGCCCGAGATATTTATTTTTTTTAAGATTTTATTTATTTATTTGACACAGAGAGAGAGATCACAAGTAGGCAGAGAGGCAGACAGAGAGAGGAGGAAGCAGGCT
>LNAC01000251.1:943948-971445 GCA_002007465.1 Ailurus styani
GGGGGGCAGGGGGGCGCGCTGCGGGGCAGTCAGGGGTCGCCGGGCCGCACCCCGCCCGCCCCTCCAGCGCCGCGGGCCGCCGGAGCTGGCGTCCGTTCCGGGACCTGGGAGGCGAGGAGCAGAAAGTGAGTGCCCACCGCAGCCTGGCCAGCAAATCAGGGGGCCCTTTTGGGAGGGCCGGGTGCCTTTTGTTTCCTCGGCTCGTCCCTTCTGAAAGGCTGCAGGCCTTGGCCCCATCCTGCCCAGGGCAGATGCCTGGGCTGCCAGGGTGCGCCCAGGGGGCAGCTGGGGGCAGAGGGGCTGTGGAGCCGGCAAAGGCTCTTGGCCCTGAGACCTCCGGGCTACAGGGAGAGAGGCCTGAGGGTTGGGCGGGTGTGCGGGAGAAGGGGGCAGAAGCTGGGCAGTGGCTGGCAGGCCTGCTGGGCCGGGCCCAGGGGGGTTGGCAAAGAAGGTGGGGGAGCAGCCACCTAGGGGCAGAGGCTCTCCATGTTTGGCGAGGCCTGGCCTGCTGTGTGCAGTGCTGCGGTCTGTGTGGGGCCTGGGGAGTCCCTGACTCCCCTCTTGACCAAGCACATCCCTGTTGAGGTCTGGGGAGCCCCTGACTCTCCCTTTGGCCAAGCACATGCCTGCCCTCCTCCCAAAGTCGGCTCAGGACATGCTTCCTCCAGGAAGCTCTCCTGACCCCATTCCGCAGCCCCGGGGGCTATGCCCACCACTGTATCCTCCTCCAGGGCTTGCCCCCTTTCCCGCTCAGCCCCTGGTGGCCCTCTGGCTGTGGTGCAGGGACTTCCAAGGGTTCTGACAGCAGGGCTGGGCTCCTTCCCACCCCAGCACGGCCTTGCCGCACCCTGAGCCCAAGGCTCTGACTGAGCAGCAAGTGAAGGCTGAGTGAGGGTCTTTCTCCATCCTGGGGCCTGAGAGAAGAGACAGAGCTTGGGACAGCAGGGGACAGAAGAGAGACAGCTGGGGACAGTGGGGAAAGGGTGCCTGTCTCCTGGGCCCCGATTTCCTCCGGTGACAGAGCGGCCGAGGGCCCAGGAGACGGGAAAGCAGGGGTCCTGTGCGGTGGGAGGAAGCCTGGAGCGTGCGTGTGCTCAGCCCCGGGCCCAGCCTGTGGCCAGAACCTCCAGTAAGCCCGCCAGCCTGACTTTTCCATGATGTCTCCTTGTTTTTTATTTATTTACTTTTATTTATTTATTTTTTTAATCTCCTTGTTTTAATGTCGACGGTTACAGCCCCTAACTGCCATCTTAGGGCCTCTGAGCACAACAATGAGGCTAAACAGGGCAGGTCCGGACTGCCCTGGTCTGGTCTGCCCCCCCTCCCCCCCGCTGCGGAATGAGGCAGCCCTGCAGCCCTGTGCCCCATCTCTATCTGCTCATCTGGGAAATGGGGGTAACACAGTCATCCCCCACCCGGTTCCTGCGCAGATGAAACGGCCAGCCCGTAGGGGAAATGCTGGGCGCCTGCCCGCTCTGTGGCCAGCCTGTGGGCCCGGGAGGGTGAGTAAGAGCTGGGCTCGGCCCTCCAGTGCCCGTACCTGCATGCATAATGGTGCCCCGGGGATCTTCAAGTCTGCAGTCTGCATTGTGTAGCATGTGGGTGTGGTGACTACACCCCAAGGCTGCGGGAAAGTCATTTCCCCCAGAAAGCCGCCCCCCCCCCTTGGCTGGCTCAGGGCTTCCTTACCCCAGGCCCCTCTGAGATGGCAGTTCCTTCCCAGCCCGTGGATGTGTTGGGGCTGCTAGTGGCCTCCTGGGAGGGACATGCCTTAGAGGGAGGGAGGCAATGCCTTCCTGCCCCCTTCCACAGGCTTCCCCAACCCTTAGAGGGAAGCTTAATGGGGGGCCCGTTGCTGCTGCTGCGCCCACAGGCCGGGGACTGAGGACCCAGGAGGTCCCAGGAGAAGGGCACTGTGAGCGTGTGGGGGGGACTGGTCCTGGACAAAGAAGCGGGGCCCTAACGTCTGCCCTCCGTTCTGCAGCCTGGTGACTCTGCCCGGTTCCTTCTCTTCCCAAGGCAGCAGGCCACCTGTCTTTTTTTTTTATTATTCATTTGACACAGAGAGAGAGATTACAAGTAGGCAGAGAGGCAGGCAGAGAGAGAGGAGAGAGGAGGAAGCAGGCTCCATGCTGAGCAGAGATCCCGATGTGGGCCTCGATCCCAGGACCCTGGGATCATGACCTGAGCCGAAGGCAGCGGCTTCAACCCACTGAGCCACCCAGGCGCCCCCACCTGTCTTTTAAAAGGCTTCAGGGATGCCTCACTGCTGAGCTGACACTGGGTAGTAGTGAGCCAGAGGCAGGCTGTCTTCCCGGGGAGGCTGGCACTGTGTGAGTGTGAGTGTGTGGGTGTGTGTGTGAGAGAGAGAGAGAGAGAGAGGGAGTGACAGAGGGCAGGAGAGGTTTGTAATGCAGCTGCAGGCTAACTTCTGAAAGGATGATGGGCTCAGGGACCCCGAAAACTCAACCCTGGAGCAGGCAATGTAGGGGGAAGGGCAGGAGACCCCACCAGTGATGGGCCAGGCAGTCATTACAGAGCCTAGCTGCATGCAGCCAGCTCCCACCTCCCCTCTGCAAGCCCCAGATCTTGGGAGGGCCCCCTCTCCCCCTGGCCACAGCGCCTTCATCAAGGGGCAATGAGGCCACAACAGAAAGGGGGCGGGAGGGTAGAGCTAGGCCCCCAGGGGGTGGCCCCCTGTTGGGTGAGACCTGATCCAGGCCTACTGGGATCTGAAAGGCAAGAGCAGAATAAGCCTTTTGCCCTGCTCCCCACAAGATCAGCATAGGGGCCCTGACGTGGGGACACGCTCGGAGCCCCCAGGCCTCAGTGATGCCACAGTGGGGCCTCCTGGGACAGGGCGCAGGCCCGTAGGGCATCTAGTCACTCCAGAGATGGCAAGAGGAGCTGGGGGGCCCTGGACCCCGCTGTTTGCAGGCTGGGTAGCCTTGGAACATCACTGACGCTGTCTGAGCCTCAGTTTCCACCCCTGTGCGGTGGGAATGCTGGAGCTGTGACCGCAGGGCCCTGGGCTGTGGAACGTCTTCTTCATCTCTGGCTGTTACACAGGAGGAAGAGGATGGCAGGACCGCATCCCAGCCCGTGCACCAGGCTGCTGCTGCTGGCGGCCCTGCTGGGCGTCAGCTTCCCCGGGGATATGGGTGAGTCCGGCACGCCCCTGCAGCACCCTTCTGGGCGGGGGCACCCCTTTCAAGGCACTGCCCTCCCCTGGAGGCCTCCCACAGCATGTCTTTCCCCCGACGCTCACTTGGCCACTCAACAAACAACCATGGCCCGCTTCGAGGGCTGGGGAGCCTGTGGCCCAGAGCCCCGAGGAAGCTGCCCTCTCAGCGACTTGAGGCACTTGCAGGGTGTTTTTCATGGGGACTTGGAGGAGAGACCTGTGACTCTCTTAAGGTCAGCTCCTACTGAGGAAATTTTGCCTGCAGAGCAGGCTGTGTTGGTAGCCTGGGGTAGGCCACCGTGGGAACATAGGCAATGCTGCAAGGCAGGACTTCCTCTCCCCTGCCAGAGCCAGTGTTAAACACGGATCGCCCACCATCGCCCAGAGCCCAGGAGGCTACTCACTGTGTGCGCTGAGTGTGCACAGTAGGTCCTCACTGTGATTTTTTCTTTCTTTTTTTTTTTTAAGATTTTATTTATTTATTTGACAGAGAGAGATTACAAGTAGGCAGAGAGGCAGGCAGAGAGAGAGGAGAAAGCAGGATCCCCGCCGAGCAGGGAGCCCGATGCGGGCCTCGATCCCGGGACCCTGAGATCATGACCTGAGCCGAAGGCAGAGGCTTTAACCCACTGAGCCACCCAGGCACCCCTCTTTTTTTTAAAAAATATTTTATTTATTTATTTGAGAGGGAGAGCATCTGTGAGCACAAGACGGGGAAGAGGCAGAGGGAGAAGCCGACTCCCCACTGAGCAGGGAGCCCGATGCGGGGCTCGATTCTGGGACTCCAGGATCATGACCTGAGCCGAAGGCAGATGCTTCACTGACTGAGCCACCCAGGCGCCCCCCTCACTGTGATTTTAACTGAACAGAACCAAAGGGAATCCCCGTAACCCTTGTGGAAACTCCGGAGTTTTCCTTCACTCATCTACTAACAATTTTCTGTGCGCCAAGCTTGGGCTAGGCACTGGGAACAGCAATAAGCAAGACAGACACTGTCCCCTGTCCCCTGCGGAGGGGCAGGGGAGGGACGGCCAGGGTGTCCCCACCAGTAAACGGGCCAGCCCCTCCGTCGCAGCCCGCACCATCCAGACTTGAGTGGAAAGCTCAGGTGTGAGACCTGACCCTGCCCCAGCCGTGCCAGCGGGCTGGACCGCCTACCCACCAGCCTCCGCTTCCTCCTCCGTAAAGCGGGAGAGAACCCCCAGCTCTCTCCAATGCACGCGGGAAAGGGCTTGGCCGCCGGTGGGGATCGTCTCACCGGTCTGCTCCTCTCTGCCCTCCAGCGAACCGCTGCAAGCGGGCCCCGGTGAAGAGCTGCACGGAGTGCATCCGCGTGGACAGGGAATGCGCCTACTGCACGGACGAGGTGAGCCTTCCCGCGCCCCGCGCCAACCTGGGCCAGTTCCCCAACGCACTGCCCCACCCCGCCGTGCCCCACCCGGAGGCCCAGCCACACCTGCCGCACCCTCGGCCCAGCCTCAGGCCAGGCGGGTGTGGAACAGGCAAGGGTCAGGAGAGATCCAGGGTTGGGACAGCCGGGGGATGGGCCCTGCCCCCCTGACCCCATCTCCTTTGGCCAGATGTTCAAGGAGCGGCGCTGCAACACGCAGGCGGAGCTGCTGGCTGCGGGCTGCCGCTGGGAGAGCCTGGTGGTCATGGAGAGCAGCTTCGAGATCACAGAGGTGCCGGAGTGGGGGTCAAGGGAAATGGGCCCTCCCATGCTTGAGGCTGGCTGTCTACAGTGGTCCGCTGCGTCCGCTGGCTGGGCTGAGAGGCTCCCCATCAGGTCTCTGGAGTGACCCTCCAGCCAGCTGTCCCCTTCCCCTGGACGCAGGACACCCAGATCAACACCAACCTGCAGCGTAGCCAGGTGTCACCCCAGGGGCTACGGGTCCGACTGCGGCCCGGCGAGGAGCAGCACTTTGAGCTGAAGGTGTTCGAGCCAGAGAAGAGCCCTATGGACCTGTACATCCTCATGGACTTCTCCAACTCCATGTCCGATGATCTGGACAACCTCAAGCAGATGGGGGAGAGACTGGGTATGGCTGGGCCAGCAGAGAGGACAGTGGGGTAGGGAGCGGAGAGGGCGGCCTCATCCCGTTGGCTGGGCCCCTGCTCGGGAGACCAGTGCTGAGGATGGCTGCAGCCACGCCGCAAGGAAGTGTAGAATATCGGAGCCCCCCAAGAACCCCCTCCCCTCCCATTCTGAGGCAGGGGTCCCAGCCAGACCCCACTAACCACTCAGGACTTCAGAAAAGGCCCAGGCTGGGTGGGCAGCAGAACCCTCTGACCCCAACAAGAAGCATACTCGTGGCCATGAGGCTAAGATTCTGCCCCAGCTCCTCTCCAGTCCCCTGGCTGCCCCCTCCCTTGCTCCATGCATGACTCTGCCCCCCATACCGAGTGCCAGTTCCCTCATCTGTGAACAGAGAGAAGGGCTACTGTGAGCGTGAACTGATGTTCACACACAAGGTATTGACAGAAGGTTATTTCCCCTCATCGTCCTTCCCAAGCCAGCCCCTGGCCCCCTCTGCTAATGTGGGGGTGTTGGGGCTCAGTTGCCCCCTCTTTTTCCTGTTGACACCCAGCCCAGGTCCTGAAGAAGCTCACTGATGACTACACTATTGGATTTGGCAAGTTTGTGGACAAAGTCAGCGTCCCTCAGACAGACATGAGGCCTGAGAAGTGAGTGGCCGAGGGGTGCCTGGGGGGCTCAGTCAGTGAAGCATCTGCCTTCGGCTCAGGTCATGATCCCAGGGTCCTGGGACTGAGCCCCGCGTTGGGCTCCCCACTCAGCAGGGAGTCTGGGAGTCTGTTCCTCCCACTCCCTATGCCTCCCACTGCTCGCTTGCTCTCAAATGAATAAAAATCTTTTTAAAAAGTAAAATAAATAAAATAAAGTGCTCGCTTTGGCAGCACATATACTAAAATTGGAATGATACAGAGAAGATTAGCATGGTCCCTGCAAATTCGTGATGTGTTCCGTATTTTTCATTTGCTTCCAGACTGTGGTTGACCATGGGTATCTCAAAGCACAGATAGGGGCACCTGGGTGGCTCAGTGGGTTAAAGCCTCTGCCTTCGGCTCAGGTTATGATCTCAGGGTCCTGGAATCGAGCCCTGCATCAGGTTCTCTGCTCAGCAGGGAGCCTGCTTCCTCCTCTCTCTCTGCCTGCCTCTCTGTCTACTTATAATCTCGTTCTCTCTGTCAAATAAATAAATTTTTAAAAAAAATTCTTTTAAAAAAGCACAGATAAGGGGGGACTTCTGTATATCAAATCATCGTATTGTACTTTTTAAACATTACAGCTTTGTCAATTCTACCTCAGTAAAGCTGGAAGAAAGCCAAGTGGAATTAAAATATAGAATAGAATAGAATAGAATAGAATAGAATAGAATAGAATAGAATAGAATAGAATAGAATAGAAATCTCAAAAAGAAGAAAAAAAAAAAGGATTGAGTGACTGAGTGGGTCCCAGCCACCGGCTCACCTCCTCTCTACCAGGATCCTTACAAGTGTTCTGGTTGAAGCAGGCCAGTGGGGCACTTTTAGGGAGGGTGGGCATAGAGGCATGGGGGGGTCTTTTCCCCTCACGCTGTCACCCTCTTCCTCCACCTCTGCCCAGGCTGAAGGAGCCCTGGCCCAACAGCGACCCCCCCTTCTCCTTCAAGAACGTCATCAGCCTGACAAAGAACTTGGACGAATTTCGGGATAAACTGCTAGGGGAGCGAATCTCAGGCAACCTGGATGCTCCTGAAGGAGGTTTTGATGCCATCCTGCAGGTGGCCGTGTGCACGGTAAGTGTAAGGGACAGCCTTGCCCGCCCAGATCAAGGTTGTGCTGCTTGCTCTGCAAGGGCATGAGCGGCCCGGCCCACCGGCCGGCTCTGGTACCAGACCACGACCCCCATGCCCAAAGACAAACTCAGACCCTCCAGGGGGCCCTCAATTACAAGCCAGGTTGAGATGTGCTAGGATCCAAGGCCCCCCAGCCTGAGCAGTCAGTCTGCTTTTGTACTGACCAGCAAAGCAGACATGAATTCTGGGGTTCTGGAATCTTCCGTGCCCTAAAGCCAGCCTAGCACCAATCTCCCTGCTAATGCCAGTCTTCCAGGACCCACAGTCTCCAACAGCACTGGGCAGTTGGAGAGGGTAGTTTTTATGTGCACAGCAATTTTTTCTTTTCTTTTTTAAGATTTTATTTATTTGAAAGAGAGAATGAGAGGGGGAGGGGTCAGAGGGAGAAGCAGACTCCCTGCTGAGCAGGGAGCCCGATATGGGACTCGATACTGGGACTCCAGGATCAGGACCTGAGCCGAAGGCAGTCGCTTAACCAACCGAGCCACCTAGGTACCCTCACAGCAATTTTTTTTCATTTTGAAAATAATATACCCATCAGATAAACAATTTGGAAAACAAAGAACAGAAATTGCCCATAATTTCACCACAACCAGCCAGCCAGTCACTTGATATCCCACCAGCATATTTTGTTCCCTTTTCCTTACTTTATATAGCTGAAATCAGTGTACTTACAATTCTGAAACTGGCTCTTTTTTTCAATTAACACTATTGCTAGCATTTTCGCTTGTAATACATAGTTTTCCAAATTACCCATATATTTTTCTAACTGCCACGCACAGCTGTATCTATTTTAACTGGTCTTTTCTTTCTTTTTTCTTCTTTTTAATATTTTATTTATTTATTTGGGAGAAAGAGAGAGAGCACAAGCAGGGGGAGCTGCAGAGGGAGAGGGAGAAGCAGGCTCCCCCCTGAGTAGGGAGCCCGACACGGGGCTCAACTCCAGGACCCTGGGACCATGACCTGAGCCAGCCAGCTGCTCAAAAGATTCAGCCACCCAGGCGCCCCTAACTGGACTTGTCATTCAGCATTGCATGTGTGCCTTTTCCCATGCAGTTGAAATATTCCCGCAGGGGCGCCTGGGGGGCTTAGTTGTTAAGTATCTGCCTGCGGCTCTGGTCATGGTCTCGGGGTCCTGAGATCGAGCCCTGCATCGGGCTCCTTGCTCGGTGGAAGCCTGCTTCTCCCTCTCCCACTCCCCCTGCTTGTGTTCCCTCTCTCACTGTCTCTTTCTCTCTGCCAAATATATAAATGAAAAAATCTTAAGAAAAAAAAAAAGAAGAAAGAAATATTCCTGCAAAGAGTAATTATGTAGCCTGGGGGGTCAGTCGGATGAAGCTGGCTCAGGTCTTGCGTGGTGACCGCTGTGTGCACAGATCTCACATGCATCCATCCCCCACCCTCGTCCCCCACGTGCTGTCTGTCACATGCGTCGTCCCTGATGGGGGCACGCGGTGGCTTAGCTGAGCTCACGTTGGGACCAGCTCTCTCCGTCACTCACGACACCGCGACGCCAGTCCTCAACAGGCGGCTTGACGGGCCTCCCCTCCCCTCCCTGTCGTTCCCAGAGGGACATCGGCTGGCGGCCCGACAGCACCCACGTGCTGGTGTTCTCCACCGAGTCCGCTTTCCACTACGAGGCGGACGGCGCCAACGTGTTGGCCGGCATCCTGAGCCGCAACGATGAGGCGTGCCACCTGGATTCCTCAGGCACCTACACCCAGTACAAGACGCAGGACTACCCGTCCGTGCCCACCCTGGTGCGCCTGCTGGGCAGACACAACATCATCCCCATCTTCGCCGTCACCAACCACTCCTACAGCTATTACGAGGTGCGGGGCTGAGGCCTCCCCGGGCCAGAGGGGGGCAGGAGGGGGGGCGCGGGACTGCTCAGACGCCCACCCTCCCTCCCTCCCTCTCTCCCTCTCTTCCTTCTTTCCTTCCCAAAGCTTTTGGCTCCTCCAAGTGTGGACCCTGATGGGAAGGGGAGTTCAGGTGCCCGTCCCCCAAGCCCACTCCCAAGCAAGTAGGGATGAGGAGGGCCAGCTCCAGAATACACCAGGCCTTCGCTTCCCCATCAGCAGAGAGAGGATAGCCCCAAAGCTATTGTCTGCATTCAGTGCGGTGAGACTTGTGGAAGGCTTAGCCCCTTAGCCCGGGCTGGCGCTGTCTCCCACAGAAGCTGCATGAGTACTTTCCCGTCTCCTCGCTGGGGGTGCTGCAAGAGGACTCCTCCAACATCGTCGAGTTGCTGCAGGAAGCCTTCGAGGTGAGGGCCGGGCCCAGCCCCCGTCTGAGACCTTTGGGGGCAGGGCTGGGGAGGAGGCAGAATGGGCAAAGGATGGCTCAGTAGTAAAGGTTGAGAAGTGGGATGGGCCTGTGAGGAAGGGCCCCTGCTGTTCCCTGGGGACCCTGAGATGCCCCCCCTTAGCCTGGCCCCAAGTTCCCGTGGGCTCTGCCACCTGGACCCCCGACTCCACCTCAGACCTCCATGCAGAGCGGGGGGCGCTCAGCCAGACCAGGTCAGAGGGGATGAGCCCAGGCTCCCCCTCCCAGACCACTGAGGGTTTGCCCTGTTTCAGCTCATTCGTTCCAACCTGGACATCCGGGCGCTGGAAAGCCCCCGAGGCCTGCGGACAGAGGTCACCTCTGCTATGTTTCAAAAGACGAATACCGGCTCCTTTCACATCAAGCGGGGGAACGTGGTACGCCTCTGTGGGGATTGGGGAAGCAGAGGATGGGCACAAGGCCCTGCAAAGGCGGGTGTGTGTGCCTGAGCAGGGGTCAAGAACATCGCCTTTATAGGCTCCTGGCGAACCCTTGATCTCGGGGTCATGGGCATAGAAACTACTCAATAAAAGAAAGATTTGTTTCAATAATAATAATGAAAAAGAACGGTGCCTTCAGAGTCAGGCCTGAGTTCGAAGCCCCCTGGGTTAGCCCCTGGGATGGCCTGGGCGCCTTCTTCAGCTCGCCCTCGTCTGCAGCGTGGGGATTAATCACGGAGCTCGGAGGGCTGCTCAGAGGAGGGAATGGGCCAGAGGTGTGTCTCATCAGCGTCCACGTGGCTGACAGTGGGGTCCTTGCAGGGCACCTACCAGGTGCAGCTGCGGGCTGTGGAGGTCCTGGATGGGACCCACGTGTGCCAGCTGGGAGAAGAGGACCGGAAGGGCACCATCCATCTGAAGCCCTCCTTCTCGGACGGCCTCTGGATGGACGCGGGCATCATCTGTGACGTGTGCCCGTGTGAGCTGGTGCGATGCCGCCCCGCCAGGCGGGAGGGACGGGCTGGCCCCCTGCCCGGGGGGACCCCGGGGAGTGAAGCAGAGCCTGCGGGGGCCGCGTCTGCCTTGCGGGGTGCCCCGAGGGGCGGAGGCAGCAGAAGGGTTCAGGGGCCCAGTGACACCCCACCATGATATCCTTCCAGCAAAAAGAGGAGCTTTCAGCTCGCTGCAACTACCACGGAGACTTCGTGTGCGGACACTGTGTGTGCGGGGAGGGCTGGTGAGTGTGCGGGGGCCGGGCCGGGGTGAGGCTCTGATGTGGGGCGCAGCGTGGACACCCGGCCAAGGGCGGCATGGCGGGTCACAGAAGGCTTGGACAGGGGCATGCCCCGTCGAGAGGTGGATCCATATCAAAGCAC
Organism: Ailurus styani; assembly: GCA_002007465.1. Lineage (NCBI taxonomy): Eukaryota > Metazoa > Chordata > Mammalia > Carnivora > Ailuridae > Ailurus > Ailurus styani. Next base: position 954,633 of record LNAC01000251.1, read on the forward strand.
CTCGAAACACGTAGCTGTAAAGATTATCTCCGGGCAACGGGGCAAGGATCAGGAAGGACAGTGGCAGCCAGCAGCGTGTGGGGACTGGCCGATGGGGGACAGACAGGAGAGGGACAGTTGCTTTTCACTCCATCCCTCTGTGGTTCGCATTCTGAACCATGCGCACACGGGACCGAATCAGAAGCGAGTTCACGGTAAGGGCAGTGAGGGCTTTTAGAGCTTCAAGACACCGAACAAGCCCGTGGTGACTTGAGGAAGGGACGCAGGGAGGGTCCTGGGTCTGACGTTTGAGTCTCAGCTCAGGCACTGCTGTCTGTGTGACATGGGCCTTCGGAGGCGCTCTCCGAGCCTCAGCTTCCTCATCTGTACAATGGGACGGTAAAAGCCCCAGCCTCCCTCCCAGGCTGAGGGGAAGTGACTGGCTCCTTCCGCAGGAGCGGCAAGACCTGCAGCTGCTCCACGGGCTCGCTGAGCGACATAAAGCCTTGCCTGCGGGAGGGCGAGGACAAGCCGTGCTCCGGGCGCGGCGAGTGCCAGTGTGGCCACTGCGTCTGCTACGGAGAAGGCCGCTACGAGGGTCCGTTCTGCGAGTATGACAACTTCCAGTGTCCCCGTGCCTCCGGGGTCCTCTGCAACGGTGAGCTCAGCGGCCCCGGCGCCCAGTGCTGGGGGGCTCGGGACGCCAAGGGTGACGTGGGTATCCTGACCCAGAGGGGACGGCCAGGCCAGGAGTCAGAATCCCCAAGTTTGGACCTCGCCTCCCTCAGGGCTCCCCAAGTGCCTCCCCTGGGTCCATCCCAATGTGGACCTCCCTCCCCTCTATGAACTTGGTGGCCAAGGCCCCTGTTCATGTTTCTGGCCGCTCCCCCTGAGGTCCTGCAGTCTGCCGCCCTCACTGTCCACTCTGCTACCTCACGAGGGGGGCAGACCCCATCCAGCTGAGTCCTCAGTGGGTGCTGGCATGTGGCATGATGGTCCTCCGTCTCTCAGGAGATGGCACATTTGCAGCAGGCGGGGCGTGGAGTTACGTGTCCACCGTAGCCCCACGGGCTTAATGCCTTGTGGTCGGGGCTTCCAAGCAGGGCCGAGGTCACAGAACCCGCACAGGGGCCCCAGGAAGGATTGAGTGGTTGAATGGAGGAGAATCAATGAAAATCCAGCCATCAGATACTTATTTAGCCCCAACTGTCTACTTGTCCCTGAGGTCAAGCCCCTGCTTTCCTCCCTTTCCTCCCTTCTTGCTTTTGTTTGTCATGTTTCCTCTCCAATCCTCCATGCCAGAGTGGGCTCAGAGAAATGAAAGGAGAACCCAGCACATCTGGAGGAAGGCAGACATGTGGCACAGGCAGAGCTGTGAGAGACAAGGGGAGGTGGAGGCTGCTGGAGAGGAGGCTGGACCAGAATGCAGGGGTGTGGGTTCCAGTTCTCGTCTAGTCCGAACTTTTTCTTAAAGGGCTAGAAAGGAAATATTTTGGGCTTTATGAGCCATATGGTCTCTGTCTCGACTACTCAGCTCTGCCACTGTAGCAGAAAGCAGTGATAGACAACACATTAACAAGTGAATGTGGCTTTATTCCAATAAAACTTTAGCAAAAATAGGTAGTGAGTTGGATTTGACCTGCAGGCTGTAGTTCATCAACCCTTATTCTGGTTTAAGGATAGTAGACTTTATGCTTTTGCAAAAGGGAGTCATTGGAGGGTTTAATTTCATTTTCAGGCTATTTTTTTTAAAGATTTTATTTCTTTATTTGACAGAGAGATAGAGAACACAATAGGTAGAGCAACAGGCAGAGGGAGAGGGAGAAGCAGGCTCTCTGCTGAGCAGGGACCCCGACATGGGACTCGATCCCAGGACCCTGGGATCATGACCCGAGCCAAAGGCAGCTGCTTGACCAACTGAGCCACCCAGGTGCCCCCATTTTCAGGCTATTTGTATGTTAACCTTGTATCCAACCACTTTGGTAAAATCACTTATGAATGGGGCACCTCAGTGGCTCAGTCAGTTAAGCATCTGCCTTCAGCTCAGGTCAAGATCTCGGGTCCTGGGATCGAGCCCTGTGTCGGGGGCCCCGCCNTCCCTGCTCAGCAGGGAGTCTGCTTGTCCCTCTCCCTCTGCCCCTCCTCTCTGTCCATGCTCTGTCTCTCTCTCAAATACACAAAATCTTAAAAAAAAACCCACAACATTATAAGCTTAGAAAATTTTTAAAAATCACTTATGAAATTTAGTAATTTATCTGCAAGTTCTTTTTGATATTTTGTGACATGTTCCTAATATATATTTTTTAAGATTTTATTTTTAAGTAATCTCTACACCAGACGTGGAGCTTGAACTCCCAACCCTGAGATCAAGAGTCACATGGTCCACTGACTAAGCCAGCCAGGAGCCCCATCCTCCTAATATTTAAAACAATGGCAGTTTTATTTCTTCCTTTCCAATACTTGCATGTTCTCTTTCTTTTTCTTACCTTATTGCATTGGCCAGAACTCATTAGAAGTTCTTAAACCAGAGAGACACATGATTGGATTTGTGTTTTGGGATACTGACTCTGGTTATAGAGTAGAAAGTAGAAGACAGAATGGAATTGGAGAGATGGGGGAAGGAGATTCCAAGAAGGTGAGGAAGAGATGGATCAGCCCCTGACTGGAGAAATCCCAGCTCAGGCTGAGCAGCCGCAGGCCCTGCCTAGCAGATGGGCAGCCTGGACCTCAGGAGTGAATATGGCTCTCCTGTCCCTCCCCCTCTCTGCAGACCGAGGACGCTGTTCCATGGGCCAGTGCGCGTGTGAGCCTGGCTGGACAGGCTTGAGCTGTGACTGTCCTCTTAGCAATGCCACCTGCATCGACAGCAGCGGGGTAGGCTGGGGCACAAGGAGGGCAGTGCAGGGGGGGCAGAAGGGACCCTAGCCAGAACCACCCACCCTCTCTGGCAGGGATGGGGGCGCCCGTGCCTCACTGGTGCCTCCTCTTGTTCTAGGGCATCTGTAATGGGCGTGGCTACTGCGAGTGTGGACGCTGCCACTGCAACCAGCAGTCGCTCTACACGGACACCATCTGTGAGATCAACTACTCAGCGGTGAGGCCCGGAACACGGGGCTGTGGGCATGGGAACCTTGGGCATGGGGCAGTGCAGGCGGGAGGCACTGAGCCTCGTGATATAGGAGCCGACCAGGGGTGTGAGTGAGGCTAGGGGAGCGGGCCTGGTGGCTACTGAACACAATCCCCCCCATCTCCCCTCCTCTCCCACCCAGATCCGCCTGGGCCTCTGTGAGGACCTGCGCTCCTGTGTGCAGTGCCAAGCCTGGGGCACTGGTGAGAAGAAGGGCCGCATGTGCGAGGAGTGCAGCTTCAAGGTCAAGATGGTGGACGAGCTCAAGAAAGGTGTGAGGGGCTGCTAAGAACCTAGGCAGAGGGCATCCGAGGGTAGGGGGTGTCACTCAGCTGGGCAGGGCAGTGGCGCCGGGCAGAGGGCTCACAATCCAGGCTGAGGTCATGCAGCCCAGAGCGAGGGAAGGGATTCCAGACCGGGGAGAGGTCACAGAATGCAGACAGGACCGGCAGACCCTGGCAGGAGGCCCAGCTGAGTAGGGACCCCAGAGTCCAGGGAGGGGGAGCCTGGGTTAGGCCAGGGGCAGATAGCCGGGCAGGGATCTGAACACAGTAGGGACACGTAATTGGCCCGGGGCATGGGGGGGTGCACAGCCTCCTCTCCTTTAGGTCCAATAAGTGTTCTAGAAGCCAGGTTCCGGAGTGACGCCCAGGATGGAGAGGACGGGGGCACAGATTGGCAGCCTTTGATGCTCCCAGGCGGGAACAGGGCAGCGCCCCAGCTCGGCCTGGCCCTGTGCCCGGGGGCCTGGCGTTCTCCCCGGGGAGGGGCCTCCCCCCTGCAGTGGGCACGGTGGGCCCCAGGGTAGGGAACGCCTCCCCAGGCCCGGGCTGCCCTCTGACCGTCCGTGGGCACAGCAGAGGAGGTGGTGGAGCACTGCTCCTTCCGTGACGAGGAGGATGACTGCACGTACAGCTACACGGTGGAGGGCGCCGGTGCCCCCGGGCCCAACAGCACCGTCCTGGTGCACAAGAAGAAGGGTGAGCTGGCGGACGGGGCCGGCGGGCGGCCTGGCAGGCCCCAGTGGGGAGTGGGCAGCAGCCTCCTCCTTCTCTTCCTGCCCTGCCTTCCGCAGACTGCCCACCCAGGTCCTTTTGGTGGCTCATCCCTCTGTTCCTCTTCCTCCTCCTGCTCCTGGCGCTGCTGCTGCTGCTCTGCTGGAAGTACTGCGCCTGCTGCAAGGTGGGGGCTCCTCGGGCCCCGCCCTCCATGGGGCCCCACCCCCCACCGGGGTCCCCATCCCCCACCGGGGTCCCCATCCCCCACCGGGGTCCCCAACGTCCACCAGGTTCCCACTTCCCACCAGTGTCCCCATGTATCCCAGGGGTCCCACTCCCCCAAGGGCCTCACCACACCAAGGTCCTCATAGGTGGCAGAGGCCAGGTGACCTCACGTCTTCTGCCCAGCTCTAGTGCCCTCCCCACCCCAGCCCTTTGCCTCTGCCAACCATCAGCGGCCTGTACCTCCTCAAGTCAGGCAACAGGCAAAGGGCCATGGAAGCCAACAGGGAAGAAAGGGCCTTGACCGCCAGGAGCTGATAGTCTCACCAGGGAGAAGAGCTAAGAGGCAGGAAAGCATGGAGGATGGCCTGGCATGGAATACTGAATTGTAGGAACAGAGTAGACACCGTGTAGTAGCCCTAGTATTGTGGGATATTAGTGTGTGTTACAGAAAATAAGGCGTCTATGATCAAATACATTTGAGAAAGAGGCTTCTTCCCTGCGGGACTTCTCAGAGCCTTTGATCTAGTTGTATGCATAGTGAAACTCTAAGAGGGGCACGGGGAATGAAGTCAGTGCTTCTCAAATGGGTTCGATCATAGATCCTTTACTTAAGAGATCATTTGGCAAGACCAGGGTCTCATGGCACCAACGTTGAGAATCCTCTGCCCCCATCACCCTCTGTACTCACACAGTGTGTCCACACCTAGATCCTTTCAACTTCCTTGATATCCTGGTGTCTGGGGAAGGCACTGTTGCTCCTCTGGACCATCAGCATGGACAGGGGGGTAGCTGGAAGGGCTTCCGTGGGCTGAGGCAGCTGTCCCAGCCCTCACCCCCTCCCCCTGTCTTTTAGGCTTGCCTGGCCCTTCTCCCTTGCTGCAACCGAGGTACTGGCCCAGGATCTGTGGGGGTGGCAAGGGCTCTGCCTGTGCATTCTCCCAGATAGGGCGGAGGGGAAGTAGGGGCTGAGTCTGGAACAGAGGCTGGAGGTCTGGGGCCCCACCTGGACGGGGTGTGGCGGGGAGGGCCTAGGGTGAGGCCCCATGTGGAGGACCCCGTCCCGCAGGTCACATGGTGGGCTTCAAGGAAGACCACTACATGCTACGGGAGAACCTGATGGCCTCAGACCACCTGGACACGCCCATGCTTCGCAGTGGGAACCTCAAGGGGCGGGACATGGTCCGATGGAAAATCACCAACAATGTGCAGCGGCCTGGCTCTGCCAGCCACGCCTCCAACACCAACCCCGCAGAGCTGGGTGAGGGCGAGGGCTTGGCACCGCGGCTCTTGGCAGTGCCCCAGGGGCCTGGGGCCCATTCCCCGCTGTCCCAGGGTTCAAGTCACAGCATTCCTGTTTTCTCCGGGTGTTGGGAGCACGCAGGGGCTTGGCCACCTTCTACCCTTCCTGATGGGGCTCCGGGCCTCAGGATCTCCGCCCACCAGTCTCCCCCACCCCCCACCATCCTGGCATGGCTCCTGGAGGGGGCTTCCAGGGTGCCTGCTGTGCGGGGGGCCAATGACCACCATTCCCGCCGTCCCTAGTGCCCTATGGGCTGTCCCTGCGCCTCGCCCGCCTGTGCACCGAGAACCTGCTGAGGCCTGACACTCGGGAGTGTGACCAGCTGCGCCAGGAGGCGGAGGAGAACGTGAGGGCCAAAGAAGCTGACCTCTGGGCACGGGTGTGATCCCAGGAGCGGGAGACCAAGGGGAAGGCTGCTGCAGCGCCTGAGTTTTTCCGAGTGGGAAAGAGGGGCTTCCTTGGACATGTGCCCGGCCTGGGGTCATCCTATGAATGTTTCCAGTAGGGGACAAGGCAGTATGCAGGCCCCTGTGCATGTCCCCAGCCAACCGTGCCCACTGGGCCTGGACGACTCTGGGTAGGGCGGCTTACCCAGGGCGCCAGCCTCACGCCTTTCCTTGCCTGGCAGCTGAATGAGGTGTACCGACACATCACAGACTCACACAAGCTCCAGCAGACCAAGTTCCGGTGGGTCCTGGGGGCCCGGGGTGGGTGGGGGAAGCTGCCCAGACTGCCCACTCCAGGGGACACCCCCCCAAGCAGGGCTTGCCTGCACCCCAGACACCATGCGGCTCACTGTCCCCTCTTGGTCCCCCGCAGGCAGCAGCCCAACGCCGGGAAAAAGTGAGTTGAAAGCGCACCGGTGGGGCAGCCCAGGTCAAGGTCTTGCCCCCGATTACCTGGTTACTGAGAAGTAGAGTCCAGATTTGAACCCAGTCTGGCTGACTCCAGCACCCATACTCTTAGCATTTTTTCTGTCCTGTATCTGCTCCTGGGAGCCCACCTGAAGGGGGGTGGCTGGGAGGACCTAGGGAGGGGCCCCACCCATTTCATGGATGAGGACCCTGAGACTCAAGGGGGCAGAGCGGCTTGACGGAGGCACGGGGTGAGGTGGCAGGACCAGCCTGGGCCTCCAGGATGGCCGGGTTCCAAAGACCCCACACTTTCTGCTGCCAGGCATCTTGTCCTCCGCTGGGGAGGGGACGGGCAGGCCGGCGGGGGTGGGGGGCAAGTGCCTGCATCATGGCCAGGTGGACATCCCCACCTGACCCCCCCGCCCCCGCCCCCACCCCAGGCAGGACCACACCATCGTGGACACGGTGCTGATGGCGCCCCGCTCAGCCAAGCAGGCCCTGCTGAAGCTGACGGAGAAGCACGTGGAACAGGGGTCCTTCCACGAGCTCAAGGTGGCCCCGGGCTACTACACCCTCATTGCAGACCAAGGTAGGTGGGCAGGGTCCCCGCGTCCCTCCCTTGTGCCTCCCACCCCGGTGTGGCCCCCTGGCCCCTATCTGACTGCCCCCCACACACACCCCCCAGATGCCCGGGGCATGGTAGAGTTTCAGGAGGGCGTGGAGCTCGTAGACGTGCGGGTTCCCCTCTTCATCCGGCCTGAGGACGACGACGAGAAGCAGCTGCTGGTGGAGGCCATCGACGTACCCATGGGCACCGCCACCCTTGGCCGCCGCCTGGTAAACATCACCATCATCAAGGAGCAAGGTAGGTCAGGGCGCAGGGAGCAGGGGGCGTAGAAAGGGGGCTCTGGGAACCCTTGTTCCTCCTGATATCTGAGCGGAAATGGAGCCTGGCCATGTGGCCCAGGCAAGTCACTTAACCTCAGTGAGCCTTGGTTTCTCCATCTGTAAAATGGGCGTCTGGCTCTCGAGAGGAGTATGTGTCTGTACGTTGCTGCACAGCGTCTAATCGTGAGCACTCCTGCGGGAGCTTCTGTTCTAATCCTCCTGAAGTTGCCTCCATCTGTCCCCTGTTCTTTCCTCCCTTCTGGCCTCTGAGCTTCAGAGGCTGAGTGGACATCCCTAGGATGCCAGGACCGCAGAAGGAAGGGCTGTGGGAGTTGGTTTTACCCATGCCCGTCCAGAGGGGAAACACGGCACCGTACCACTGATGCCCTTGTTGCCTTCCCTACCTGCTCCTCGGGGAAGCTCGGATTGTTGATCCTTCCTGCATCCGGAGGGCCTGCCCGGGCCCCTGAGCCCCGCTGCCCGCCTGCTGCAGCGAACACGGGACTCCGTCCTGCTCTGCCCCGCCCCTCGGTCTTGGGGCCTCCTCTCTGGCTGTGCCCCTGCCTGGCCTCCTTTCTCTGCCCTGACACATCCGGGATGTCAGTGGGACTCTGTTCCAGCCCCCTCGGTCTTTTCTGGAAGAATTTTCCATTCCCTTCCTCTGCTCTCCCCAGAGGGCGGTGGGGTGAGGAAGGACAGGCAGATCCTGGAGTCGAGGCCGGGGTGGGGTGCCAGAGGGCAGGTGGGTCACCCTGACTGCCGCCTGGGTCCTTGCAGCCAGCGGGATAGTGTCTTTTGAGAAGGCCGAGTACGCGGTCAGCGGCAGGGAGCAAGTGGCTCGCATTCCTGTCATCCGGCGCATCCTGGACAACGGCAAGTCCCAGGTCTCCTACCGCACACAGGATAACACTGCCCAGGGCAACCGGGTAAGGCTCCGCCATGGGGTCAGCGGCATTTCCCAGGGGCCCAGTGAGAGCGGGACACGGCGGCTGCTGGGGGTGCCCCTGGCTAGCCCCCAAGGTCACGTCTACCTGCTCCTGCCGCTCCGCAGCAGCGGTGTCTGCCTCACCAGAAGGGCCGGTGGTGCCCGAGGTGAGGCCCCATTGCTGCCAGGGACGCGTCCAGATCATTCATGTCTCCCTCCAACAAGCCAGCATCTCTCGGGGCCGCCAAACCCTTCAAACTGAAGCGGACTTCTCCATCTGCCCCAGGCCTGGGGCTTTAGGCTTCTTTTCTTTCCTTAAGATTTTATTTATTTATTTATTTATTTATTTATTTATTTATTTATTTTTAAAAAAGATTTTATTTATTTATTTCACAGAGGGAGAGAGATCACAAGGAGGCAGAGAGGCAGGCAGAGAGAGAGGGGGAAGCAGGCTCCCTGCTGAGCAGGGAGCCCGATGCGGGCCTCGATCCCAGGACCCCGAGATCATGACCTGAGCCGAAAGCAGAGGCTTTAACCCACTGAGCCACCCAGGCGCCCAAGATTTTATTTATTTATTTATTTGAGAAAGAGAGAGAACGAGCAGTGGAGAGGGGCAGAGAGAGAGGGACAAGCAGACTCCATGCTGAGCATGGAGCCCCATGTGGGGCTTGATCCCAGGACCCTGAGGTCGTGACCTGAGCCGAAATTAAGAGTCAGATGCTTAACTGACTCAGCCACCCAGGTGCCCCCCGAGGCTTTGGGCTTCTTGAGGTGGGATCAGAGGCCACATGGCCTCTGGGCAGACTCCCCGAGGGCTGTCTTGGTTTGCCTGGCAGGCCCTCCCAGGGCCAAGAGGCAGGGGCAGCTCTTGAAGTCAGGAAGTGCCAGGCACGGGGCCCTACTCTCTGGGAAGAACCAAATCCAGTTGTTACATGTGCTTGGCTTGGCTTCTAGGTTTGTTTGTGTTTCTGAATTTATTATCAACATTTACAAACTAAAAATATTTATTTATTTTTAAAAAATATTTTATTTATTTATTTGACAGAGAAAGATCACAGGTAAGCAGAGAGGCAGGCAGAGGGAGAGGGGGAAGCAGGCTCCCCGCTGAGCAGAGAGCCTGATGCGATGCCGGGCTTGATCCTGAGATCATGACCTGAGCTGAAGGCAGAGGCTTAACCCACTGAGCCACCCAGGCGCCCCCTAAATATATCTATATCAGCAGTTCACTCAGAGGGTAATAGAACGCAGTCTCACTGGGCCCACAGGCCAGTTAGGCAAATGCAGGGGAGGATGCGCTCATGGGCTCCAGCAGCCTGGCTACACCCTCTTCTTCCTTTTATTCAATGGAACAATTCTCATTGCTGCTCCAGTGCTCCCAATAAAAGTTCCAAAGAAGAATCTGCAGGTCCATAAATTTCACCAAATATACCATATTATCTAAGAGATTCTGGCAATCCTGTTGTGCTTTTATAAAGATATTTTGGTATTTACGCATTTTTAGAAACATTATTATACCCAACTTTTTATTTTGAAAAACTTCAAACCTACAGAGAAATGAAAAGACTAATAAAATCAATACCCATTACCCTTTACAGAGAGACACCAATTAATATTGGTTTTCTCGCTCTCCTTCCCTATAGACGCAGGAATAGATGCCCGAACATAGATACAGATGTATGTGTGGATGTGTCTCTCTTGTCTGTAACTGCAGAGACAGGGAGAGAGAGTTGTGTTCTGTTTCATTTTGTTTGCGCAACTATTCAAAATAAGCAGTAGACATCACGTAGACCCTACAGCTTCTGCCGGCTCCTGCCGGGAACAAGGCTATTCTACACAACTCCGTCATTACCAACTTTAATAAACCTCACGTTGTAGTATTACCTAGTAATACTGGGTCCATATTCAGATCTCCCCTTGTTCTCATGTCCCCACAATGTCCTTGATAGCTTTTTTTTTTTTTTTGCCCCAATCCAGGAACCAATCACGGATCTGGCATTGCATTTTGTTATGTGTCTGAAGTCTCCTTTAATTTAGTACAATTCTCCCTCTTTGTCTTTTGTGACTTTGACATTTGGAAGTGTTCTAGCAGGTTAGCTCCTGCTTTTCTTAGATTTGCTGGCACTTGAATTTGCCCCCTGCTGGGCCTGGACTTGAACTGTTAGTTTGCAGCGCCACCTAGTGGTCTCAGGTCAGCAGGACCCCCCCGCCCCCCAGTTGCGGCTGATGGACCCCTTACGCGTCTGTACACACAGACACTTGGCATCCCAGAAGCTCAGCAGAGTTTGGACGCTTTGAATGGAGAAAGCTGGAGAGGTGCCTGGGTGGCTAAGACAGTTCAGCATCTGCCTTTGGTTCAGGTCATGATCTCAGGGTCCTAGGATGGAGCCCCATAGCAGGTTCCCAGCTCAGTGGGGTGTCTGTTTCTCCCTCTTCCTCTGACCCTCCCCATGCTCATTCTCATGCTCTCTCTCTCTCTCAAATAAATAAAAGCATATATATATATATATATGAAAGAAGAAAGCTGGAGCTGATGGAGGCACCCCACCCAGAAGGCAGGGCCTGGAGCCTGGTGGGATCCCAGACTTCAGAGCCACAGTGTGGGGGTGTGCAGTTCCTTCTCCCCCAGGTGGGGCCTGCCCGTATGGGATTCTGTATCTGCTACACATCCCCAGCCCTGAGCCTTGGTTCAAATCTCTGCTCCACCACAATTACCTGTGCGAACTTGGGCAAGTTTCTCTGCCTGTGTGCCTCGGTTCCTCATCTGGGAATTGGGGACAGTCGTAGCTCCACCTCACAGTGCTGTGGGGGTCCAATGAGCTAATATTCATAAAGTCCTTGATGCATGGGGGGGAAATCCTGTAGAAACATGAGCCATTCTGTGTCCCCATGCGATGGTCTCTGCCCTATACATGAGGTTGGGGTGGAGGACTTGATGTGATTCACTCCCTGGGCCTGGTCTGACCCTGACCCCGTCCCTCTCCCAGGACTACATCCCCGCAGAGGGTGAGCTGCTGTTTCAACCCGGGGAGACCTGGAAGGAACTGCAGGTGAAGCTCCTGGAGCTACAGGAGATGGACTCCCTCCTGCGGGGCCGCCAGACCCGCCGCTTCCACGTTCAACTCACCAACCCCAAGTTCGGGGCCCGCCTGGGCCAGCCGCACTCAGCCACCGTCACCATTGGGGACCCAGGTGCGCAGAGCCGGGGGTGTGGTTAAGCAGGTGCAGAGGGAGGGCTGGGGGCCTCTCCACGGAGGTTGCCATTCTTGGCAAGTAAAACTACAGGATGCCCAGTGAAATTTGGGTTTCAGATAATCAAGGAACAAGTTTTGTGTGGGTACAGCCCATGCAACACTTGGGACATAGTTATCCTACTTGTTCTTTAACCTCCAGCTTAACTAAGGGTCCTGCACTTTATGCGCCAGTCCCACTCAGCCAGAGAGGGTGGATTGGCGTCTTGGCTACCCAGCCCACTGGTGGGCCTCGAACCCCATGCTAAGGCCTGAACCCTGTGACTTCGGCCTCAGCTCCGACTAAAATGCAGGTGTTTCCCGGAGAGTGAAACGGTTCTTATGGGTCCTTAGGATGGTGGTGTCTGTGAGCCCATCCCGGAGAAGGTTTTCCAGAAGATAGGAGAGGAGGGAGGATTCTCAGATTCTCAGGGTAGAGGGGGACGAAAGGGGGTGTGTAGGAACAAATGTTCTCACATGGAATATTCCTGCAAGGGAGAAAGCAGGGCAAACTCCCTCCTCCCTCTCATTCCTCCAGAGACCCTCCTTGGTCCTCTACCAGGAGGGCAGGCTGCCCTCGGTGGCACCAATGGGGGCACTAGCCCCCCGGAGGCCTGGGAGGGCAGCTGTCAGCTGAGTGCTGGTACGGAAGGGTTGGGGGAGCCCCCGGCGGTGAGGGTGGATTCTTGCCTCCGTCAAAGAGGGGGTGGCTGAGCTGGCTGCCCCCCTCGGGCTTGGCTCCCTACAGACGAACTGGACCGCACCTTCACAAGCCAGACACTGTCATCCTTCCCTCACCATGGTGACCTGGGCGCCCCACAGAACCCCAATGCCAAGGCTGCCGGGTCCCGGAAGATCCACTTCAACTGGCTGCCCCCTCCTGGCAAGCCGACAGGGTACAGGGTAAGGTGGGAGGCAACGAGGGCAGTGGGTGGGGAGGCCTGGTACCCGCTGGGGACATGAGCCACCTGAGGGGACAGAGAGGGCATCCTTGGCCCACGGGGGACAGGGAGAACTGCCATCTACCTGGGGAAGAGGAAAGATCCATCCCTGAAGTGTTCAGACACTTGCCCTCCTTCCTGGAATGTGGCCCCTCCCCCCGCCCAGGAGACACCCCAGTTCTGCCCCAGCCCTGCTGTGTGAACCTGGCAGGCCACCAACCCCTCGGTGTCTCATCTGTGCAAAGGGGACGATAAGAGCGGGAGGTCCGTGGAGGGACGAGCAGCTCTGGCCCTTGTCGCTCCCCACGGACCCGTTCCTCCCCTGGGGACAGGTCAAGTACTGGATCCAGGGTGACCCTGAGTCCGAAGCCCACCTGCTGGACAGCAAGGTGCCCTCGGTGGAGCTCACCAACCTGTACCCATATTGCGACTACGAGATGAAGGTGTGCGCCTACGGGGCACAGGGCGAGGGCCCCTACAGCCCCTTGGTGTCCTGCCGCACCCACCAGGAAGGTGAGGCCTCCCCACCTCTGTCCGTTCCCGAGCTACCCGGACGCCCAGCTCTGCCCGCCCCCAGCACCTCCCCGAACCCAGCCCTCCCTCTGCTGCTGCTGACCGCCTTTCTTCCTGTCCTGCGCCCCTCCCCTCCCCCAGTACCCAGTGAGCCAGGGCGGCTGGCCTTCAATGTTGTCTCCTCCACCGTGACCCAGCTGAGCTGGGCTGAGCCAGCTGAGACCAATGGCGAGATCACGGCCTACGAAGTCTGCTACGGCTTGGTCAACGAGGACAACCGTAAGGACCTGGACCCCTCCTACCCCTGGGGACGGCAGAAAGGGGAGGGGACAAAGAGCAGGAGGGAGGTCACAGCATCTCGGTGGCACTGAGCCCCATATGTCTGGGTGCCTGAGGCATCATCAGGTTCGTGGTCAGGTTTGGGCTGGTCGGATCCCAAGACCCAGCGCGGAAGCTCTCAGGGCAGGTGGGGACGGGAGGCATGAGGTCTGTGTGCAGGGAGGTCACAAGTCCAGGGGTGCCTTCCCATACAGGGAACCAGGGTGCCTCATTTTCATGCGGTTCTCTTAGGGCCAAAGAAGAATTGCCAGATTTAGGAAGTAGAGGATGCCCTCAGTTTCCGATAAACAATTTTTTTAGTCCGGCTCATGTAACATTTTATTGGCTGCACCGTTATTTCCTCCCAGGCCTGGAAGGGCGGGGAGGGTGGCCAACCCCACCAATTGCCAAGATGAGAAAGTGAGGGAACTCGGTTCCACATCCTCCTTGTGCTCTCATTTCTCCTTGGTCAGTCCCAGGAATGGGGAGCTCACCCCCTCATACGACCTCTGGACCTTAACATGGGTCAGGGTCAGCATTCCCAGAGTGGCCCAATAGGGCAGAGGACAGAGAGAATATTCTAGACATCAGGCTCCTTGCTCTTTACCAGCCAAGCAGACCACACACAGCGTCAACAGCTGCGTCATCACACCTTTGGTGGATTCTGGGTTTCTAACACGTAGTCCATCCATGACCACTGTTACAGAGGAAGTCTCCTCTGACCCCGCCTTTAATCCCAGGAGTGATATGTATCCTGTCGAAAGTTCGTTTCCGATTATTTCAGCCATGGCTTCGGCCTGCAGAGGTCTCAGCTGTGTCCTGGAATGTGCCGGATGGCCCTCCTGGCCGAGGGCATCAGGACTTTGGCGGGTGCCCCTCCCCCTCTCCCACTAGCTGACAGGGATGTGAGGGGTGGGCCAAGAAACAGTGCCCACCCTGGCAGCTAGAGACCTCCACCAACCAGTTCTCTTTAAGCACAGTTGTTTGCTGGGGGCAGACACCAAGTTTATCAGGTATAATTTCCAGAAGCCTCCTGTGGACCTCTTTGGAGGCTGGCACCTTTTGTGGCCTCTGGTCTTTTGTGCTTTCCCTGGTTTTCCAGAAGCCTTCCAACATGGCAGGCCCCTTCTTGTTGGGCCTGGGCCTAGGCCCTGTAACTTGCCCGGAGACATGGGGTCACATTCCCCTTTCCCCCAGGCCTGCACGTCCGGCAGGAGAGCTGCTTGGCCTCTGCTCTCTGCTCACCCGACACTGCTGGCCTTCTCGCACACCCTGCAGCCCACCCGACACCCTTAGCCCTCACCAGCCTCAGCCCACCCTCTGCTCCGCTCCCTACTCATGGGACCGCGCGGCAGCTGTGGCGGGCGTTGGGCCATCTCTGCCCTCAGCACGCGGGGTTTGGTGGTGGGCAATGAGGCACAGGTGCCCTCGCCGCCGGAATGTGCGTCGGGTGGAGGCGCCCTGGACACAGGGCAATGGCCAGTCCGTCGAGGTGACAGCAGAGTCACCTTGAGTCTCGTCCGGGCTCTGCCACTTAAGGATGAGCCCTTCGGGGCGTTGGTGACACTTCTTGGCGTGACCCAGGAGTCCTGCAGCTGCTTGCTCCCTGCCTTGTTCCCCGTGCTCTCCCTGGGAAGTAAAGAGCCCACACAGGGGCATGCTGCGTCAGAGGCAGGGCCGGCCCAGGCGGGAAGCTAGAATGACCCATCTGAGGCACTCTCCCTGCCCCAGGACCCATCGGGCCCATGAAGAAGGTGTTGGTGGACAGTCCCAAGAGGCGGATGCTGCTCATTGAGAACCTTCGGGAGTCCCAGCCGTACCGCTACACGGTGAAGGCGCGCAACGGGGCAGGCTGGGGCCCGGAGCGGGAGGCCATCATCAACCTGGCCACGCAGCCCAAGCGGCCCATGTCCAGTGAGCAGGGGCGGGGGTTGAGGAGGGGGCGGGGTGGGTAGAGGAGGCCGGGGCTGGGGCCAGGGCCCCGGCTCACCCTCCCACTCCCGCAGTCCCCATTATCCCGGACATCCCCATTGTGGACGCCCAGTGTGGGGAAGACTACGAGAGCTTCCTCATGTACAGCGATGACGTTCTGCGCTCCCCTGCTGGCAGCCAGAGGCCTAGCGTCTCCGATGACACTGGTGAGTGGGTCTGGGATCCGTGACAGGACGTCCCGGGGGGGAGGTGGGGCTGGCACTGGTGTCCAAAGAAAGCAAAGGGGCCAGTGACCACTGGGCATAGAGATCAAGACCGGGAGCCCCCCTCAGCTCCACAGATATCTGCAGAGCCCACCATCTGGCGGGCACCACACTGGTGCAGGGGACCGAGGGGACAAAGCCAACGTGGCCCACGGGCCGTCCCGCGCACATCTGTGTACCGGCACAGCCCAACAGACTTGCTTGGGCGCAGAGGGACACAGGGTCGTGCCGGCCCACGCATGTGGGACCATGTGGAGACACAGCCTCGTACCCGGAAGGCTGTGCCATGGACTCAGGACATTCAGGCCGCCTCCGCAGGACAAGGCCATGTGGGAGGGGGCAGGCATGGCCCCCTGTCCTGTCCTCCAGTCCTGCTTCCTCCTGCCTCCTGACTCCCCACAGGGTGGGATAAACGGCCCTCGGCTGGACTCCCTGGTACTCAGTTTTTTTTTTTAAAGATTTTATTTATTCATTTGACACACAGAGAGAGATTACAAGTAGGCAGAGAGGCAGGCAGAGAGAGAGTAGAGAGGAGGAAGCAGGCTCCCCGCTGAGCAGAGAGCCCGATGCGGGCCTCGATCCCAGGACCCTGGGATCATAACCTGAGCCGAAGGCAGCGGCTTTAACCCACTGAGCCACCCAGGCGCCCCCTGGTACTCAGTTTTAGCGCGGGCTCTGCTGTGAGCCATCAGACGAACTGCTCAACCTCTCTGTGCCTCAGTGTTCTGATCTGTAAAACGGGACGCCAATCATACCATGCCATGAGCCAAAATCCTCCAGGAGTCCTACCCTCTTCCATCCTTGCCCTGACAGGGTTGAGCGTGGGCTTAAGGAACCCAAACCCAAGGGTCGTGGGGGTTTTGAGGCTCTGAGAAAGAGCAGCAGGCAGGAGTCAGGTGCCCAAACCCAGGGGCTAACTCTTACCTGGACGCACTCTGTGGCTCCTGCCACTGTCCCTGGGAGGCAGGCAGAGAGAGGTTGCTCTCTCCGGTCCACAGATAAGAAACTGAGGCTCCGGCCACAGCTGGTGACAGAGCCGGCGCCACCCCACGGGGGGGCCTTGCCTCCCCAGCCGCAGCCCCGGCTCCCACGGAAGGGCTCCTCCAGCGCCTCGCGGGCCGAGGGTCCCGCCCGTCGCCTGCTCCGCGCCCACCCGCGCCCCCCCTGCGCACGGATTCCGGAGAGCCCGAGGGCCGGCTCACGTCGCTGGCCTCCGCCCCGCCGCCCCCCTCCCGCAGCCGCCCGCGCCCGCCGGCGGTGCCAACGCGGCCCTTCGTTGTTCCCAAGGCGGCGGCTGGAAGTTCGAGCCCCTGCTGGGGGAGG
>LNAC01000251.1:971755-981844 GCA_002007465.1 Ailurus styani
GCGGCGCCACACCCAGGCCCCCTGGAGGTGACGGCCTTGCCCGGCGCGCCCCGACCCCGCACCCAGCGCGGCCCGCTCGTTCGCCGTCCGGGGACCCCTGTGGCCAGGCCGCCCGCGGAGGCTCCCTGTCCGGCCTGGGGAGGTGCCCCTGGGAGGAGGCCGACCCCCAGAGCCGAGGGACCCCCGCGGCAGGCACCCGGGCTGTCCTCGGAGCAGGACTGCCCGGCGGAGCGCACAGCTTCAGAAGTCGGCTGTGTCCAGGAAGCAGGCCCTCGTACCCAGGGACACCCCTCAGAGGCCTGAAGGGACACAGGGCAGGCATTTGGGCTCCCCCCCAAGGCAGGGCTAACTGCAAGGTCTCCCCGCCGGGGTCAACACCCGCATCCTGAGAGCTGGCGGACACGGGCTGCAGAAGCCCGTGTGGCCTCTTGGACTGCCGGGAACACGCAGTTTCTGTCCCTGGTGGCCAAGGGAGGCTGGTTTTCTTTATGCCAAGCCCTCCCCCACCGCATAGGTAACCCTAGGAATTCCCAGGGCCACAGCCTGCCCCCATGGGGCTCTGGGTCTGGTACAGGTCTGTCCCAGTGACCCTGTTCTCCTCCTGCAGAGCACCTGGTGAACGGACGGACAGACTTCGCCTTCCCGGGCAGTGCCAACTCCCTGCACAGGATGACCGTGGCCAACGCTGCCTACGGCACGCACCTGAGCCCACACCTGTCCCACCGGGTGCTGAGTACCTCCTCCACCCTGACGCGTGACTACCACTCGCTGACCCGCACAGAACACTCCCACTCCGCCACGCTGCCCAGAGACTACTCCACCCTCACCTCCGTCTCCTCCCACAGTGAGTGTCTGCCGCCAGCCCTGCCTCTCCCAGGGACCCCGCTTCTCCTCCAGGCCTCCTCCAGGCCCAGGAAGCTCGGGGCAGCGGCCCCGCTGGGCCCTGCTGCCCATCCTCCAACACACGCACTTCCTGCCCGCTCACTCTTGTTTTGTCCTGCCGCAGGCCTCCCTCCCATCTGGGAAGAGGCGAGGAGCAGGCTTCCGCTGTCCTGGGCCCTGGGGCCCCTGAGTCGGGCTCCGATGAAGGGGTTCCCTCCCTCTGGGGACTCACGAGACACTATAATCCTGGCTGGGCAGCCAGCAGCGCCCTTTCGGGACCCAGGTAGTACCGGGGTGGTCATGCCCTGTGTCCACAGCCATCCTGCTCCATCTGTCATCCATCTGCTCATCGCGGCCGCCGCCCAGACCCAGCGCCTCACCCGCCATTCCATCCCCATCAGTGCTGATGCCTCACACAGCCTATGTCCTTCCAGGGGTGCTGGGCTGGGGGAGGAGAGGCCCCGGGCCAGCAGGCGAGGGCCACCTCGCGGCGCTCGACCTCCCTTGGCACAGGCAGGGCCCACAGCCACCGTGAGACGTGCGGGAGGGGCTGGGTGGCCTGGCCCGGGTGTTGCAGGGTGAGCCGGCTGCCAGGCCAGCACTCAGCAGAGATGAGACAGCGGAAGGAGGTCAGGGGATAGAGGCCCTGCCCGGAGAGCCCTGCCACAGACTGACTGTGGCCTCCCGTCTTCAGACCCCCGCGTGGCTGCCGGCGTGCCCCACACACCCACCCGCCTGGTGTTCTCGGCCCTGGGACCCACGTCTCTGAAAGTGAGCTGGCAGGAGCCGCAGTGCGAGCAGATGCTGCAGGGCTACAGCGTGGAGTACCAGCTGCTGAGCGGCGGTGAGGCGCAGCTGCTGCTGCTGGCGGGCTGCGGGGCTGACGCCTCGCCAGCTCGGCCCGGGGTCGGGACTCAGGAGCATCCGGCTGGATAGGAATCCCGCCAAGTCCCTCGAACACTAATGATTCCCAGCAGACTTTCGGAGAGTCTCTCGCCTCTGTGCTCCTCCCTGCCCTTCACGGCCTCCTCTCTCCAGAGTTCTCACCCATCTCCCTGGGCCTCTCTCCAGGTCATTCCCTCTGCTAGGTTTCGCCTAAGAAGGCTTCAACTGGCATAGGGACCTAGGGCCTCTGCTGGCATGGGAGCCGGGAAGTGGGGCGTCCCTGGGAAGACAAACTCACAGCAGGGTGACTTGGGCCCATCAACAGCCAGAACATAGGTGGGATTTTAGATTGCACTCATCCCTTGTACAGTGTACAACCTAAGCAACCAACCATACCATACCAGGCTGATCCCACCTGCCCCCAAACCACAGCAAATCCTGGGTGAGTGATGACTAGGTCTTGGTAGCAGCCTAGGGAAGGTGTGGGATCAGGCCAGGGGTGGGACTAACACTGCTCCCCTGTCTCCCATCCCCACCCCCAGGGGAGCTGTATCACCTCAACATCCCCAACCCCAGCCAAACTTCAGTGGTGGTAGAAGACCTTCTGCCTAACCATTCCTATGTGTTCCGTGTGCGGGCCCAGAGCCAGGAAGGCTGGGGCCCAGAGCGTGAGGGTGTCATCACCATTGAGTCGCAGGTACACCCCCAGAGTCCACTCTGTCCTCTGCCAGGTGAGCTGCCTCCCTACCCCATGGCTGTCCCCATGATGTCTCCTGCTGACCCCCACACTGACATCCTTGCCCTGCTGCCTGCAGGCTCCACCTTCACTTTGAGCACACCCAGTGCCCCGGGCCCACTGGTGTTTACTGCCCTGAGCCCAGACTCGCTGCAGTTGAGCTGGGAGCGGCCACGCAGGCCCGATGGGAATATCCTTGGCTACCTGGTGACCTGTGAGATGGCCCACGGAGGAGGTGCTTCTTGTCCCCAGGGCAGGGGTGGCCAGGGGAGGGGCGGAGAGGGAGCTGCAGAGGCTGAAGAAATCTTCTCTGTCCAGAGCCAGCCACCACGTTCCTGGTGGATGGTGACAGCCCCGAGAGCCGGCTGACCGTGCCAGGCCTCAGTGAGAATGTGCCCTACAAGTTCAAGGTGCAGGCCAAGACCACAGAAGGTTACGGGCCAGAGCGTGAGGGCATCATCACCATCGAGTCCCAGGACGGAGGTAGCGTGCCTCACCCCTTCTTAGCCTCTACCCTTTCTCGGGCCACCTCTTCTCTTGGCTTCATCTCTGACTGGCCCATCTGCCCACGCCAGGTCCTTTCCCACAACTGGGGGCCCACCCTGGGCTCTTCCAGCACTCACTGACAGGCGAGTACACCAGCACCACCGAGCCCTTCCTACTGGGTGAGTAGCTGGGCAGGGGATCCGGCTGTCCTGGGGGAAACACAGAGCTCACAGCGCAGGAGAGGCAGGGCCCCAGGCAGGGTCCTTCAGTGCTTCCTCTCCTGCAGATGGATTGACCCTGGGGTCCCAACGCCTGGAAGCAGGTGGCTCCCTCACCCGCCACGTGACCCAGGAGTTTGTGAGCCGGACGCTGACCACCAGTGGAATGCTCAGTACCCAGGTGGACCAACAGTTCTTCCAGACCTGAGCCCCCCAGCCTTACCCACCAGTGTGCGAGAACCTGGGCCCCCACCCCGCCTCCTCCCCCTGGCTCTGGCTCGGCTCCTCCACCCGTGGGCCCCTCGCAGGCCATCATACCCACATGCTGATTGCAGGGCCAGCAACTCTGGTTACAGAGCAGAGAGAAGGTGTCCTCTGGGGGGAAATGAAGGGAGCAGAGGTCCCGGAAGGCCCTTCTGGCTGCAACGCCCCTACCCCAGGCCCAAGCCCGTTTGTGTGTAACCAAAGAGCTGGAACCAACACGAAAGGCCTCTGATTTGTTGTGCACTTAATAAAAGATTTTGCTACCGCTTGGCCCCGCCCGGTCTATTCTTGCA
This sequence comes from Ailurus styani, assembly GCA_002007465.1. Classification (NCBI taxonomy): domain Eukaryota; kingdom Metazoa; phylum Chordata; class Mammalia; order Carnivora; family Ailuridae; genus Ailurus; species Ailurus styani. The sequence continues at coordinate 975,520 of LNAC01000251.1, forward strand.
GGGAGTGCCTGCACAGAGCGGGGGAGCGGTTCTGACACAGCTCCTTGGATGCCCAAGCACACACCCACCTCTAGAGGTAGGCAGGCGGCTCATCATGGTGGGAGGCACAAGTTTATTGAGCACCCAGATGCAGAGGCCTGGAGCTTCGTGCCTGGCTGCCTGGCAGGCCCCACGCCCACCAGGTGCCACCCCAGGGGAACGCCTCACCAGCGCAGCACCTTGGCGCCGTCGGCTGCCTGAGAGAGGTAGAAGGTGGGGGTCCCAGCGTACTGCTCCTGCGGGAGAGGCAGGGTTCAGCACGGCGCGGCCCTGGGAACCCATCCCTCCCACCCCCGCGGGCGCGCCACCCACCCACCTGTATGTGCTGCATGACTTGGGAGGTGGAGGAGGCCTCCAGCAAGGTCACAGTGCAGCCGCCAAAGCCGCCGCCAGTCATGCGGCTGCCGTAAACCCCGGGTGCAGAGAGCGCAGCCTCCACCAGCTGGTCCAGCTCGGGACAGCTCACCTCGTAGTCATCCCTGCAGGGAGGACAGAGGGCAGGGCGGGCCTAGCACGGGCCCCACCCGGCCCCGGGGCTCAGCCTCTGCCTGGACTATCCCCGCTCCCTGGGGTCCTCACCTGAGCGAGTGGTGACTCTCTACCATGAGGCGGCCGAAGGCTCGGTAGTCCCCGCGGCTCAGGGCAGCCGCCGCCTGGGCCGTGCGCCGGATCTCACCCACGACATGCCGCGCACGCCGGAAGCCCTCCTTGCTCACCAGGTCTCTGCCAGCTGGGGAGGGAACAGCATCAGCGGGGCCGCCACCCACCACCTCTCGGCCCTTGCAGATGTGGGGACAGGGGGCGCCAAGGCGGTGGCCTGAGGCTGCGGGGCGGGCTGCGAGTTGGAGACCTGGTTCCAACAAAGCTGTACATAGAACCTTGTGTTAGTGACTCAGGTTCAGGGCCTCCCCCCACCCCCGACTATAAAATGGAACACCCGTGTCACTTGGGGCACAGTAAGCACTAAGAGACCACGTGGAGAGCTCCCCCCGCAGCAGGGTGCCTGGCAGACAGTGGGTGCTCAGTAAGCAGCAGGGTAAGCCCCAGACCCTTGATGCTTCCAAGGTGAGGGGGAACACAGGGCTGCCTTCCAGAGCCCACGGAAGCACAAGAGGCAGAAGAAATCCTCCTGCTGCTGTTTACGCTGGAGCATCAGTGGAGCCTCCATGGGGAGGTGGGGGCTCTGGAGCTGGGGGTCAGCCCAGGCACAGCTCAAGCGGCAGGGCACGCCGGCATCGGGCTGTTCCGCCGGCTACCGCCGAGGTGGGGGCAGCAAGCCGAGTCAGTAGTGGCAGCCCTGAGTGCCGGGGGCTTTGCTACTGAGTTCTGGAGGCCACAGCAGTCTGGGAGCAGGCAAGGGCTGGAGCTGAGCTCTAGGTGACAAAGGCGGCCGCCTTAGGGTGGAGGGCCCAAGCTGGGAGACGCAGGCACCTGCGAGCCAGGCAGCAGCTGCTGAATACTCAGAAAGCCACTAGGGCCCTGATGTGGGGGGAGGAAGGCACGGAGGGGACAGAGATGGGAGAGAGGCGGGGCAGGGATGACACAGAGGTGACCGAGGTCTCACACAGGAGGGAGGAGGGTAAGAAATAATTGGCAAGGAGAAGTCTGCAGGGGAAGCCTACAGGGGAGGAGGCGGGGTTCCGCTGGGAATCAGGCAGAGGCTCCGGGGCCACAGGTGGAAACGGGGGAGGCTCCGGCCGGGGGAACAAGGGCTGCAGGCTCCACTCCAAGTCCTAAGTGGAACAGCCGTGGCTGGTGCTGTGCGCTGAGGACAAAGCCTGGGGCAGGCACGTGCAGAGAAACAGGGCAGCGAGCAGGCAGGTCCAGTGGCCGCCGAGGGGGAGGAGGGTGGGGGGGAACCCCTGGGAGAGCTGCTGTGGGGGGAGGGGGAGGGGGCGGCGACTGAGGATCGGGAAGTGAACAGAGACGACAAAATGGGGGCCATAAGCATTAGGTCTTCCCCCGAGACTGGAACGGGAAAGAGAGTCAGTTTTCAAAGGGAAGAGAACTGGCCATGTTTCCAAGCAGAAAGAGAGGAGTCACGCAGGGCACAGGAAGGAGGCAAAGGAGGGCATCTGGAAAAGGCAGAAGGCAGCACTGGGGTCCCCAGGGAGGGCAGACCCCACCCCCCACCCCCGCCAGAGGAGTGGTGGGGAAGGGTTGCAGTGGAGAGGAGGGACGGTCAAGTGTTCAAGTGTGAAAACCTCTGCCAAGGTCACCTGCACAGAGCAGGTGGGGCAGGTCTGAACGGGACAGTTCACCAAAGTGAAAGACGAGACGGTCCCACAGGGCTGGCCAGCGTCCCTGCAACGGGCACCCGCACCCTGCCAGGGAGGGCATGACTCCCAATGCCAGCAGCCTGGCCCCGCGGCTGAGAGTGCGGGCCAGGGGGCTAAGCTGCCCGGTTCGAGGCTCAGCACTGCCCCTTCTCACTACGGATCCCTCATCCAAAACACGGAGAGTAGTAACAGTATCTGCTCCACAGGGTGTGGCAGAACAAGGGGATATTTATCTGACCCTCAAACTATCAAATATACTATCTTTCTGGCCACATGTATCAGGAACCTTTCAGACACATGCACCTTTTGACTCTGCAATCCTACTCCTCTGAATCCAATCCTAAGAAAATACCGAGAGAACGAGGATAGATTTGGGTATGAAAGCGATCACCACGGCGTCACGTGTGATTATCAGCAAATGGTTACGTTATAGCACACCCGCCACCTGCGTGCTGAAATGGTCTGTAGCTTTTACAGGCCCTGCTGATGACGTGCCTCTGTTGGCCCCGGTAAGGGTTCTCAGTAACATTAGAAAAAGAGAAACAAGGCGCCTGGGTGGCTCAGATGGTTAAGCGTCTGCCTTTGGCTCAGGTCATGATCCCAGGTCCTGGGATCAAGCCCCACGTCAGGCTCCCTGCTCGGTGGGAAGCCTGCGTCTCCCTCTCCTGCTCCCCTGCTTGTGTTCCCTCTCTCGCTGTGTCTCTCTCTGTCAAGTAAATAAGTAACATCCTTAAAAAAAAAAATAAAAAGAAACAAGGACCAGGGCGCCTGGGTGGCTCAGTGGGTTAAAGCCTCTGCTTTCGGCTCAGGTCATGATCTCAGGGTCTTGGGATCGAGGCCCGCATCGGGCTCTCTGCTCAGCGGGGAGCCTGCTTCCTCCTCTCCCTGTCTCTCTGCCTACTTGTGATCTTTCTCTGTGTGTCAAATAAATAGATAAAATCTTAAAAAAAAAAAAAAAAGAAAGAAAGAAACAGGGACCAATACTGCACCTACTAAACTTTGAAAACACAGATGGAAAAAAACGCTGCAGGAAAAGATGCTAAAATGCTAGGGTGGCTGTCTCTGGGTGGTGGTCTTATATAGCTCATTGTTTTCCTCTTCTTATTTGTCTCTATTTTCCACAGTGGCACTGTAATCCTCCTATTAGAAAAAAAAACAATATTAAGGGGCGCCTGGGCAGCTCAGTTGGTTAAGCATCTGACTCTTGATCTCAGCTCAGGTCTTGATCTCAGGGTTGTGAGTTCAAACCCCACATCGGGCTCCACGCTGGATGTGGAGCCGACTTAAAAAAAGAAAAAGAAAAGAAAAAGAAAAAACAATATTAAGATTTTAAGCAGCCCTGCTGAGGTTGGAGCCTTAGGTCTGCAATGCTGGGGGCTGGGCAGAGCACCGTGGAGGTCCCTGGAGATGAAGGAGTACACAGCAGAGTCAAGGCCACATGGAGGGCCCTGCAGCCCCGCAGGGAGCCCAGCCAGCTCTCACCCTCCAGCTCCTCCATCTGCACCTCCCGCAGGCTCTCCTTGCCCAGCGCCTGGGCCACTTCTTCGCACTGGCGCCGCCGCAGAGGGTACTCGCTGGAGCCCAGTGAGTGGCGGACATTGGAGTTGGTGATGAGCACGGCCAGCTTGGGTTCTGACAGCGGCACCAGGCTTGTCTCCAGGGACCTGGCATGGAGTTGGAGTGAGAAGATGACAAGCCCAAGGGTCCGCGTGCCACACCAGCCAGTGGGCATGCTCCACCCAGAAGCTCCTGATGATGACGGGGGAGGGTACAAGGGAAGCCCCTGACCTGCAGTCAATGAGCAGCGCGTGGCCCTTCTGCCCCAGCAGTGCGATGAGCTGGTCCATGATGCCACAGGGCACCCCCGCGAAGCTGTGCTCGGCCCGCTGACACACCTGAGCCCGGGCAGCTATGGACCCCGAGTCTGCGGCACAGGGTGAGGTGGGGAGGCTGGGGCCCAGGAGGGGGGGTGTGGGGTGGGAGCCATGGGAGCCCCAGTGACACTCCGGGGAGGTTCCCCACCGCCCTCCCAGAGCCACAGTAGAGGGAAGCTCTGACCACAAGGGAAGGAGGGCTGCATCGGGGGCCGGGATCTAGGAAGTACCTGGGCAGAGCTGCTGCAGGAAGGTGTACGTGGCCACTTCCAGGGACGCGGAGCTGGACAGCCCACCTCCCAGGGGCACTGAACTGACCACCACTGCACTGAAGCCAGGGAGGGGGGCAGCTGGAAAGAATGGGTGGTGGTGAGCTGGGCCGTCTGGGAGGATGGGCCCGCGAAGGGCATGTATTTTGGCATGAGGGGAGGCCACTGCCTGACAGCTGCTTCCAGGGAGGTGTCTCAACTGTCAGAGGCCACCTTGGCCCCAGCACCTTCCATCCTCCTATCCTGAGGTTCCTGGCACACAGTCTTCCGAGCACCCCTCCTGGGTTAGGGCCCTGCAGGCCAACGGGCTAGGGGTTTGGATCCTGGCTCCTCCCATCATGTAATGGGCAGCTCAGGGCAAGTTCGGGAACCTCTCTGGACATCAGTCTCATCATCTGTACAGCGGAGATCCTCTCCTCCTGCAAGCTACCCCGGGGTGGATCAGATGAGCTAAGGAGCTTAGCAGCTGAGAGGTGGTGCTCCTAGCACTAGTGTGAACTTGACCCTGGCCTCGGCCCCATACCTGGGTAGTGCTGAATCACTCCCTTGACATAGTTGGCCCAGCGGGGGGTCCCGGGCTCCAGTGACCGCTGGGCTGTGGGCAGCGGAAACTGCAGCCGCCGGGGTTCATCAGCATCCTCAGAGGTGGTGAGGAGGGAGACAAGGCCATCCGCCCGGGGGCTGCCCACCAGCACGGTCACAAGCTCCAGCGCCTGGCGGGAGAGACAGGGAGTATGTAAAGCTTCTGCCCGCTGACCAGTGGAGGAGTCTCCTCCCATACTAAAGTTCTGAAGAATGGAAGGTTTCAGAGTCCCTTTGAGGCTCAACAAGAAAGGAATGGGGGTTTTCTGGGGAAGAACCCGAGTGCTGAGTTGGCCCTGGGGGCTTGGGTCCTGCCCCTGGGTCTTCAGAGGCACGGCCAGCGTGGCAGAAGTGCAGACCTGGACTCTGCCCTGGACATGGGCTCCCAGCTGTGGGGCAAAGGGGAGGAGAGCTGGAAAGGCAAAGAGACTCGGAGGAGCTCCGACTGATGCCTTCCCATTGTGGAGTGGTCTCGGGTGCACGGAACACACTCACTTGCCAAGCTGCACTGGTGGAAAGGGCCCCAGCTCTAATCGCAGCCCCTGGAAGAACCAGCTCTGTGACCTGGAGCAAATCACTAGCCCTCTCTGGGCCTCAGTTTCCTCCTCTGTAAACTGAACCGGCTGGGCCGAGAGGTCTAGGGCTAGCTTCCCCCTGGAAGACAGAGCCCGAAGCGCCCCCTTCCGCATGCTCCGCGGGGCCCCACAAGCTGAGGTGGCTCCCAGACTGATGGCGAGGATCGGCAGTCTACAGAGGGCGGGCTAGAGCCAAGAGGCGTCGGCACACCCCCTCCTAGCCTACTTCCTCGCGGATCCCCCGCTTCCTCCCTTCCGACGTGGGAAATACCCCATCCCCGGGTCTCTCCCACGTGCTCGACCCCCAAACTGCGGGGAGGACGGCCAAAGCTCGGTGCGGCCGCCCCACATCCATGCAGGGACTGGGCACCTCCCCGCGCGCCCCGGGCCTCCCCTGCCTCGGGGGAGCTCGGGGCTCCCCTCCCGGCCCCTCACCATGGGCAGCACCAGGCCCTGGTTGTAGTCCGTGTGCTCCCCGATCAGGTTGACCCGGCCCGGCGCCGACACCGCCAGCTCGGGCTCGGCCCCGAACTCCTCCCGGAAAGCTCTGCGGGCCTCGGCCAGCAGCTCCGCAGCCTGGGGCTGTCTCAAAGCGGCCATGACGCTCGCCCTGCAGCGCGGCCGGGTCGGCGCGGGATGCTCGGGGCGGGGCCGCGCGGGGGCGGCGCGCATTCCTGTACGCGCCCCCCGCCCCCCTCCGCCCCCCT
>LNAC01000251.1:989742-1045809 GCA_002007465.1 Ailurus styani
CAGAGAGCCCGATGCGGGCCTCGATCCCAGGACCCTGAGATCATGACCTGAGCCGAAGGCAGAGGCTTTAACCCACTGAGCCACCCAGGCGCCCAGCAAGCGGGGTTTGAAGTACTCGCCTCTCTAGTTGTCTACCACCCTAAATTTTGTAAACAGAATGTAACTTTTTTATTTTTTTTTTTAAGATTTTATTTCACAGAGGGAGAGAGATCACAAGGAGGCAGAGAGGCAGGCAGAGAGAGGGGGAAGCAGGCTCCCCGCTGAGCAGGGAGCCCGATGCGGGCCTCGATCCCAGGACCCTGAGATCATGACCTGAGCCGAAAGCAGAGGCTTTAACCCACTGAGCCACCCAGGCGCCCCATNGAGCCGAAGGCAGAGGCTTTAACCCTCTGAGCCACCCAGGCGCCCCAGAATGTAACTTCTATGTGTTGTCTAAACCACCTAGTCTATCTACTGACCAGTTTAGGGGTGAAGCAGGGATATTTTACCAACCCAGCTGCATGGGCCCACAGGTGCACACTTACGTTGTCTAACTGCCTAGCAGAGAAGTGAGAAAGGGGAGACAGAACAAACAAGCATGGAGGGAGAGCAAAGGGGGTCACCCTCATGAGGGTGGACGTGGCCTGTGACCAGCAATTTCACAAACACCTTGGGCCTTCAGCTACCTTCTGAAGGGCACAGGCTAAGAGCTTCAGGACAAGGGCAATCAATGGCTTGGTTCAGAATCTTCCGGTAGTGGGACAGTCAGGGTGCTGGCACTTCCAGTCCTGGAGTAAAGGAGTCTGCCCAAAACGAAGTTTGCTGACAGTCAAAAAACACACTGTTGATACACAGATTCAACAGGCATCAGTGGCGATGCCCTAAGCCAATTGTGACATGTATCGCCTTTCAGAATGGGGGGGCGGGGAACGGTCTCCTCCCACCCTCAACAGGAGTCCGAAGGCAATTTTTCAGGCATTTCCCCACCGAAAATTTTATTTGTGAAATAGATGTTATCAATTCAAATGAAGACCATTAACAAGATGAAATAGTCTCAACTTCAAAAACTTTATTTTTGTCTCATCCATCAAGGGAACAGGATACCTTCATCAGCTCCAGCTTTTGCTTTTCTCCTTACAGATTCTGTTCCATCACCTAAACCCAGGGTTATCCTGTGTAGGCAGCTTCCTAGAACCAAAAGATATTTTTGCCTTCTGGGTTGAGAATGCTCAAGCAAGTCTGGAAGCACAAGCTGCACTATTTAGAGCAGCAGATTCCCAGCTGCCCAGTAAAATCCACAGACCTCTACATCAGGATGTAAGGAAGATGCGCTGGGGGAGAAGGTTCAAATTCCACCCCACTTGGGTCATCGCAACTAGTGAACTCAGCAAACTGACATCACCACAGTGAAGTAAGTCTGCCTACTTGTACTCAGAACACTGCCAGGTACTCCACAGCACATTCCACCATCCAGGATCGCAGTGTCCTTCGGAAGCACAATGTTGAGATCATCAGAACTGGGAAGTCACTGTTCCAGAGCTGGTTACGATGAACCTTCTAGAAAACCAGTTCGTTATATATTGGACTCCACCTCTGATGCGTCACGAAGACTAAGTTGCCAAGAATCAAACCTATCCCGAACTTGCCTCTCTCCCTAAGTCCCTTGAATTTGAAACCAAACATTTTTTAAAAAAATGAAGCTACTTTATTAGGGCACAACTATCTTTCTATAGCTACCAACTTCAAATACACAGAATGCTTGTCTGATGACCAGTGGCTCTTGTGCCCGTGTCTTGCTGACATTTAGATACTATGCATACAGTGGACCATCACTGGTCAAGAAAACTAGCTTTATACTGAAAAAGCAGCTTAGACCAACAAGGAGTTCTATACTTGTGGACTTGTGTTAAAATAACTTGTATAAAGAAATTTCATAATTACTTCTGTGTATAAATGGTTCCTTTGTCTGCTGAGCAAAACCAAGTTTAAACTAAGCTCAAACTTCAGGATACAAAAAATCTAGATAATGGATGTATTTAAGCTTTGTTTATTCAATGTAGGTTTTTGACACTTAGTTGAATAAACAAGTTTATTTTGTAAATTTAGTCAACATACATAATTGACCTAGACTTCAATAGAAGGATAATTTTTAAAACCCCCTGGAAGGCCATCTCTATAAAGTGATTTTCCCAGGACCACGTATAAGATGTAACCTAAGCGGACGCCATCTTAACTGGCAGAGGTTCAAGAAGCTGGAGTTGTGTGCCCCTCCCCCACAGCAAGTTTACTCTAAGGGTTATTATAATACAAACTCCACAAGGAAAAGAACTTCGGTATCGTTTCCTCTTGGTAGAGAAAAACTCAACCTAGTTATGAGACCAACCACAACACAAAGAAAAGCTGCACTAACTAGTTTAGAATATTATAACAGATGATGCTGGTGTGAATAACTTGTATTATAATCTAGAGCCCTTATAAATAAAATCCCCCCATTAGTGTTTGCATTAATCAGCTAGAGGATTAGTTAACATGTGGTAGAATGAGGACTTATGCAAGGTATAATTTGCAAAGCATTTTACTATTATGAAAACAAGTGCAGTCTAGTTAGGAAAAAACCAACTGGACTTTAAATTACACACACCTTAATGACAAGACTCCCCACCACATGTGAATGTAAAACATTTAATTTAAAAATGTTGACACTACAATATATAAAATAGCTATTATAAATGCACATAGTGTATTCTATAGCTGCCAGGTTTACTTTTTTTTTTCTTTTTTTTTTTTTAAGGAAACTGTAAGTTACACTGTGGTTAAGACTTGTATCTTCACCCTTGAAAAAGCCCACATTCTATCACAGTGATGTATGGTCAGACTTAACAGCCCCAATTGTTAAACACTTGGATCAAGTCATAACCAGTTTTATTGCAAAAGGACCCTGTACACATTTATCAATTCTAGTACCTTAATAGCTACCCAACAAGTCATTAACATACAGAAACATGCATCATGAGAAGCAAGAAATATCACCCATCCCTTCTGAATATTAGCAACTTGTCACTCCTGAGCAACAGTGCTCACATCACTGAGGTCTGTGAACAGTCACTTTTCGCATTCATCCTGAGTGAAAGATGGAATGACTTAAGTACAAATGCAACATATTATAAACAATTTCTTACAAAAAAAGTCACAAGTTAAACCAAAGTATTTTACAGAATTTACTACAAAACACCATAAAAACTGCCTTCACTTAAGCTCTCTCCCCCCGTATCCGGCGAGCCAACTGGATGTCTTTGGGCATGATGGTGACTCTCTTAGCGTGGATGGCACACAGATTAGTATCTTCAAATAAACCCACCAGGTACGCTTCACTGGCCTCCTGTTGAGGACAAGAGCCACACTATTAAACTCTCTGCCAGGAGGAGAAGGCACGCACGAGCCCTCCGACCCTACGCGGCCGTGCTCGCCTTACCTGAAGCGCACCGATGGCGGCGCTCTGAAACCTCAGATCGGTTTTGAAATCCTGGGCGATCTCCCTCACCAACCTCTGGAAAGGCAGCTTCCGGATCAGAAGCTCGGTGGATTTCTGGTAACGACGGATCTCCCGCAGCGCTACGGTGCCGGGCCTGCAGCGACCAGGGGAGTGTAAGCGGACACCCGGGACGGCCTGAGCCCGGCGCCAGGCCCAGGACGCGCTCCCGCACGGGCCGCGCGCCGCCCCGTCATTGTTTCCCTGCCGCCTCGCCTACCTGTAGCGATGAGGTTTTTTCACCCCACCGGTAGAAGGGGCGCTTTTCCGGGCGGCTTTTGTGGCCAGCTGTTTGCGGGGCGCTTTCCCACCCGTGGATTTACGGGCAGTCTGCTTGGTTCGGGCCATTTTCTTTTACCTAAGGAAGACATCCGTGACTCCGGGGCCGCGGCGCTCGCCCCCCCGGGGGTGGAGGGGGGACGGGCTCGGCGCCCCTGCCCTCCCGCCTCGCCGCGGCGGCAGATGGCCCGGGGCCGCCGCCTCCTCCCCCTCCCCTAATGACTCAGGCTGCGAGGAGCGGCAGCAGCCTCCCCCGGGAGGGGGGGCGCGGGGAGGAGTCACTTCCCCTCCTCGACGGGCGGAGGCCCCGCTTGTCCGGAACCCGGCGTCGGGACCTCTGAATCACCACCGGGAAGGAGGCGGAGACGCGGTTCCGGAACGAAGCCCCACGGGAAAACCTCCCGGCCCCACACCCGACGCCGGCCGCCCGGGCAGCCCGCACCAGCCAGCACTCCGCTCCCAACGGTTGCGGCCCGCGGCATTAACGGCCGATGGGGCCTCCATCCACGAACAAACCCGCCAACACTTACCCACTGCCGAAGTGTGTGACCGCTTCTCCGACCGCCGCGCCGCTCCTGCTGCCCAATGAAGAGCGGCAGTCGCCGAGCAAAGAAAAGAAGACCCTCCGACGAACGATCAAACCGCTCTATGCTCCAAACCCCCCCTTTGCCTCCGCCTTTATACCCACGCTTCACGCTGCGTCTCTGCGTCATAGGGGCCTCATTTGCATACACCAACGACTTTTTCTATTGGCGGGAGCTTTCGCCGACGCGCTGACATCCCCGACACAAAGGCCGTGCTTCGGCCCCGCTCCCTGATTGGTGGGCATCTAGGCCGCTGATTGGCTGTTAAAGTGGCCTGATGATTGGATGAATGCAAAGTGGAATGGACGAATCAGAGGTTAGCACGAAGCGGCTCTTCTGATTGGATAAAATGAAGCTATGTTTGGATCCTTCCCTTGGTTCCAAAGCTCTACAATAGAAAGTCAATGCAAATGATTTGCATTGGTCTCTGTGAAGACTTCGGGGTCCGGATGGGTAGGAACCTAACCAAGTTCTCATCTCGCTAATAAAATGCAGGTGGAGCGGTTATTTTAAGGAGATTCTTGTAAATATTTCCCGTGTAACATAAAATGTGTTCCTGTGACTGACTTACTTTCACATTTTGATAGTTACGTACATAGTATAAAAGAATTAGAATCCAGCAAATCATATTATGCCTCCAAGTGTTTTATGTATCACGCATTTACATTTTAACCAAAAGGCAGTTCTTTTGTTTGGTGGTGTAGGTAAGGTAAATAATAGAAAAAAATATGTCAATATGTGGTTTTATAAGTACTGTTTTGTACGTTCTTAGGCTATCACAAAATACTTAGTGATTTCAACAGCTTAAAGAAGTAACCTTCTAAGCGACGTATTTTTGAATTATGTAAATCAACTGAATAAAATGACTACAGCCAAAATGGAAATAGTCCTAAGACAACGTTTACATGTCCATAAAGTAGAAACAGAAGAAAACGAAATTAAATATATGCCCTTGTATTTAACTTGTATTGGTCGTAGGTATTACTTTTAAGAAACACAACAAATGTATAAAAGTGGTACTCCCTACCCTTGCCTAAATCAATGTCTTTGATGGATTGTAATGTTCAGTTCTCCTGATGCAGGTATATAAAATACCAAAGCAGGGTAAAGTTTAAGACCAGCCAAACAAAACACAGAAAATTGAAATAGAGCTTGGTGCATTTTATTCCATAGTTCCTACTCTGGGTTTACTGAATATTTTCCCCCTGAATATTTTAAATTATCAAAATTTCAGGTACATGTAGATTTCAACTCAAATAATTATTGTACATAAATACAAATACCTCAAAAATTTACTTGTGACATCGAAGGTCTGCTCTCAGTTTCAATAGTGAGGGGGAAATTGCTCAATATGAAAAAGCTGTTATGGTAAAAATGTCTTTGACCCAATCTCTGGTATCAAATTTCTCTCATTTCTGCCCTCTCGATCTTAACGGGCACAATTTGTATTTAAATATCACATACCTAAACTTTTGTGTGACAATTTGGTCAACTTTAATTTCTGCCTTCTTTTTTTTTTTAAAAGATTTTATTTATTTATATGACACAGAGAGAGAGATCACAAGTAGGCAGAGAGGCAGGCAGAGAGAGGAGGAAGCAGGCTCCCTGCTGAGCAGAGAGCTCGATGTGGGCCTCGATCCCAGGACCCTGAGATCATGACCTGAGCCGAAGGCAGAGGCTTTAACCCGCTGAGCCACCCAGGCGCCCTAATTTCTGCCTTCTGCCCAAAGTTTACAGTAGGGGAGAAATGAGGTTTTCTGTTTCTTTCACATGATGCTGAGAAACCAAGATGGAGGCTCTTGCCCTGTCCTCAAAACCTGAGTGAAGCTAAGAATCAGGGCACTGGTTAGAACCCACACAAAAGACTCTCAAATGTTCTGGGATGTAACCAGAAAAATACCCTGTTAACGTTTTTGACTGCCCAAATGGCCTGGAGAAGGAATGGGTTCCTAAGTTAACAACCCTTTGTGTTCCAAGGATTTTCTAACTGACTGAGCCACCCAGGCGTGTTGTGTTCCAAGGATTTTCTAAAAGATTCAGAATCCTGTCTGTCCCAAGCCTCCAGAGGACAGACACTCCAGTTTTTTCTTCTTGCAGTTTGGCTAATTACTAGAGGAGAACTAATTGCTCCAGCAGAAACTAGGTATAGATTTACATTCATCCACTTAAAGGACGGTTAGTGGGAATAGTGTGTCCTTCTTACTCAGCAGTCATGCAGGTTTTTCTTTTTCCTAAGTTGGCACAGGAGAGGAAAATCAACACAGGAAATGGAAAAGAACTAACAATGTTTATACAATCAAAACAATGTGGAATGGGATGCAGCATGTAGGCTACTGTCCTAGTTCCCGCTCTGCCATGGGCTTGCTGAGGAACTCTGCAAGTTACTTCCCTGAGTTTCGGTTTCCTCTTTTGTCAATCAAACAGTTTGGATGATATCATCTCCCAATTTTACCAGTACACGCTCATTCTGAAGCTTATGGTATACGCTTATTTAAAGCTTAGTGCTATGAACTACATTTCTTCATTCACATCGCACTCAGGTATTTGGGGGATAACATATAAACCAATTACTTGGATTTAATAACAGCGTTAAAGCAATACACTACAACTTTTATTCGTCCTTTCGGAATTTTTCATCTTCACACGCCCCTAGTGGTTAAACCATTGATTTGGCCTGTTTAGGAAATACCAGTTTCTCAACTTTGTAGGCTGACAAGTTGGCTTCTGATGTGGGGTTACTCGGAACTAAATAAAGTGTCATTCTTAAACATTAACAGTTTCCATTCACTCCACCCTTCCTCACCCCTAAGGTTATTGGGAACGTATCTCTTTAAGGTGGCAATTGTTAGTTAACCTATCTAATCAAATATATATCAGCCTTAAACACAAGGGACTTAAGTAGATTTATTACGGAAAGCAAAGTTAAATGACAAGTGTCACTGTATCGATGGAGAACTTCGTAAAGGGGGAATTGGCTTATCTGACGAAAGCAGAGTGAAGGATTTCGCCCGACTAGTGGGAAGCGGGGTCGGAACACACAGAAAAGCTGACGTCTGGAGAAGGAAACTGCAGTGGATTAGAAATTGCACTCCCTCCTCGAACCCAGGTTCTGCCTCTGGACACTATGCGACGCTTCTCAACACCCCTGCAACTTGCCGGTGTTACCCGAGACTATTCTAGACGGAGATTAAATTCGTCCTTGGCCCCTAATGTACTGGAAACAAGTCTGTCAGGCCAGGTGTGGAGTTGGGAAGGGACCCAAGTCGTGGAGTTCCAGGTTCCAGGGTTGGTAAAGGTTGACGGAGCGCCTCAGCAAAGACGCGGGAACAGAGTATCGTGTCGTGTGGCTCTACTTCAGCCAAGATTTCTCAAGCTGACTTCTAGTAGGCAGACTTTCCTTCATGCCTCCTCCGTTAGCCTGGCCGCAGGAATGAAGAGGATGTTGGCCGACTGCAGGTGCCTGCAGCACACAGGCCCAGAGCGAAGAACCGACCATACAGATTCTGAAGCACTGCTGAGGCCGGCATCAACACTGAACCTAAGACCTACTAAGTCTGGTGGCGAGGTAATTATTACACTGTTGGCGGTGAAATTACACTTGGACTGTTTCACAGAAGTCGTTAGGGCCTCTCTAGCTGTGGGCCCTTTCTACCTCAAAGGCTCCAGTTTCAAGGAAAGCTCCCCTACGAAACTGGAAACGCGCTGGTAAGAAGGAGGAACGCGGCGGGACTGCAATCCCCACAAGCCGTGGCGGGCCCTCAGCATCCGGGACACCGTCTGCAAGGATCCCTGGGTATTGTGGTCCATTCCTTTGGCAGCAACCCTCTGCCGACGGTAAAATTCCAGCCGAATCGAGGACCACAACTCCCAGCAACCCTTGCTGCCGTGCGGGGGGTCTTCACGTTCTCGTGGCGCGGCGCAGGCGCACTGGGTCCTCGGCGCGGACCGCGCAGACTGAATAATAAAAGGGGAGCGGCGAAGAGGCAGGAAGACAGGACCATGTCGAAGGGCCCCGGGCCCGGCGGCTCCGCAGCTTCCTCGGCGCCCCCGGCCGCTACCGCTCAGGTGCTGCAGGCACAGCCCGAGAAACCGCAGCACTACACGTACGTAGAGCCCCCCCCGCCGCGCGCGCACGCCTGACGTCAGCGGCCAGCGTGAGTCACGCGCGCAGGGAGAGCGCGAGGCGGCCTCTCCCTCCCCCCCCCTTCCTCCTCCGGCCCGGCCCAGACCGGTTCCAACCTGCTGGGGCCGGTCCCAACTGCTTCCAACTGCCACCAACCCCTGGTCGGGCCGTGGGGCGGGAAAGCCGGGCCCCGCCGCTGAGTGGGGAAGGCGAGAGTGCGGGGTGCGGAGAGCGCGCATCTCAGGCGGGGCCTGTGAGGCCTACCGTTCCTCAGACCGTAAAACCACAGTATCAGGCACTTGCGGGGCGATAAGAAGCCCAGCGCAGAACCAGGATGAGTGCCTCGGGGGCCCGCCCTAGAGCCGCCGCGAGTGGCGGTGGGCGCGAGGTTCTGTCAGGCGCCCCGCGTTCCGTGCCCGGGAGGCCTTTTGTGTCCCCGAAGCCCGTATGTTGTCTGCGGAGGCCCCTCTTGCTTGGAAGTCGCTGGGACAGCTGACCCGGCCTGAGTCGGGGACCCCGAGGGGGTGGGGTCCGCGCGTGTCTTCAGGCCCAAGCGAAGTACGCTAGCGGAGGGAGCCCCGACGCTCACACCGCCCGAGTCCAGTGGATGGAAAAACCCCTCCCCGGGCATCTGCGTATGTCTGACTGGAGGTCCTGGCCTCCTCCTCGTGTCCTTCCAAGCACGTTACAGGACCACGTAGAGCTAGGTGCCCCGGGAGGAAGCAAGATGCAGAGGCGGGCCCTCCTGTTCTGCAAAATGTTGGTCTCCATGTTCACCCCCCGGCCCGCTCTTTGAGCGCCTCCCATCCGCTTGGGGCTCCCAGGTGTTGTGCGTGTTTAGAAGGACCCCCAGGTGGACCTGAGGCTTGCAACCTTTAAGAGCCACCCAGTAATGCCGCCTGGTGAGCCGATGGTGAGCCCAGAGCAGGAAGCCTCTATTGGAGTAGAAGGAACTAAAACTAGACAGGAGGAGCTCCTGTTTGTCACTCACCGAAGTAAGCCCCATTGGGAAACTCTTCTGGGATTGGGGGACATGGGTTTTAGGAAGTGTATTGGTTTCTTTGTGAGGTTCCCTGCTATTGGTTGGAATAAGTTGAAGCTTTTTCTTTTCTTGGCTACAGTGTAAGTCGTGTTAACTGTTACTTTTCTCTTGTGGCCATTGCTTTGCGGGTCCTTCTCAGTGGAGTTCTTTCTGCCATCCTTGCATCGGTTTTGGTGAAATGTTCTTACCTTAGAGAATACTGATCAGTTGAATGGTTTGGTCAAGCAGCAGTATGGCTTTGATTTGAAAATCTGCAGACTTCCCTTAATTGGAACTTCTTTATACTCTGGTTGCTCAGATCATATTTTTCAGTAAAATACGTAACAATACTTGGGGTTATGTTTCAGCAACCTCTGTGTGTTGCATTGTCATTGAGTATATTGTGGAATCTGTATAAGAACGGTTTTCTTACCATTTTGAATTGACAGATGAAACAAGTCGACATCTGTGTCAATGTTAAAAACTGAGTTTTCTATTGATGCTTATTTGTTTAAAATCTGTTTCCATTGCTTGTGGGGTAAGTGCAGAGTAATCAGTCTTGACTCTTGAGGTGGCTTAGTAATCAACAGAAATAGATGAACGCCCAAGCTTGACTGGGTGATTGGAGGTTATAAGTGTTCCCATCTTTTTATTTCCTGTTAACTGTTCATTTGCATATATGTTTATGTTTTTATCTCTGAAAATCGGAGGTAGACATCTGTTGTCTTCCTTGGTAGATTTATGGGCATTCAGAAGCTGTGATGATTTGGAAAACTTCATTCTCTTGTCATCCGAGGTCTTAGGAGCACAGGGAGTTTGAGGATACAGATGATGGCACCTGTACACTTACTCGCACTGTTTTCTGTTTGTGTGTGTGTGTGTGTGTGTGTTTGTGTTTAAGGTGAGCCATTTGTTACCCTTGGAGGTTAGACCACAGGAATATTTTTTATTTTTAATATTTGCTTTAAAATTTTGAGCTGGCCAGCATTTTTTTAATTCTCACTTGGAGCATGAATTTCCAGAATTTGTAACAGTTTGAATATGGCCTTATATATTGGATAGATCCCTTTGTGGAATACAGATATAGACCCTTTGGCTTGTGTGTGTGTGTGTGTGTGTGTGTGTGTGTTGTTTCTATATGTCTGTATTTTTTTTTACCAGTTAATTTTTTTTTTTTACCTTTTAAAACTTGTACATAAATTACACTAACTTTATGTGTTTTTTGTGCCTGATATTATTTGAGATTATGTGATATATAATAATCTTTGCACTAATCCAGAAGAAATCTGTTAGAACTAGAGTGCCACTGGAGGCACCTGGCTGGCTCAGTCAGAGCATGAGACTCTTGATCTTGAGGTTCTAAGTTCGAGCCCCACATTGGGTGTAGAGATTACTTAAAAAATAAACTTTTAAAAAAGTTTAAAAATTGAGTGCCACTCATCACAATGGCAGACAATCTTGGCAAACTTGGTCGAATCCACCAAAAACAAATATGGCCTTTCCATAAGCTTGCCTTCTCGTCCCACAAATAAAGTCCTAGAATTTGAGCTTTTTTCCCTCCCTAAACCATAGAGGATTATTCATAACATAGTTTGAATGATAATTTTGTTGGTATTTTTTATCTTAAACTCATGAATAATCTTGCTTTAAGAAAAACTTTGAAATAACCCTTTACGCAAATTGGTATAGTAGGCGCTTGTGCTAGACTTGAGGAATCCAACCCTTTAGAAATTGGCTATATTAGAATTTTCTCTTATTCAGCTCCAAGTATTTGATTAGCCTGCAGTAAAATGATAATGTGCATGTATTAGTCCTCTTTCAGTACAAGAACCATCTGACATCTTGCTAGGTAATTTATCCTTTTATTTGACAAACACTGAATTTAATCCACCTGTTTTCAGAACAAGTCCATCTTGTATATTAGAAGAGTTTTATAAAAACGGATTTATGAATGGGAAGTTTTGGAGCAATTATATTCCAGAATATACCTATGAATTTAGCTAACTTTGGATTTTTTACTGTATAACAATTACATATTTATAAGTTGAAAGATCACCAAAAACCCCCTGCCTTCCAAATTATCCAGGTTTCTGCCTCGTTGTTTTGGTCCTATAAGAGGATGTAAGCCTTAAAGACATTAGATCATTTTTTTTTTAAGTTTTTCTGGCCACTGGGTGATTTCTTGTAGGTAGAGGATAAATGCTTTATAGCATCTTCTAGCCAAGTGTCTTTTTTTTTTTTTTTTAACTTAGGACTGTTCCCTGGGCATCTTTAAACAGGGTAATGTAGCACTACTTCCATAGATAACTATTTTGAGGCCAATTTGTTAATTTATGCATTGTATAAATGTCATGAACTTTACTTCATCGCATCCGACTGTGTTTTGGAAAACCCAAGAGATGAAATGAAAATGTATCTAATTATTGCAAATTGCAATAAAATTGTAAATACATTAGTAGAGTACAACTTGTTGCACAACAGAAGTCACTGGAGGTGTTGCTAGGCAACCTCAGCAAGCATGAGTTCAATTACCAATAAATATTTCTGGATCTTGTTTACTTGTTTATCAAGTAGAACTAATTTCTTACAGGACAAAAATTAAGAGCTCGTGGTCTTCACTCAAGCCCACAAAATCCCTATTAATAATTAAGTGCCCATACTAAGGGTAGAGTCAAGTGTAGCACCTAGTTGATATTTGCTATGAAAGTAATGATTAAAATGAAGATTTGCTTAATGGTTAAGTTTTTTTGTTTTAATCCAGCTATGTTAGATACTAAAGAAGGCTTCCCCACAATCCATTTGCATCTGCTTTGACTGGTGGTTTCTATCAACCTACAAAGACTGACTTATTGGTGAGGGCAGCTGGACAACTCTGAGAGCAACTTAGAGAAATCCATCTTGGGCACACTCTATAAAGGAGCTCCTTCTCTGGAAATAGCACCCCAGATAAGTGCACAAAAGCAAGACACCCTCGTGGACCTACTTCCTCCCGCTTTCAACACCCTGATGCCTGAAGGTGAGGTCTCCTTCCTGTGTGTCTTAGAAGCCATGAGCTCACTTAGGTAATGAGAGCCCTGCAGCAGCCTGAGCACCACACACCTGCAGGCTTTCCTGCCAGACCTTTGCCTAAAGGTTATTTTTCTCATTAGGAGAGGCTCTAGGTCACAAGAATGATAAAAGTAAGGTTGTATTTAAAGCTACATTACTTTAAATACTGGACTGGTGTAGGGATTATTTTCCCAAATGGGGCAGTATTTACTTAATGATTAAGTTTTTCGTTTTGTTGTTGTTGTTTTTTTTTTTTAATCCAGCTATGCTTGATACTAAAGGAGGTTTTCCTACATTTGCATCTTCTGTATTTTGAAATTGCAACTATGGACAGTTATGGCTAATCCTAGTAGATTGTCTTCCCTTCTTTTAACATCTTGGATGAATTTGGGGCACACTAATGTGTTAAGTGAAGATGGATGTTGAATGTAAGTTTCTCTGCCATTCTTAGCCAATATATAAAAATTAGTGTAATTGCTAAAAATGCCAAGAATTTGGGTTCAGTAGCCTTCTGG
This sequence comes from Ailurus styani, assembly GCA_002007465.1. NCBI lineage: Eukaryota > Metazoa > Chordata > Mammalia > Carnivora > Ailuridae > Ailurus > Ailurus styani. Next base: position 1,002,821 of record LNAC01000251.1, read on the forward strand.
ACAATGTAGCTTTCTTGTTTTCTTACCATATAGATACTGTGTAGATTCACACCAGCCAGCCATCTTAAAATACCTGCATGGGCCACAGAGATACCTGCGGAGAAAGTATGGGTAAAATCAGTACATATGATAATAGGTATGGGGTTTATCTTTGGGGTGATAGAAATGTTCTAGAATTAAATAGTGGCAGTAATTCTACAACATGGTGAATATACTAAGAACCACTGAGACATACAGTTTAAAATGGTGAAACTTTTATGTTGATAAATTGTATCTCAATTATTTTTTTAAAAAGCATTTAACAAAAATCAGTGCATAAGGGTCTATCAGGCTCATGTGGCCTGTCAGGGCTTGGCAGCATCATTTGGTCTGGGAAAGCCTACAGTTTGTGAAAAGCTCCTTGGTGCCCTTTTCCAGCCTTCTCAGTGGCTTAGTCCCTGTATATCCATTCTAGGTGAATGCCCCCATATTCTAGGTCTGTGGAGATCCTTTGAGATAAGGATCCTCTGAGATAAGAAGTGAATACTCAGCAAGTTTGCGACTCCTGGTTGTTGGCAGTTGTACTTCAAATTGTCTCTGAATCGACAGCCATTATGAAGGAACAAGCACATTTTCCCTAGTGCCTTTGTAAAAATGAACTGAACTTCCTAGGGCGGGTGGGAGATAGAAAGTTGCTCTTCTTGCTAAAATGTAATGAATTTCATTCTCAGGTAATTTGTGGTGGTTTTAATGTTCATACTGACATTTCTTTAAGGACAGGGCACACATTTTAAATCATATCAATGGCTATATTTTAGTTCTAATAATCACAAATTTTTTATTATTTCTTTATACAATCCCTCAACTTTCACCCCTTTTTTCTTTGCCAGTGTGTAGAATTTGGCAGCAGTATCAAGAGCTGATGAGGAAGAGAAGATGGAAAGGAGTCTAGCGACTTAAAAATCTCATAGCATTCTCTGTGAGGTGACCTTTTACTGTTGGGGGCTCAACTTACTTAGGAGATAAAGAAGATACTCAGGCCTGTGATAGTATCGACATGTCATATCTGAGCTTATTGAAATGTTTCGTCCCTTTCCTCCTTCTTCATATCACAGTTTACTTTTTGTGTTCCTAAGCGGACTCATTTGTTTCCTACTAGTATTTGAAACACCATGTGGCCACCATAAGTCCTAACAAATTGACTTCTGATGAGGAGGGGAAAGACCCATATGCCCACCTTCCTGTGAAATTTTGGCATTGTCACAAAACTACCCCCATTGAGGAGACTTAGTTATGCTTAGGAAAGAAGAGGTTGAGAGAAACTTTTGGCCTGATGTTTTATGACTTAAAAGTTTCAAATAGTAGTTTTTATATATAAGTTTTTATTAATAATGGTAAGAACATGACTGTGTCTTTTTGATGTAACTTTACTGCTTAGAGGTGCCAAGTATTTGGTAACCCACCACATTAGGATTTGTGTAAATCAGTCTATCCAAGTATAAATTAGAAGCCCGTACTTGTATTTTCTTATTTTAAAAAAATCCAAAACTTAAATTTTATAATTGAACTAAAGAGTGCTTTTTAATATATAAAATGAACATTAAATTTCCAGTAGAGTATGTTAAAGTTAACATTTTTGTTTTTTATTTTTAGTAACTTACTTTGTGGTTATTCTAATTATGGCCTATTAAAAATTCCCTGACATATTTTGAACAGGTTCGAGAGAGTCACTTATGCTTATCTGCTATTACTGTTGTTTTTCTTTGTAGCTCAATTAAGAAAAGCATAGTTAACAGCGCAGTGTTTAAGAGTGCTGGCTCCAGGGCCAGACTGATTGGGTTTGAAGCCCAGCTCTGCCACTTACTAGCTGTGGGACCTTAGGCAAGTGACTTTCCTCTTTGTATGTCAGTTTCCTGAAGATACCAATGGTACCTACCCCATGGAGTTGTTACGAGGTCTGAGTGAGTTAATAATATATGTAAAGTGCTTAAAGTAGCACATGGCATTTAGCACAGTATAAGTATCATTCTTACCAATATTTGAACAAGGCCCAAGTTACTGCTTTCAGTTTCATTGCTACCTCCTTCAATAGCCTTAACCAAATGCTTCTTTAGCTACATCTACCCTAATGTGGATTCATCAATTTCTAGGGTACATGTGGGTCAGTGTTGTCCACAGAGCACATTCCTCTCCTTCATGTCCATTCAAATTTTACTTCAATTGCCATTCTTCCAGTAGCCTCTTTCAGGCTACCTGTATCTTATGTGATGGATTGGTGTTCTAAACAGATCTGCTCTTACAGGGCCAAAGACTTTGTTTTACAAAAAACAGTGTACAAAATAACACATCAATTCAAACGTATACATACACTTGAACATTCATCAGATTGGGGGTTTTTCAGGCCAAGAAAACTGAATCAAGTCAAGGGAATTATTTAGGGAAGAATGAACCAGGGCTTTCAGTACTCTTCACATACATTCTCCACAATCACTGATGTTAGTCAACCTTCCATGAATTTTCTCCTTAGTTTTACCAGTTCCAAAATCTTTAGGTCAAGGGCACAGTCCTAGAAAGAAGGAAGTAGGGACATGTAGGACTAGCTGTCAGCATTGTATCATTCATGACTGTTGTTAGTTCTCCAGGCCAAGATGGCTCACAGGTGTCAGACCTTGCCCAGTGAAGGGTGGACTGCAATCATTTACCCATGAATGGCTCCCCCACATGAAAGCCTTTGCTTTCATAAGTGCCTGTAGCACTTACACTGCAGGTTCCTGTGTATATTTCTGTGTGTTAAGATAGTTCTATTAATCCAGGAGGTTCATACTGGCTCTAAGGTCCTACTGTATGTACTCTGGCTAAAAGTCCATTAGAATCAAAGCCTACCTTAAATGTTCAGACACACTCAAATTCATTAGACACTTACTTTATTTGCCTGAATACTATCTGAGCTTGCTTTTCTGCCAGAGAGAATGTTTTAAACCAGGATCACTTGAGATTTGAAACCAGATCTCTATAGTCCTATAGTGCTTTTTTGGAATTGTCCAAATATTTGGCAATCAAATTTTAGTTTTATTTAGTCTTGTTTTTCAAAAGCCATTTGCTGTAAATAAAATCTACAGTGTAGAAGGGGGGGCCTGAGTGGCTCAGTTGGTTGAGTGTCTGACTCTTTTTTTTTTTTTTTTAAAGATTTTATTTATTTATTTGACAGAGAGAGAGAGATCACAAGGAGGCAGAGAGGCAGGCAGAGAGAGAGAGGCGGAAGCAGGCTCCTCGCTGAGCAGGGAGCCCGATGCGGGCCTCGATCCCAGGACCCTGAGATCATGACCTGAGCCGAAAGCAGAGGCTTTAACCCACTGAGCCACCCAGGCGCCCCTGACTCTTGGTTTTGGCTAAGGTCATGATCTCAGTGTTGTGAGATCAAGCCCTGGATTGGGCTCTGTGCTCATTACAGAGTCTGCTTGAGATTCTCTCTCCCTCTTCCTCTTTTTCTTTCTCTCTCAAATAAATAAAATCTTAAAAGCCATTTTCTGGCAAGTCCCACTGATGTGGTTATTGTTACATAGTTGTATGGTTTCTGGATTATGTTTGGTGTCACAACAATGTGTTTGTATATCTTTATAAACAATCTAGAACTAATAGTAATTTATCTTAAGCTTTTCAGAAATTGGGAAAGATTTTCAGCAAGTTGTAAGAAATGTATTTATATGATTGTATAAGTGTGTATATTTGGATAAGTAATTTAGGATTCTTAATCTACTGTTTATCAGCTCTTATAATATCTTGGACTTAAATCTTTTATTCTCAAACTTAAAAATGAAGAATTTTGATAAACTGTGATCTATGATTTTTTTTTTTAAAGATTTTATTTATTTGACACAGAGAGAGAGAGAGAGAGATCAGATCACAAGTAGGCAGAGAGGCAGGCAGGGAGAGAGGAGGAAGCAGGCTCCCTGCCGAGCAGAGAGCCCGATGTGGGCCTCGATCCCAGGACCCTGGGATCATGACCTGAGCCGAAGGCAGCGGCTTTAACCCACTGAGCCACCCAGGCACCCTTGATCTATGATTTTTGTGACTAAATTTTTTTTAGGAGTTATATATGGGTAGGTTAATATGAATATGGAAAGCAGATTATGGATAAGTATCATTTGAGTCTTTGCATACTATAGTGTGGTATTTGACAATGACTCGGGAGGGTTTTTTTTCCTCTTTGTTAGTTGCAGAATCCTATCAATTTCTGGTTAGATTTCAATAAAGAATATTGAACAACAGGGGTGCCTGGCTGGTTCAGTTGGTAGAGCATGTGACTCTTGATCTCAGGATCCTGAGTTCAAGCCCCACATTGGGTATAGAGCTAACTTTAAAAAATATTGATGAACAAGACCAGTTTTTGCATTTTAAGATTCTGTTTCCATGGTAAAACTTGTATGTTGCTTGAAAAAGATGAAATTTAGTTTTTATGAGACTAGCTGTAATAAAGATGAGCATTTGTCGCTTATTAGAGATGCGGGCACATCACATTTCTCATGTGAGCCTGTGAACAGTGATTTGATTGGTCAGGAGAACAGCAGGCTCCTCAGGAGCAGGTGCTTCCTCATGGTCCTCCAGGGTCATGACCTCCAGGTTGGGGGGTGAGGGGGTATCTGCGATTTCTTCGGTTGGCTCAATCTCTTGCCGGTTGTCCCCTTTTTGTTGGACTCATATTTTGCTGTTCATTGTGTGTACTGGGATTCATCACGTCTTCAGCAGGTCTGGTGTTGCCGCACCATCTCCTTTTGCTTCTCCAGAGGCTGTCACTGTGTTGCTTGTTTGCCTCTTTACTCAAATCTAACCATTCTACATATGTGTCCAAACCAGGATCTAGAAATCACAAACTAGATGACATTCTAATAGTTATTTATTTTATGAAAATATTTACCACAGTTCACTTTTAACTTAAAGGAACCCTTCTGGCTTATTAGCAGCATCTTTCATTTAATTTTGGATCAGGATAGATTCCCTGTCAAGTTGTCATTAATACTGTGGATTTCTTAATGAACAAAAAGTTTGTTTTTTTTTAATTCTAAAAGTTATTAATCATAATTCAATAAAGAAAAGTCAAGATAACCTCTAAAGTCAATACAGGATGTATTTTCCCTTCTAGGTCCGCCCCCTCCCCCCAGTTATAGTCTGGTGACATACTTCCATAATTATTTATTTGTTTGAAAGAGACACAGTGAGAGAGGAAGCATAAGTAGGGGCAGAGGGAGAGGGAGAAGCAGGCTTCCCGAGGAGCAGGGAGTCCTCTTCAGGGGTTAAGCCTAGGATCCAGGGATCATGATCTGAGCCAATGGCAGACGCTTAATGACTGAGCCACTTAGGCGCCTCCATGATTTTTCTTGATAAATCTTTGGTTTGTACCCAGTTTTTGCCAAATAGTCATCATAATACCCCTTAGTTTTTGGAGGAAACAGAAAAAGGAATTTTATTTATTTATTTTTTAAAGAATTTATTTATTTGGCAGAGAGAGAGAACACAAGCAGGGGGAGTGGGACAGGGAGAAGCAGGCTTCCCGCTGAGCCGGGAGTCCAAGGTGGGGCTCCATTCCAGGACCCTGGGATCATGACCTAAGCTGAAGGCAGACGCTTAACGACTGAGCCACCCAGGCACCCTCAGAAAAAGGAATTTAATACATCTCTATCGATCTCCACACATTCCCAGGACTTACAGAGCAGTCCTGGTTACATTTCTAGTCTGGATCTCAAAATTAGCATTCATGGTGAGGAGCAAGGCTATGCAAACATTGTGGGGAAGGTAGCTGGAGAGTTACTGGTTTATAAATTGCCAGGAGAAGCACGTAAATCAGATCAGAATTGCTTCTGTTTTGCTGGGTTAGTATATAGCTGCTGTGGACCAGGCTTGAACCACTTGTGAAGCTCTAACCTACCTTAATATCTGCTATGGTCCAGCTCTTGCAGAGGTGCAGAAATAATAGACATGGCTACATACAAAGCAGTTGAAATCAACTGTGCTAGGGGCTCTCTGGGCTGTATTCATACCTTGTGGTGGAAACATGGAAGGAGGGTGATTAACTCCATTGGGCTGTGTCAGGGAACCCTCATGTGGAGAAGAAGCCAAAAGGATGATCCAGACCCCAGGAGCAATATGATCAGAAGTGTAGAGATGTGAAGGGAGGGTTATGGCATGTTGGGGAATACCAACTTTCAGAGCAGAGGTTGGCAAACTACAGCTTGTAATGCCACTGCCTTTGTATGGCCTGTGAGCTAAGAATGGCTTTTGCATTTTTAATGGTTGAAAAAGAATCGATAATATTTCATGACACGTCAAAATTATATGAAATTCACATTACAGGATCCATAAATCTTTTTTTTTTTAAGATTATTTATTGGGCGCCTGGGTGGCTCAGTGGGTTAAAGCCTCTGCTTTCGGCTCAGGTCATGATCTCAGGGTCCTGGGATCGAGGCCCACATCGGGCTCCCTGCTCAGCGGGGAGCCTGCTTCCCCCTCTCTCTCTCTGCCTGCCTCTCTGCCTCCTTGTGATCTCTCTCCCTCTGTGAAATAAATAAATAAAATCTTAAAAAAAAATTTATTTATTTATTTGACAGAGACATAGTGAGAGAGGGAACACAAGCAGGGGGAGTGGAAGAGGGAGAAGCAGGCTCCCCACTGAGCACGGAGCCCAATGCGGGGCTCCATCCCAGGACCCTGGCATCATGATCTCAGCTGAAGGCAGACACTTAACGACTGAGCCACCCAGGCGCCCCTCCATAAATAAAGCTTTAATGGAACCCCCACCCCCGTTGGTTTACATATTGTTTAGCTGTTTTTGCACTGAAAGTGGAAGATACTGTAGTTGTGACAGAGACCACACATGGCACTCTACTTGCATTTGCTGTTCAGTGTACTACAAATGGCAAGGACACCATTACAACCTGACAGTGTTTCCAGTGTTGTGTGTATCAGCACACCACAGTGTTTTATTTATTCCTTATTATCAGTGCCTGTCAATCATGTCAGAACAAGCAAGGAAGAGAAAAATGGACTTTGGAATGTCATGTTTTTAGGCGCAATGGAGTGTGAATTCTTTTGTGACCAAATTAGGTGGCAAAGCTATCTTTAATAGCTGTGCTGGAAGGAGTTGTCATAATAGTCCCAAGAGGAAGGAAATGGTTAGAAAAATTAGAAATCTTAAAGGGACTGTTTGATCACAGCAGAATTTCTTCACAAAAAGGAAAATGAGGCTATGACTGGAATAAGTTTCTCCAGTGGCTCATTGATTAGCTGAGCAAGGAAAGCCTTTTACTGATACTGACGATACTGAATGAATTACATTGTGTATGATTGCAGCTGCTGAAGAAACTTGTCCTGAGCAAACAGACTTGTTTAAAAGTGTTAGCCTTTCTTCAAGAACAACTTCTCAAATGTGGAAGTACTTGGGAGGAATAGCAGTAGTCAAAATACCAGGCAAATGATTTCATGTGGTTTTCCTTGGGCTCTTGATGAGTCAACAGATGTCACCTTTAACTGTTTAGTTGGTTTCTTCATGGAGTCAGTGCCTAATTTGAAGTGACTGAAGAATTAGCATCAATGAGTAGTCTACTTAAAACAATGACAGCTGAGAATATTTTCAAAAAAGTTAAGGAAAAACTCAGTATAACCTGAAGTATGATCTCCTAATATCTGTTACAGCTGATGATGGTAAGAATACATGTGTGGAGCAGAGAAAGATTTAACTGGACAAATTTGCAAAGCTTATGAGAATGTAAGCTGTTTAAAGCCTATAGACTTATTCATTTTATTATTCATCAGCAGGTACTTTGCAGAAAAATATTTGAATCCATCATGTTATTGAACTGTTAGACTCAACAGTGAACTTTACTCCCTCTTGTGGACTTCACCATGATAATCAATTCCATGAATTTTTGTTAGAGAAGCTGAATATCTGGAATGCCCTACTATGCAATAGTTTGATGGCTTAGCAGTGGTAAAGTTTTCTTGTAATTTCTCGAGTTCAGGGCTGACATTGAAATTTTTCTGAATGAGAAGAATCATTCTCAACCACTATTCTTAAATGTTGAAAAGCTTTGGAAATTGGCTTTTGCTGCATACTTGATAAGGTTTCTTAAGGATTTCAGCCTAATATTACAGGACAAACAGCTTCTTTGCAAATCTTAAATTGTAGTAAAGTTATTTCCACATCTAATGTTTGAATCATGTCATGTCAAGCTACTTTATATACTTCGGTTTAAAGGCAAGATCTCCATTCCTACACAAAGTTACTGCGGATATGATTTCTAAACACAAACTACAGTCTAGCTGTGATTTTGCTGCTTGATGTGAATGCAAAAGATGTCCATATTTCAAAATCCATTTACCTGTGCAAGTAAGGAGTTTACACCATATCTTTGATTGGAAGTGATTAAAAGGTGATTATCAGGACTCTAATAGGGATTCTGTAGATGTCTTCTAAGAGAAGAATGTGCTCAATTAAAATCATGCTTGTGGAATGGTAACTATGTGAAAAGACATTTTCTTTTTTTAAGATTTTTAAAATTTATTTGACAGAGACACAGCGGGAGAGGAAACACAAACAGGGGGAGTGGGAGAGAGAGAAGCAGGCTTCCCGCTGAGCAGGGAGCCTAATGTGGGGCTCAGTCCTAGGACCCTGAGATCATGACCTGAGCTGAAGGCAGACGGTTAATGACTGAGCCACCCAGGCGCCCCGTGAAAAGACATTTTCAAAGATGAAATCTATAAAATCTGATTACAGAATCTGCATTAACAGATGAACATTTGTAATCAATTCAATGAAGGGACCTTAACTTTACAAATGTTATACTATCCCCCCAAATCTGATCTTACTAGAACCTCCACAAAAATCATAGTCAATTACTAGGTTTTGAATTTCATCAATAAAAAAATGTGGAAGTTTTCTCTTGTTCTGTAAGTACATATTTTTCTTAGTTTGGCCTCTCGACCCTCAAGGTCTAAAATACTAACTGGTCCTTTACAGGAACAGTTTGCTAACCCTGCTGTAGAGTCTGGTTTATTGTTGGGGAAGGGAGCAGCAGGGAGTAGAGTCCCAGTGAGGCCATGCAGCACACTATTCTAGAATCCATGGGGGACTAGATACGGATTAGAAAACCAGCTCCTTTCTCCCCATTGCCTCTACACTTACATAGTTTTTCTGTCACCTCTGATACTTTTCTGTTTATTCAGTTCGTTTAAAGTCTCTTCACACTTCTGCCCAGAAGAGAGTGAAACATCCGAACTGATAAATCTGTTAAGTGAGACAACTTGGAATAGGATTTAAAGTTTAGCTGGAAATTGATCTGGTAGCAGTTTAGCACTAGATATAACACCTTCTTTGGGGTGATGTAACTTACTGAATTTATTAATCCCTTATGTGCTGGGGACCTGGGTGGCTCAGTGGGTTAAAGCCTCTGCCTTCGGCTCAGGTCATGATCTCAGCGTCCTGGGATTGAGGCCCGCATCGGGCTCTCTGCTCAGCTGGGAGCCTGCTTCCTCCTCTCCCTGTCTCTCTGCCTGCCTCTCTGCCTACTTGTAATCTCTCTCTCTGTGTCAAATAAAATAAATAAAATCTTTTAAAAAAAAAATCCCTTATGTGCTATCACTGTTAGTGGGCAAGTGATTGAATTTAGATTTCCAGTAGCCTGCTTTTTGCTGTTACTTAGAGTTTTGGAAAATAAAAATAATCCAATAAATGTTGAAAGTATCGTTTTTTGTTTTTTTTTAAATGTGGCTTCATATATTTGATTTTAAAAGTTTTTTGGGGAAAAGCATTAATAGTTGTATAAAGCGGGTTAACAATATGATCGGTACATTACATCTATGTAAAAAAAAAACGAGAAAATTTACCAAAAGACTAATAACATTAGTCATGGGATTAAAGGCTATTTTGCCCTTTTCTCCATTTTCCAAAATTTTTGTTAAGTGGGTGCATGACTTTCATAATAATCTTTTACATTTACAAATAAACCATCACTGGGATAATAAATGTGATGTCCTAAAAAGGAGTAAAAGGTAGCTTTGATTTAAGCTCAGCTGTGGGGCAGACATGACCACACTGCATAGAAAAGGTGAAGCTCTGAGCAATGGAGTGTCCATCCCTTCTTCTAGTTGAAGGCATGGCTTTCTCTGACAGCTCTTTCTTGCCCAGGACCTGCGTGGTTTCTAGACTCATTCTGGCCATAGTAGCTCACCAAGGCCTTGCTGTTTGAAACTATTCTATGTTACTGGCTTTTATGCGTGAGTGCAGGTATTCCTGGGAGATGGGAGTGTGAAGAACTTAGGTGTGTGGCCCTTGTGCCTTCCCCCAGAGCTTGGAGGGGAGAGTGAGTATTTGGTATGTCCTCCCTCCTCAGTTAGACCCCAGAACTTCTTGGGTTTCCTGAGAGTTGGTTGAATTTCAACCTATTTAGTTCCTTAGATCTTGAACTCACAAAGCCTTAAGATGAAGCAATGAATTGGAGCTTAACAGTGACGGTTGTGCATGTCCACTGAAAACTTGTTTCACTTCGATCCATGAAAATAGAAAAGTGATTTCTAAGTGGTTTTCTCCTTGCCTCTGGGCCCTGCATTGCCTGTTAGCACAGGGTCAGAGTGGGAGAGGGAGAATGGGAAAGTCTGAACAAATATTTTGGTTCCTAAGTAGGAGATGGTACAGTTCCAGTCATGATTTTTAGCAAAAAGTTAGAAATTTCTCTCCTCTGATTGTAGTTGGTTAAAAGTGGGCTCTCTGCATAAATTTGAGGGGCCCCTTCTCTTTTGAGGGGCTTTTCTGCAGGATATTCTGCCCTGTCTGGTGAGTTACAGGTTTCCTGCAATGTGGTACTTTTCACAAGGGAATAGGGATTAGGCTTTCACCTCTCAGTGCTCTGTCTGCTGGCGGTGTCATAAAGCTGTTGGTATTGTTTTGTGGGCTTTGCCTTTTCTGTCACTTCATTTCTTGTATTCATTCAGCAGACTGTATTTGGCTCTTACTTGCTGCCAAGGATTTTATAATCTAGTAGTAAAGATGTACAGATTATTAATATGCATTGCAGGAGAGAGGTTATAAAAATGTCTAGCGAACATGCTGACAAAATGTAGAGATTATAACTTTTAGCTGGGGACAAGGGCAGAAAGGGGAGGACAGGTGGTTAGCTGGGGACAAGGGCAGAAAGGGGAGGACAGGTGGTTAGCTGGGGACAAGGGCAGAAAGGGGAGGACAGGTGGAAGTCAAGGAAGGCAACGTGGAGGTAGTGGCATCAGATTTATTACCATTGAATTCAGCCTTGAAAGATTTCTACAGGTAAGGAAGGGGACATAAAGGGAAGTTAAAGATCTATTTGCAAGACACCAAGGACTCCAGTGTTAGCAGCTGGAATGGAGAGGAATCAAGGGAAATAAGGCTGGAAAAAAAATAGTGGGCCATATGTTTAGAGCCTGGAATGCCAGGCTGAATAGCTGGTGCTTATCTGGAACTACTGGGGGAAACTAAAGACTTTTGAGAAGATGAGAATTAAATCTGGGCTCTAGGAAGAATAAATGAATGCTGTGTAGTATAAATTGGACAGGGGAGAGGCTGGATGCAAAGAGACTGGTTTATTATAAAAAGTACCAAGTCTCTGGCCTACCACTTAAAGTGAGATAATTTGTTGCCTCCTGTCTGTCCTTCTCTGTGGCATCCCTGCCAGCCACTGCCCTTGTGGAGCCCTGGTATTTGCGTGTGGCACTGTGGACAGGGCTGCCTCAAGCAAGCTAGCTTGCCAAGGCTCTCCTTCTCCAAGAGGACAGACTATGCCCGAAGTCAGGGTGACCACATCTTAGAGTTCTTCCCCTGGCTGCCTCCTGGTTTTTTACTGAGGCACTGATACCACGCAGACAGGCACCACTCAAGGTTGGCACATTTAGCGAAATGTAAAAAATCAATGATGTAAAAAATCAAAAATAGTGAAAATACAGGATGCCAGTTAGATCGGAATTTCAAATAATGGATACATTTTTATTATTAGTGTGCCCCATGAAATACTTCATTTATCTGAAGTTCTGATTTAACTAGGTGTCCCGGGGTCTGACAGTCCTAACCACTCTTCATTCTTCTTGCTCCTAGGCCTAGACTCTCCTTCCTTCTCTTCCATTTTCTACCTCTTAGCTCCTGAGTTAGTATCTTAGTGGGTCCAGAGTCAGATGGAGTATGAGCTGCCCAGGAGGGGTCAGCCTAGTAGTTTGGAAGATGAATGTCCCATCTCAGTGCCAGGGATTGGGACATGTGTGCAGCACAAGGTACAGCTTTCTGTCTAACCAGACGGGAGGAAAGACCTTGTGTTCCAGTGCCACCACACCTTATCCTTCTTTCCCTTTTCCAGTTCCTCTCCACCCCACTCACATCCCAAGAAGGTACTTGGAACTCTTGGACCCAGACATACTTTCTAAGCTCATACTTAGCCCTTTGCCTAAAACATCCTTCCCACATTCTTCACCCACCAGCACCTCCCCATTTCCCTTTCTCTGTCCCAGCTTGTGCCCCTTGCACTGGGCTCCCAAGGAACCTTCAGCAAACCTCCTTTATGACCTTTCCTGCACTTCATTGATTCTGCCTATTGAATTGTATGACTCTCCCAAGAATTACTTGTATGTCTCTCAGGGGAAAGGACCAGCTTCTTCATTAGGGTCCTCAGTGCCTGCTGCCCTGCCTGCACCTAGTAGATGCTCAATAAATACGTGCTGCGTGAACAGCAGGCTCTATTTGAAAGTTTTATTGCCCCTTAAACCTTTATGTGTGTTCCGCAGGGAGCACCCAGCTCCAGCTTCCCCTGGCCCAGTACATATACTGGGATACTTCACACTTGAAGGAGGAGAGGATTTTTCAGCACTTTTCATTAGCATTAAAGAAAACTTGTCTGGAAAGTCTCAGCCTCAACCTACGTGTCTCTACACCTTCTATATGCCCAGACTAGTAAGGCCCCAAGTATCCTGGCGTGAGCCACATCCTCTCACCTTTGTCCCGTGCCTTCTAGCTTCAGGTGCTACTCCAAGCCTGGACAGTTACTTCAGGTCAGGTTGTTGCTCCCTCTGTGCCCCTTGTGCACACAATCTTCTGTGCCTTCCGGAGTCATCCTCTTTGTTGGCATCAGATGCCCTCTATCAAGCCATTTGGTGCCTGTACTGTTAGGGCTTAAGGGAATGAATAAAGAGAACTATGCTGCCTGCCTGTCCCCGCTGTGTAGGGGCTCCCAAGTCTAAGACAACCTCCACCTGGATACATAGAGTGAGCAAAAACACAGATGGATGGCATGTTCTGTAAAGGGGGTAAGTGGGTCTGGGGCCCTCCACTGGGTGGTACATGGGAGAGTGCTGTATTGGAGTCTCTTGGCTATTACGTGCAGAGTAGAGGGACAAAGGTTGGGAGGAGGCCAAAAGGACAGGGCCCCCAAATCTCCAGGTTAGTCAGGATGTAAACAGCCCCAGCTGCTGCGGGTGGGTACGCAGTTGTGAGACCGCTGGGGGGCAGGCAGGGCTGGGAGGGAGAGTCTCTTCAGAGGCTTCTGTAAAAGGAGCTCCTTCCCAGGCACTAACCTGTGAAGTGCTAGGAAGTACCTCTGGGAGGAGGCAGGCAGAGGAACACCTTGTGACTTGAGCTTTCAGTTCCAAAGCAGCAGCCGCCCTAGCCCTCAGCCTAGAGCCTCAGCTCTACTCCTGGGACAGGTTAGACCCCCAGGGATCCGAGCCCCGAGGCAGCAGAGGATCCTGCAGGAGTTTGGGAGAGGCTTCTCATGCTCTTGTTTGCAGCCCTTTGCCTGTGATCAGTGACTGGGCCTGGGAAACCTCAGGGAGGGCTCAAAGAACTAAGCCACTGGTTAAGCCCTCCACTGGCTGCCACGGCAGCCAGCTGACTGCTGTGGTCTGTGGTTCTTGCTCTTCAGGTTGGCATGGGATCTGGGGACTGGAAAGGGTCCGGATGCTAAGGTCCACCCTTAGCTCTGGGCCTCTACGGGTGTCCTAATGGAACTAGCACCCCAGAGTAGGGCCCTCAGAGGACTTGGTGGCTGACTTCTTGCTGGGAAGCAAGGGGCTTAAGTCTCTGCTCCTGGCCCACCCTACGTGGGGGCTCTCCCTGCAGGTACCTGAAGGAATTCCGCACAGAGCAGTGCCCACTTTTTGTGCAACACAAATGCACTCAGCACCGGCCCTACACCTGCTTCCACTGGCACTTCGTGAACCAGCGACGTCGCCGGTCCATCCGCCGTCGGGACGGCACCTTCAACTACAGCCCTGACGTCTACTGCACCAAGTACGACGAGGCCACAGGCCTCTGCCCGGAGGGCGACGAGTGAGTGCCCCCCCTGCAGCCTGCCCTCAGGCGCCTCATGTCTCCTGGGTCGGATGCCCTCAGAATAGGCCAGGCAGAGTCTGGGATGCCAGCCAGAGGGTGCTTTTGGGAGTACTACTATTGCCTGACCTGCCTTCTTGTGGCCTGGACGTGGGCTCAGACCCTGCCATCCTCTGGAGGAGGCCCCTTCTTCTTTACCCACTTTTGGGAAACCCTACACAGGCTTTTCTTCTGCTAAGTAGAAGAAAAGGCAAGCCTGGGGACATCACCGAGAGGGAACATTTGTTGACTCTGCTCGTTCGAGCCTTGCAGAGGTGGTAATGGGAAGCACTGCTGGGGATCTGTGGGTGCAACTCACTGAACCATCCCTGCACTCACTTTTCCCAGAGGTCCAAGGCTTATTCCCTCCCACCCTAGAGTCCCCTGCCTCCAGCCGAGTAAAGCACTGGGGCTTGAGGGGGTATGCCCATGCTTTGAGCAGGCTGTTTCTCTGTGGACCCCTGCACATCCAGGCAGCACCCGCTCTCCCAGGAGTGTGCCCCGCTCTGGCGCTTCTCTTCAAGTCAGCCCAGGGCCCTGGCCAAGTAGCCTCTGAGAGGACTTGCTGAGCAGGCTGAAGTGGGAATCCTGGGCCCTCATGGGCCCTCATCAAGCTACAGCATCCGACAGGTGGTGGGAGGGGGGTTCTGTTACCACAGCAGGGCCCATCACTCCTGGCCTCCCATCAGCGTGCCATCTGGGTCGTGGGGAAAGCCCTCAACGGGGAGGGGAGGGCAGGGGCTGATTGCCCAGGTTCCAGGGGCAAAGGTGAGTGACACTGCCCTCCCCAAAACGTTTCAGGTGCCCATTCCTGCACAGGACCACAGGGGACACTGAGCGCAGGTACCACCTGCGCTACTACAAAACTGGAATCTGCATCCACGAGACAGACTCAAAAGGCAACTGCACCAAAAACGGCCTGCACTGCGCTTTTGCCCACGGGCCCCATGACCTCCGTTCCCCTGTCTACGACATCAGGTGGGCTGGATGCCATGCTGGCCTGATGGCTATGGGCCGGGGTGGGGGCCTCTGCCTAGATGGAGTGCAGGGGCTGGCACTCTGCGTCTCCCCTCATGCCCCGTCCCCGCTCTCTGTCCTCTCCTTTCCTCCCAGAGAGCTCCAGGCCATGGAGGCCTTGCAGAACGGCCAGACCACAGTAGAGGGCAGCATAGAGGGCCAGACGGCTGGGGCTGCGAGCCATGCCATGATAGAAAAAATCCTCAGTGAGGAGCCACGGTGGCAAGGTAAAGGTGGCCCCACAAATGGCTGTGCCTCCTCCTGCCAGATGTCTGTCCTCTCTCCTCTTCTGCCCGTAGCTGCCCTAAGGGTTTGGCTCACCACTACTTCTTCATCCCACCTTACGTCCCACCGCAGCCCTTTCATTTGGGGGCGCTTCTGGGGAGTTTCCCCCGACATGCCTTGCCCTTAGGTATGCTTATGTACACGTGTTGCTGACCCTCCTGAGGTTGCCCTTTTTGATTCTGTGAGCCTTGAGTGTCTCCAGTGAGGGATGGTGTTCTTACCTTTCTCCTGGGTCTCAGTCTTGGCAGTGGCACATGAGGAGGTGGCCTGAGCTCCTGGACCCCTTCCCAAGTGGCTTCTCCTGCCCCACCTCCCTGACCCCTGCCTCTGGCCCTTGTGTAGAGACTGCGTATGTGCTGGGGGGCTATAAGACGGAGCCGTGCAAGAAGCCGCCGAGGTTGTGTCGCCAGGGCTATGCCTGCCCCTACTACCACAACAGCAAGGACCGGCGGCGGAGCCCCCGGAAACACAAATACAGGTCCTTTGGCCCAGGCAGGCCAGTCGTGGGGGGAGGGGCGGCAGGGAAGGGATTGTGGCGGGGCTGCTTCCAGCGTGCTCGCAGGGAGGCCGGGAGGCCAGCCCTGGGGATTACAGGGTGGCAGGTCCCAGGTGTAAGGGGAGGGACTAGTCAGGATAGCTGAATGATGGGGAGTCCTCTGGGATCCTCCCCTGGCATGAAATGAGGATCTTGGGTCAGACGACCTCCAAGGCCCCTCCAGTTTGATTCTGAGGGGTGACCACTGGGGCCAAGCCACCGTGTGGGAAGTATGGTTCTGGCTATAGTCTGGCTCTCCTGGGGCTGCAGAGTGCTTGGCGTCAGGACCTGGCGGAGGGGAAAGAAAGTGTCCTTCTTGCTGATGACAGCCATGCTGTGCCACAGAAGCAGAGTCCGGCTTCTGGCCCCAGTAACGCTCTTACTCTGTAGCTCATCTTTTCTCTTTGTGAGCCTAGCCCTGTGAAGCAGGGAGCCCAGAGAGGGACCCTGAACAGGCATCTAGTTGGCATTCCCCGGCTCCTAATCTCTCCCTCTCCTGCATCCCTCTGACCCCACCATCTAATTGGACCAGGTCATCTCCGTGTCCGAACGTAAAACATGGGGATGAGTGGGGAGACCCTGGCAAGTGTGAGAACGGAGATGCCTGCCAGTACTGCCACACCCGCACGGAGCAGCAGTTCCACCCGGAGGTGGGCGTTGGACTGGGTCTGGGGCCCTGTGAGGTCTGTGGGTGGCTTGACGTACCCTTTTGGGGAAGCAAGGAGAAAGGAAAGGAGGGCCCGGGCAGATGTGGCGGAACTCACACTGACACCGTCCTGGAAGAGGCTGCCACCTACGCACTGCCTAAAGGAGCCCTGTACCCTAATTTGGAAACTTGTCTTGTCCCTGAGCAGCACCCTATTCCCAATTTTGTTTCCCCTCAGCCTCCTGACAGGGAAGGCAGGGACTGGGCATAGTGACCTGGCCATTCTGGGCTTTGTACCAGTCATGATGCTTACAATCCAGTGATATGAGGATTTAAAAAACAAGAAAGCCCCTTCTAGGTGTTGTGTTTCAGATTAGAGCTTATGGTACCAGCCACCTCCCTGTTGTACTTCCCCCACCCACTGGCCCCATGGTGTAGTCTTGGGCCATGTCAGTGTCCCAAGATCTAGGATAGGGTATATAGAGGCACATGCTGTCCATGGGTCCATGGAAGCTAGGACATCCTGAGATAGACATAGACAGAGGTCACCTTAAGGGGGTTGTAGACAGCAGGGTGGAAAGTTGGATGTAGATCCCAACTCAGGGTGCCCCCTGGTGGGTGGGTGCTGGCTGTGATCTTGGCTTCCTCGACACCCAGAGGGACATTTGGAGGTGACAGACCTGAGTGGAGAAGCAGCACGGAGAAGATCCCTTTGTGAGGGCCGAAGCAAGGCTGGTTGAACCTGTGACCCCAGAACGGAGGGTGTCCTTGGCATGGGGGTGGCCATATCTGCTTCAGGAGTCTGAATATCAAGAAGGGAGAAACTTAGGGAAGTGGCATGGAGTGGGGAGGAGAAAGATTACTAAGCTAACCCTCCTGCGTTGAAGGCACCCGTGCCTGCCTGTCCCTCTTTGCCTAAGCCTGGCCTGCCTCTGCTCTACCCTCCAGATCTATAAATCCACCAAGTGCAACGACATGCAGCAGTCGGGCAGCTGTCCCCGAGGACCTTTCTGCGCCTTCGCCCACGTAGAACGTATGCTGTTCCCATTGCCCTCTCCACCCTTTCTCCCCTCACCCTCTGCTTGGGCTGTCTGCTGAGTGGCCTGTCATCTGCCAGCCAGCAGCGGGCTCTGTCCTCACTGGAAGTTCTGGTCCCCCTAGCACACCCCCCCCCCCGGAACTGGCCTCAAACCCTGGAGCTTCCAAGGTGGTGAGACAGAGCAGGACCGGGCCCCTGGTCAGGCATTCATGGTCCCAGGCAGGGTGCAGCGCTGTCCCAGAGCCAACTAGTCAGGTCTCAGCAGCCACCCTGTGCCACATCCATGGCAGACATCACCAATTGAACATGGCATTCCATCCTGCTGAGAGCAGAGCTGTCCAGTGAAAATTTACTGAACCTTCCTTGTGTCATTTTAGATTTTCTAGTAACTATGTTAAAAAAAAAGTTAAATTATAACTATATTTTTAGTTAATCCCATACAAAATGATAATCATTTCAAAAATAGTGTAAAAAAATGATATTTTTACTTTTTTTCCCTCCCAACTAAGTCTTTGAAATCTGTTCCACACTCAAATAAGGGGGTACAGCACATTTCAGTTCAGACCAGCATGTCATAGCCACATGTGGCTCATAGCTGCTGCATCGGGCAGCGTGGTTCTCGGTTTTTACATTGCGCTCCAAACCACTGCACATCTCAGAGATGGAGCTCAAGTTAAAGCTTGTGTCCACTGTAAGCCACTGCTCTGATTGTCCTTCACCTCTTTTCAGGCTCAGGCCTTATTTCTGGGATTAGAGGACCTTGGGAGGGGGAATATATTCTTGGCACAGGTCATCCCTAGCCGTGGGCAACTGGGCCCACTGATTGAGAAACACAGAGAAGGAAATAATGGCTCATGCTTTGGAGTAGTACAGATGAGAGTTCAAATCCTGGCTCTTTTGTTTCCTAGCTGCACCACCTAGGGAGATTAACCTTACATCCCTGAGCCCCAGTTTTCTTATCTGTAGAATGGAAACCACAATATTACTTGCATCTTCTAGTCATTGTGAAGATTCATAGTTAATACAATTGCCTGGTACAAAGTAAGTGCACAGTATGCAGTATTAATAGAAAGAAGGTAGGAACCTTCCCTTTGTGTACAGGGTGTGCATGGTCTCCTTTGAAAAACACCCAGACGTATTTTTGGAGGGACAGAGCTGGCCTAGGAGCCTGCTGACATCCTGATCCTGTCTCTTGCAGAGCCACCCCTCAGTGACGATCTGCAACCTTCTTCAACTGTGTCGAGCCCCACTCAGCCGGGTCCCGTCTTGTACATGCCATCTGCTGCCGGAGACTCGGTGCCCGTGAGCCCCTCCAGCCCGCATGCCCCTGACCTCAGCGCTGTACGTGCCTGTCCAGGGAGTGGGTGGGCACCATGCCTAGCCAGGAGTCAATACCTGCTTCTAATGACCCCAGTTCCCTCACAGCCTGTGCTTGGGGTAGGGGCCCTGGTATTTTGCCTCAGGCCAAGGGGTTCTACTCTTTCTGTCCCAGGGTTTTTTTTTGTCAAAATCTGGTGGAGGGTGGTATACCCAGAGCCTGTGTTGGTCAGCCTGGATAGAGCTGGTAGAAGGGACACAAGCATTCTGTCACACTCACACTGCCCCATAATTTCCTCATGAGGTTCGGGGGCCCTGCATGGTATTTGATGCTCATTGGCAGATGAAAGTAGAACTGAGCCCCTTGCTGAAGAATCTCCTTCTGAGGAGGGGACAGAGGATGGGCCATGCCCCAGCCCACATTTTGCCCACCAAGCCACTCCCTTTCTTTTCTGCAGCTCCTCTGTAGAAACAGCAATCTAGGAAGCCCATCTAATCTCTGTGGCTCCCCCCCGGGCTCCATCAGGAAGCCCCCGAACCTGGAAGGCATTGTCTTCCCTGGGGAGTCTGGCCTCGCCCCTGGCAGCTATAAGAAGGCTCCTGGCTTTGAGAGGGAAGACCAGGTGGGAGCCGAGTACCTGAAAAATTTTAAATGCCAGGTAAGGGATGTAAGGGGAAGCCCAGTGAGGTTAGCCTTATCCCTGCATGCGGCAGGAGAAGCCCTGGAGGGCTATCTTGGCCCAACTGTGGGGAACATGACTGGGAGCTAGGAGGCCCCCGTCTTCGGCCTCTGCAGCACTTAGCAGAGTGAGTGAGGCCATCCCATTTCACAAATGAGGACAGGAAGGTTAGCATAGCCAGGCACCTCCCCCTGTCATGGAGCCAGTTAATAGAGATGCAGGGACTCCTGACTCAGTCTTCTGAGCCCATAGCTCATCTTTCCCCTGTTCTGCCTTGATGGAGTGGCAGGGCCTGGAGGAGTAGGACAGAGGGTCTCTAATTGGACTTACCTGAGGCTTGGAGTCACCAGGGAGAAGAACAGCTCCCCTGGTTCGGGTGGGGAGGGGAGAGCAGAGTATGTGTGTAGAGGGGAACTGAATGACAGGTGCCTTCAGCCTTAATGGGCCATGGCAGGTTGATACTTGGGAGGACTCCTGGACTCAGGGCCCCTCCCTGGAACCACATTCATCTCCTGTTGTCTGACTTCTCTCTCTCAGGCCAAGTTAAAACCCCATTCACTAGAGCCCAGGAGTCAAGAGCAGCCTCTGCTTCAGCCCAAACAGGTATATACCCCTCAGCCCCCTTTCTCCCCTTCTGGCACTTGCTATTGATAGGACAGGCCCAGAATCCCAGGCCTCAGCGAGTGGGGCCATTGCTTACCCCACAAGCTGAGGACAGGACTAAAGTGGGTCCCCAGATCCAGAGAGGGTAGGGTCAAGCCCCTCACCTCTTGGGCTCACTCATTAGTCAAAAACAGTATTTCTTGAGCGTCTATATTATGCTAGGCACTGGATTTACTTTTCCCTTTCCCTGCTATAGGACCTAGGGGGAGTGGGCCCTGCAGCCTGTAAGCACAGCTCTCCAACTCCAGCCTGTCAACAAGGTGTTGAGTGGGCGGGGTCCTGTCCCGGCATGGGGGCATCGGGATGAGAGCTGGGATGCACCATATCCTTCTGCCCCTCCCAGCCTCCATCTCTAGCCCCTGGCCATGGCCTCCCTGAGCGGGCATCCCATTGCTACCTCCTCATTCTCTCGTTGCAGGACATGCTGGGCATCCTTCCCGTGGGCAGCCCCTTGACCTCAAGCATCTCTTCTAGTATCACCTCCAGCCTGGCAGCTACTCCCCCTAGCCCTGCCGGCACCAGCAGCGTCCCTGGCATGAATGCAAATGCTCTGCCCTTCTATCCCACCAGCGACACGGTAGAGTCAGTCATAGGTAATTAGGCCATTTCTGTTGCCAAGTCCAAGACTGGATCTGGAGTTAGAGAAACTAGGTCTCTGGAGTGATACTCAAAGCAGTCAGTGTACTTGTCACTGTACTTGTCACTTTAGACATTCATTTTGGGAGAGTCAGAGGGTGCGCACTCTGAGCCCTTTGGAAAGGGAAAATGAGCCCAAGGTGTGGGCCAAGACTAGCCCTTATAGGAAAGTAGCCCTCTGGTTTGATTGTTGTGCAAATTAGAGATCCCTCTTTCTCCGGACAAGTGCAGTGTCATTCCATGACATAGGTCATTTAGCCCTCACTCATTTTCTCACTAGGTATCCTTGTGTAGCGAACAACTTGTGCAACTGCCCTCAGAGTTCCTGGTCAGTAGAAGCCACTGCCCTTCTCAGTAGTCATTTACGGGTGCTACTTTGTGCCAGATCCTGTTTTAAGGACTGAGATGTTAAGAGATGCAGACAGGGTGTTCCTGCCCTCAAGGAGGGACATGGTTCCTAGCCTTCCAGTCTAGTCCAGCAGAGGGCAGTGGATATTTGTCAAACACCTACTAGGCACTAGCCACTGAGGGCCCAGAGGTTTGCTTGCCCCCGGAGAACTCAGGGATGAGACATATGAGCAGTAACAGCAGGAGACAAGAGCAGACCTCTGGCAGAGTCAGGAACCCTGCACTGGGTTCCCTGGAGGTATCAGTGGAGGCTTCGGAAAAGAGAGCCATTTGAGCTGGACTTGGCAAGGCAGACAGCATAGGGCGTCCGTGTTGGCAGAGGAGCAGCCCAGCAGGCAGAGGCTTGAGAGCATGGGTCTAGTGGGACTGAGCATGAAGAGGAGGCAGTAGAGGGCAGGTGGGTCCTGGAGGCGAGGGCTGGAACCTCAGGGTGGTGTGGCTTCTCGGGAGGCAAGGAGGCTTACACCCCTCTCTCTCTGTCTCCAGAGTCTGCCCTGGATGACCTGGACCTGAATGAGTTTGGGGTGGCTGCCCTAGAGAAGACTTTCGATAACAGCACAGTACCCCACCCAGGCAGCATCACAATTGGTACTGGGCAGTGGGCGGTGGCACGCGAGGGAGGGCTCCTAGGGGTCCAGCCTGCCCCAAGGTGGGCACATGAGGTGCCCCTTGCTGGTGTGGCTCTGCATAGCTTGCCCTGCCCTCACTGGCCCTCCGGGGCTCTCTTCCAGGCGGCAGTTTGCTGCAGAGCTCTGCACCCGTGAACATCCCTGGCTCCTTGGGCAGCTCTGCTTCCTTCCACTCGGCGTCCCCGTCCCCTCCTGTCAGCCTCTCCTCACATTTCCTGCAGCAGCCCCAGGGCCACCTGAGCCAGTCAGAAAACACATTTTTGGGGACCTCAGCATCACATGGATCTTTGGGTAAGAGGGGGTGTGTGTCTCTGAGACCTGGGCTTTTGGAAAGTGCTTTGGCTATTTTGTCCACAGCCAGAGGCAATGCAGAATGGAGGTTGAAGCGAGTGGCTTATGGCTTGTAGGTGGGTCAGGTCCCTGTCCTACGTTTCCCTTAGCTGGGTAAACCTAGGTAAGAAACGTAGCCTCTCTTAGTTTCCTCTGCTTTAAAATTTGTATCATGATAGCATCTTCCTTGTAAGACAGTGGGGAGGCTTAAATGGAATAACGTGAGTGAAGTGCTGCGTATGGGGCCAGTGTGCAGTGAGAAGCAGTGGCCTCAAGTGCTAGGGCCTAGGTGCTGTTCCCGCCAGCGTGCTGGTTCTGCCCAGTCACCCAGAACTCTCGGAGGTGGGCTCACAACAGCAAGCTTCACAAGAGGCGAAGGGAAAAATCAGGCTCAAAGTGGTCTTCCTAGTAAACAGAGGCACCAAGCAGGTCTAGCTGTTTGCTGAACACATGCATTGGGATGGTATGGACTGCCGGTTCTGGAGGGCACATCAGTCATCGCTGTTAGAAGCAGCGTGTAGAGAGCCACAGGCTCCACCACGAGCAGGCGGGCCAGTGTGAGTATTAACTAAGGTAACATGTAAAACAACTCGGTACCCAACCTGGTGCCTCTACTCTTAGTTCCCCTGCCCCAGCAGCTGTTGGAAGAGATCAGGAATAACCTCCACTGAGGATTCTGGGCTTCCTGGTCACACTGAGCCTGAGCCTCTGAGCCGAATTTGACATTCTGACCAGGTTGGGAGCTTGCTAATCTCACTCCAGAGATCAAGGCAGGACATTGATATCTTAGCATCTTTCCAGTTTGGAAGGTAGCTGTTCCATTTTATGTTGAGTCTGTCAGGTTTAGATGCTTTGTGTTACATTTGTCTGACTTGCTCGTATTCTGGAAGCATCTTGACTATAGCCCTTCTCACTGGCCGCACATTCATGCATTCCTTCTCCATGCAGTTCTTGAGCAGAGCTTTATAGATGCACTGTGAGCTCAGCAGCCTCTGCTGGCATGGAGCCATGGTCTAGTCAGGGAGGCAGAGGAGCACAGACATTAGAGCATACTTAGGGACTGTCACTGTTGTGTGGAGGCAAAGGCCTCGTTTGTGATTCAGAGTAATAGAGGGGACCTGACCTGGACATGGTTGAGAGAGGAAGTGGCTCCTCTCCAAGAGAGGAAATGCCTGAGCATGGAGCAGAGGTCCTTGCTGCTGGGATGCTGTTGTGTTGGTTCTGAGTTCCCACCTCCGAGATAGGACACATCGGCTCATAGATGGTGCACATCTCAGGCTCTCCACACAGGATGATGGTGCACATATTTTGGGTGCACTTGTATTGCTTGGAGGGCTCTGGAACATCCTGGCTGGATTAGTGGGGAAGGGAGTGAGAAAGAAATTATTAGAATGATAAGTGTGGGCAGAAGGAGGCCAGACGTGGGTATGGATCCCCCTGTAGAAGATACGGGCCGTCCCAGGGGCCACAGAGCAGGGCACGTGGTGTTAGTAAACATCTGTCAAAAGATGGAGCGAGTGGTTGGAGGAGCACGCAGCTTAGCTTACTGGAAAGAGTAAGCCTTTGGAGTCAGATGCCCTGACTGTATATTGGCTCTACTACTTACTGTTTGTGTGGGTTTTTTTTTTTTTTTCAAGATTTATTTATTTATGGGGCACCTGGGTGGCTCAGTCAGTTAAGCATCTGCCTTAGATACGGGTCATGATCTTAGGGTCTTGGGATCAAGCCCTGTGTCAGGCTCCCTGCTCTGTGGCAAGTCTGCTGCTCCCTCTGTCATTATGCCCCACTCATGTTCTCTCTCAAATAAAATTTGAAAAAAAAAGATTTATTTATTTGAGAGAAAGAGAGCATGGAGGAAAGGGCAGAGGGAGAGAGAATCTCAAGCAGACTCACTGCTGAGTGCAGAACCTGACATGGGGCTCCATCCCATGACCTGAGATCACGACCTGAGCTGATACCAAGGGTCAGATGCCCAACTGACTGAGCCACCCAGACGCCCCTACTGTTGGCATGATTCTTAGCAACACATTGTATCTTTCCTTATCATAAAACAAGGGGAATGAACCCAGGGCTCCCTGAACAACTCCTGCTCCAGCTGTGCCATCATCTGAGGCTCTGGCCTGCATTTTTGGCCCTGAATCTCCTCCCAAGCCTTATAGAAGGTGCAAGAAGGCTCTCCTCCCTCTAGCTCAAAAGTCAGTTCACAATCACAAATTGGCGGGCGCCGGCCGGAGTGGCCCAGTGGGTTAAAGCCTCTGCCTTCGGCTCAGGTCATGATCTCAGGGTCCTGGAATCGAGTCCTGCATCGGGCTCTGCTCAGCAGGGAGCCTGCTTCCTCCTCTCTCTCTGCCTGCCTCTCTGCCTACTTGTGATCTGATCTCTCTGTCAAATAAATAAATAAAATCTTAAAAAAAAAAAAACACAAAAAACAAATTGCCACCTATACAGACTGCTCTCCTGTAGTACTTCCCAGGTCCCCTGAATCACCCTGTGAGGCAAACGATAAGGATGCTAAGCCTCAGAAGTTAAGTGCCAAACGTTGAGTAGCAGGTGGTGCTCCAGTAGGTCTGATGCAGCTGTGGGCCCTACACATTCCTGTGAAGTTCCCCAGCCTGACATTGCTGAAGCCTTGCACAGCTAGCCCCTTGAAGCCTCCCAGACATGGTTGGACAGGACCAGGGCCTGGGCTCAGGCCTGAACCCCTCCGAGCTCTAATGTTCCTCCCTTTCCTGAGGCAGGTCTGAACGGGATGAATAGCAGCATCTGGGAGCATTTTGCCTCTGGTAGCTTCTCCCCAGGCACTTCCCCTGCCTTCCTGTCAGGGCCAGGGGCCGCTGAGTTGGCCCGGCTTCGGCAAGAGCTTGAAGAAGCTAATGGCACCATCAAGCAGTGGGAGGAGTCCTGGAAGCAGGCTAAGCAGGTACTGCGCCCCCACACATACTCGCCTTCCCAGGGCCGTTTGGCCTCCAGCCCGAGCCCATCTTAGAGCAGGTGCAGGGGTGGGAGGGCAGCAGAAACTCAGTTTTATTCACTCTCTTCTCCCGTGGAAACACTTGCCTTGCCAATCAGGACCCTGGGGTGGCTGGTGTCCCAGGCCCGGAATTCCCACTGTGAGTTACTTGGTTTGGTCCCACAGCATTGCTGGCCTCTCCTCAGAAGCCCTGACTTTCCAGGGCTCCAGGTCCAAAGTTCTAGGTTCTGAGCTGGTTCCTCTGTCCATCTGCAGCCTGGCTGCTCCTGCAGGTGCTGGCCAGCAGTGTGCCCAGATCTGCCTAGTGCTCCCCTGCCGTGTTGGGCTCAGCCCCCATCCCTGCCTATAGAGGGTCTCTTGCAGGCCCTGACATCTCTCTCCTCTGCAGGCGGTGCCCGCCTCCTCCCTTCCCAGACAGCTGACCCAGCTCCCCAGCAGGCCGTGCAGCCACAAGTGGCCCATGCAGGCTCCCAGAGAGGTGCTTGCAGGGGACACGGGGGCAGGGGGCCATCATGACGAGGCACTGTATGTTGGGCCCACAGGCTTGTGATGCCTGGAAGAAGGAGGCAGAGGAGGCCGGTGAGCGGGCCAGTGCAGCAGGTGCTGAGTGCGAGCTGGCCCGGGAGCAGCGGGATGCACTGGAGGGGCAGGTTAAGAAGCTACAGGAAGAGCTGGAGCGGCTGCACTCGGGCCCCGACCCACAGGCCTTGCCCACCTTCTCCGACCTGGAGGCCCTCTCGCTGTCCACCCTCTACTCCCTCCAGAAGCAGCTGCGGGCCCACCTGGAACAAGTGGACAAGGTCAGCCCGGGAGGTTAGGGGAGCGCTGGGTGGGGGCATACAGTAGCCTCAGCCAGTCCTTGGACTCTGATGGGTCCATGCTGCTCCAGGGACAGCCACCTTCCTTCTGAGAACCTCTGCCCAACTGCTGGGCTGACACAGGATGCTGCCCTGGAGGGGAGGTAGGAGGAAATGTCACTCCTGCGGGAGGTGAGAAAGGTGGAGGTGGAGAGGTATCAGTGCCCACCCCCCACAGTTCTGGGCGGGGCTGACCCAAGACACATCACTAAGCCTGCGCCTTCAGGGGCATCAAGGTGCTTCTCCTGTGAGCTCTGCACACACCAGCACACATTCCAGAACAGTTAGGTCCCCAGGGCTACTTTGCATTCCTAGGTGCCCGGCTGGATGCGCAGGGAGCATGACACAGCAGAAAAGCACAGTTTTCCTTCACCGGGCACTTGTAGCCAGGTCTCATTGTTCTCGTCTGGGGACTGAGGGTCACTGCAGGAGCAGACGAGGCAGAGGCTTTGTGGGAGGAAGAGCCTGTCAGGGCAGGAGCTGTGGAGCAGCCCTGGCCCTTCCCCTCTCCCCAGTGGGGCTGGAAGCAGACTTTGGGAGCCTTGAGGGCAGCAGCCTGAACTCCAGCTCTGCTCTCTCACTTGTCGGCTGAGTCCTGCGAGCACGCTGCTGAGCTCTTTGCCTCAGTTTCCTTGCCCCAAGGGGACTGAAGTGAATGTGAAGAGAACTGCTGGTACAGTGCGGGGCCAGGCCAGTGAACACGGTATCCCTCTCCCTCCCCAGGCCGTATTCCACATGCAGTCGGTGAAATGCCTTAAGTGTCAGGAGCAGAACCGAGCGGTGCTGCCGTGCCAACACGCCGTGCTGTGCGAGCTCTGTGCCGAGGGCAGCGAATGCCCCGTCTGCCAGCCCAGCCGGGCCCACGCCCTCCAGTCGTGACCCTGCAGGCCTGGCCCCGGCCTGGCTCAGATCTTCTTACCTAGGACTTTTTAAAGTATATATATGTATGTATGTATGTATGTATGTATGTATATGTATAGGATTCTGTATATGTACGCATTTCCGTACGTGTGCAGGTGTGCGTGGGCAGCGGCGTGTGAACAGTGTGTGTGTATCTGTACGTGGATATAGACACACACTTTAAAACAGACTTACCAAGCACTTTTTAAAAGAAAAAACTATTTTGCAGCCCTCCCCTTGCCCACTTTCTCCTTTTCCACTGCAGAGACAAAGTCCCCTCATCGCCCACCGGCTTTTTGGCAGGGGATATGTTTCTGTGTCTTTTTAATGTAGGAAAACTAACTAGTTTTAACTTTTTCCTGGGGCCCAGGCAGGAAGCTGGAAGGAGCCAAGGGGAGGGACCAAGCCTTCAGGGCAGGCCCTGTTCACTGCACCTCCCCGGGCCAGGGCCAGGGGTGTGGACATCCCCAGGGCCAGACCTGGTTTGTTGCCGTGAGGCTCGAGACGGGGGGTATGCTGGGGTCTAAGCCAGCCTAGCTCCTAGGTTTACCAAATGTGTATTTAGTCTGGGGTTGGCAGGCCAAAGCTCCAGGGGCCAGCCCCGCTCCCATCCCTGGGCCCTTGAAGCTCCTTGAGGGGCAAGGCCCGGGAGTTCCACCCCTCAGGTTCCTGAGGCCAGGGATCCACCTCAGTCCTCTCCCTCCAGGCCCCCAGAGCATCCTCCCTGGCCCCAGGACCACTTACCAGACTGGCACTGCCCTCTTCATAACCCTCTAGCTGCTGTCAGCTTCCCTCTCCCCCACCTGGCAGCTAGCAGGGCAAGTGGTGGGAAGGAGCTGCGGACCGGGGACCAAGGTGGGGCTTAGGCCCCGCCCCCTCACTGGGAGGGGCTCCGTATGCATTCCTTGGTGCTCTCTGAGTGCAGCTGACGTCCTGCCCGTTTGGAGCAGACGCCTGTGTACATGTGTGTGCGTGCCTGTCCAATGTATATTGTGTCTTAGCTTCCATTTTAAAAATTGTTCTGTACAGAAAGATGCAGCGGGGGCGGGAGGGCAGAGCGGGTGGAGGGAAGCCACCCTTCTCCCAGCGCTGGGGGTCTGGGGTGGGAGCAAGAGGGCTGTGAAGGGTCTGGCCTGGCCCAGGCTCCCCCTTGGGCTCAGCACGAAAGGGCTTTCAATGAATTAAGTGAAAACTTTTTTTTACAAAAATGCAAAAATCAACAAAGCTCCAAACCTATTGGAAATAAAATATGAACTTACAATGGTAGCTTGTTTACATGGGGGTGAGGGAGAGTAGGGCCCCAAATAAGGGCCTCTGAACTATCAGATGAGTCAGCTTGGCCCTCTCAACCTTGGCTCCAGACCCGCCTGGGCCTTGCAAAGAGCTCAGGCCTCCACCCAAGGTGTGGCTCGCCAGCTAAAGCCACCTTCAAGCCCCCAGGTGGCTCCAGGCCCCTAGACAGAGCTCAAGTGCCCTCTGACCCAGACCTGCTGGCGCAGATGAGTTGGAGACCTTTAGCCCTGGAGACTTCCCAGCCTTAGGACTCTTCAGGGATCCGTTATCAGCTGGGACCTGATTACTCGTTTTGTGGAAGACAGCAGGTCCCTAGTTGTCTCCCAGAGAAACAGACATATACTGCCTTCCCGTAGAAGGAGGAGGGGCTCAGCCTTTGAGCCACCTGCTTCCCCTGCTGTAAGCTGGCCTAGCAGTGGCCGTGAGAAAATGGATCCACTGGGCTCTGTGTGGGGCTCGGGTTCAGAGCTGAAAGGAGCCTTGAAGATGATCTCATCTGATCTCCGACCTCCATCATACTCAGGTTAAGGGACTCAAGCAGGTTCACAACGGCTAGATTGACAACCTAGCCTTGGGCCTTGACTACCATGGTGTACAGGGGGCACCATGCTCCTCTCAGCCCTCAAATAGCCACACAGCCTGCACTCCTGGGAGACCCCCCCACTCCCGGTGCTCCCCTTGGAGTGCCAGGCAGCAACCCACAAGCTGACATGCCTGGTAATGTTTTGTGTGAAGCCCTGCTTGTGCATCAGTTATTCCCACACCTGCTCTAGAACATGGGGGAGTGAGGGGTGGGCGAGGCCCCAGGTCAGGGGAGCTCAAGGTCTCCTGAGGGCTGAAGAGAGGGTTTGCATGGCCTGACTGTAAGCTTCTAGGCCCCAGTGCAGGCCAAAGGTCTAGTTCCTTAGAGGACAATGAATTGTTTTTGTTTTTGTTTTTTTAAAGATTTTATTTATTTATTTGACAGAGAGAGAGAGATCACAAGTAGGCAGAGAGGCAGGCAGAGAGAGAGGAGGAAGCAGGCTCCCTGCCAAGCAGAGAGCCCGATGTGGGCCTCGATCCCAGGACGCTGAGATCATGACCTGAGCCGAAGGCAGAGGCTTTAACCCACTGAGCCACCCAGGCGCCCTGTTTTTGTTTTTTTATTTCTGCTAAGAAAGTTTCTAAGTGGCAGGTACCATCCCAGGGAGGAGGTGTCCTCAGTAGACACGGCTGGCTGTCTTTTCTGCTTCTGCCCCTCCATGCCAACCCCACTGCCTGCCAGCTTTCACCTCTTAGAGCCAGAAGGTCCTTGGCTCTAGGATCCTTAGCCTGGGTATTGGCAGCCACCTCAGGAGAGGAGCCAGGCTCCCTTCATTATAGCTGCCACCCTCCCCACCAAGGCAGCTGTAGCCTCGTCTCTGGCGGGGTCCCCTCCCTCCCCCGGGAGGCTTTGTGCCGTAGCCCTAGCCCCAATGAACCAAGGTAGGGGTGCTAAAGGGTAGGCCCAAGGGAGCCTACCCTCTACCCCAGTGACTGGAATTGGCATTCTGGAAACAGATGGCAGCTTCTCCCGAAGAGGACCCAAGAGCTGCAGACAGCTGCCCTACCCCCTGGTGCTGAGATCTGGCCGAGAATGCTGAGGCCAGGGCTGGAGGCAGGACGGAGGGAATATAGATACTAGTAGGGTCCTGGCACCAGCACCATGGGCTTCTGTTCTGGCAGGAGAACCAGAGGGGATCTTCATGCTGGGCCTTCCACACGCTGGGGTTCCCCAGGCTTGCAGAGCCCTTCTGGAGCAGTAAGCCAGGCTGGGGGGTTTGCACTATGGTGGGGAGAACCCAGACTTTTCAAGAAAGTCCGTCCCTTCTGGGCACCCCACCCCATCCCTAACCTCCTGCTACCGCCCTGGCCTTGGGGCATGCTGGGAGGCCTGCTTGGCTCGCTGCCGCCGCAGCCTCACAAACACCTGGGCCTCCCGATCACCCTTCCGGCTCTCCAACAGCTGCAGGATGGGATCCCCTGTGGAGAGAGGCATTGGGGTGTCAGACTGGCGGGAGGAGGCAGTGCCCGGGTAGTGGCAGCGGACACAGCACTGACCCATTCTCCAGCCATTCTGGAAACCAGTGACGGACACATACCAGCCAAGCTCACAAGACAGCCTGACGGACAAGGGGAGACGCATGACCGCGCAGGCACCGACACTGACCCGACGTGCACTGGAAGAGGCTGAGTGAGGTGCGCCGCAGGTTGCAACTATTAGCCTTTTATCTGAGAACCGAAGGCTAGCTCGCTAACCTCTTCGTGCCTCCGGGTACTCGTCTAAATCAGCAATACTGGTAGCTGACACATGAGGTGGCTGCAGCATTGTGCTCACGGATGGCCCGTAAGAGCTCAGCCATGTCACCTGTGCTTCCTGTCCAGCCTGGAGAATACTGGCCTGTGCGCCCCCACCGGAGACCCAGCCTCTCTGGACAGGTAAACTCCCTGGTGACCTCCCCCCACGGCCACACGGAAGAGTCACACCACACACCAGTGTCTCGATTAGACCGAGAGACCTACATGGCAACACAAGACACCACGCTGACTCCACTGGCTTCCACATCCAAGGAGGGATTCCTGTGACCCCAACTTCATTCGCTTCCCTTGGG
The DNA here is from genome assembly GCA_002007465.1 of Ailurus styani. Lineage (NCBI taxonomy): Eukaryota > Metazoa > Chordata > Mammalia > Carnivora > Ailuridae > Ailurus > Ailurus styani. The sequence continues at coordinate 1,034,007 of LNAC01000251.1, forward strand.
GCCGCAGCCTGACCTTTCCGGGCTGCCCCTCCCCTGCACCCCGAGTGCTGGGCCAGGCCCTGCACCCAAAGCCCCCACAGCCTTTGCCCTGGGGCTCAGGCCTACCGTTGAGTGCAGGGTAGGTGAGGGGCAGGCGGGTCTGAGGCACCTCGCCAGGCTCCTCAGTCCCAGTCAGGCCGGGCACCGAGCGCAGTGGCAGAAAGGCCTCCCCTTCCAAGTCGTCAGCCCCCAGCGTGTCGTGGTCGAGCACCGTGAGCAGGAGGCACGCTCCGTCCTTCAGGCACGGCTCGGCAGGCACCAGGCTGAGTGGGGGGCAGAGTGGGGCTCAGCTGCCTGACCCCTACACGGTCACTGGCACACCCCCCACCCCCCGTTCATCATTGGTTCTGGAGGACAGGCCAGGGCTGGCGGCAGGCAGGTGGGGGTTAGGACGGCAAAGGCAGTTCAGGGCCCGGCGTGCTCGGACAGACGCCGCCTCTGACTGTGGGCTGGTACTTTAAACCAGGGGCCTGTGTTCCCCAGACCCTCCTGTCTTGGGGAGCAGAGGACCCCAGGAACAGGACCGTCCCTGGAAGCAAGCCTCTAAGTCCAACAGATGGGGGCCTTCTCCCCTGCAGCCCCACTCCTCCTCGCAGATCCCAGCAAACCCCTGTTCCAGTTGTCCCTCCCTGGGACCCAGATGCGTCCATTTCAGGAGAAGTGGCCTCAGGTGGGAGGAGGCGGTCTGAGGGAGGTCCGGGGCTGGGGAAGGGTGGTGAGGGCAGGAACCCACTCACAATTCAAAGGTCTCATCAAACAGGGGGTGAAGGTCCTTCTTGTGCTTTTGGGTCTCCCGGGGGGCCAGCTCAGGGAACTCGTGCCTGGGCTCCAAGGTCAGCTGGACAAAGGGATCGCTGGAGCCTGGCAAGTCGGGAGGTCACCTGGGGAGGTGACGTTGCAAGGCTATCCCTGCTCCCCGCCTCTAGTTGCCAGCCCCTGCAGCTGTGCCCTGGTCAGCAGCATTGCCCCCTCCTGGCAACACGAGGGAAGTGCACCCAGCGCGCCCTCTCGGGAAAGCGGAACCGCCGGGGACGCGGGCGGGACGCGGGGGGACGCGGCGGGGCACAGTGAGGACGCGGGGAGAGGCCGGGGGCAGCCTGCACTCACCATTGGAGTCCAGGGGCCGCAGGCTGGAGGCGCTGAGCAGTTCCACGTGCAGCTTCTGCTCAGAGGCGCGGTAGGAAGCCTTGACTGTGACCGCCCCCAGCTCCTCAGAGGCGGTTTCCGCCTAGGGGTGGAGCGCAGGGACCGTGTGGGGCAGGGTGGAGGCGGGGCTTCAGGTGCGCCGGGAGCGGCAGGGAGGGAAAGAGCCTCACCTGCTGCTGGATGCGGCTGCAGAAGTACTTCCGGATGAGCTCCCGACTGGAAGCGGCCTGCAGCTCCAGCTCCCTCTGCAGAGCCTGGGAATGAGGCACAGCCCAGAGGCCCCCTGAACTGGCACACTCACCCCGTCCTGTGCCGCCCTTCAGAGGCTTTGGTTCGGCCAATAGCGATGTGATACGGAAAGCTCCGGGTGTTGGGGAGCCTCGGCCGGGGAACGCACCCTGGGGTGGCTCTGGCAGCCAGCCGAGGCACAGACAGGGTGGGCTTCACAGGTATGCCCCCCACAGAGTCTCAGGGTCTCCCCCTCACCGAACTTAAAGAACCTTCTGCTTGGTTGAATGGTCTGTCATTGCCGTCTTTCAATTTTTAGTACTTTTTGAAAAAGGGGCCCACGTTTTCTTTCTGTGCTGGGCCCTGTAAATTATGCAGCCGGTACTGGACACAGGTGAGCAGAGAAAGGCAGGTTCCCCCCACCCCACCAGCTCACCAGAAGACCCCTACCTGGAAGGCATCCGTGTGCAGTGCCGCGGGTGGCAGGCCACAGCCCTCTGCGTAGAAGCAGATCTCCAGATTCTAGGGGTGACATGACACATCAGAGGTGACGCCACCAGGGTTACCACTTGTCTCCAGCCAAGGGCTATGACTTCTTGTCCCTGCTATCATTACCTGCAGGGCGGTCTTCAGCCTGCTGGAGGCCAGGGGGCAGCTCCGCTGGGAGGCAGCCTCGTCCATGAGCACAGTGAGCGTGTGGGTCCAGAGCAGGGTCAGCAGACTGGGGCGAGGGGCGGAGGGACGCCAGTGCGGGACAGGAGGATGGAAGAGGAGGAAGCGGAGACACTCCTGAGAAAGGGACGCAGGCCCACCCCCAGCTTCCCCAGCCCACCCTCCCCCTTCCACCTGGTTTCTCGGGTAAGGCTGGGACCAGAGCAGCAGGCAGGAGTGGAGGAGGGAGGGCAAGTCCGGGGGTGGGGGGCACTTGGGGCCGGTCCCAGCCGACACGTTTCACGACCCAGCAAAGAACCTCTCTCAGTAGGATTGTCAAACCCCAACAAACAAGGTGGGGCGGGAAGTCTGGTCCCCCAATGACAGAATCATGATTCAATATGGGAGTGGCCAACATGGATAGGACTTCAACACGGATAAGCATCTACTACCCCTGGAGAGAAAGAAGTAGCAACCAAGCCGCAGTCCTACTGACCACCTGAAATTAACTGAAATCACATGTTGAAGTAGAGTCACGCCGTTCAGTACAAAAAAATGTGTTGTATAATTAAGAATGGGGAAGGTCGTATTAAAGACAGTTAATAGGGCGCCTGGGTGGCTCAGTGGGTTAAAGCCTCTGCCTTCGGCTCAGGTCATGATCCCAGGATCCTGGGATCGAGGCCCGCATCGGGCTCTCTGCTCAGCAGGGAGCCTGCTTCCTCCTCTCTCCTCTCTCTCTGCCTGCCTCTCTGCCTACTTGTAATCTCTCTCTCTGTGTCAAATGAATAAATAAAATCTTTAAAAAAAAAAAAAAGACAGTTAATAGATTGAGCATATTCGAGTGCTTATGTTCGAGCCAATGTTCTAACCGCTTTTGAGACTGTAGTGAGTCAAGTCCCTATAACAGAGATTTAACTCTGTTTTAGCCGAACAGATGGCATCTTGGGGCCTGAGAAAAACGCTGCGCTCCCCGGGCCCCGCTGCGCCACCAGGAGTGGACCTCCGGGGGGAGGGGCAGCAGCCTCAGAGCCAGTTCCCGTGGGGAGGATCCATGGTCATTGTTGTGCAGCTTGTCACCGACCACTTCCTTTGCACAGGCGCTGCACCCCGGACCCCACGTGACTCACTTGATCCTCATTAGAGGCCAGAACTATGAGCTTTGGCTTGGAAAAGTTGAGCAATCTCCTCAATCCACCAACCAAGCAGCAGCAGAATTAGAGTTTGAATCCAGGCGGGCCAGAGCCCATGCCCTTGACCTCTAGTCCTGCTGCCTGGTGTGCCAGGCCCCTGCTTTAAGAGAGACCCTAACGAGAAGTTCCCCTGGATCCTGGGAGAGACACCAGTTGCTGTAGTGTTAAGAGGGACAGACAGCCCAGGGCTAAGGGAGAAAGGGCAGGCAGCTTTCTGCTCAGCCTAAAGGGAAATAGGCAGGTGTGTGAGGTAGTGAGCTCCCTGTTCCTAGGAGTGAGCATTTAAGCAGAGGCTGGTTGCATCCTCCCCTGAAAATGGCTGAGGCCTGGAAAGACGGGCAGGTGGAAAGGGGCGGAGGGCGCCGTGGAGCGGGAGGCTGCCACACACCTGCCGAAGTTCTCCTGCACCAGGTTGGTGTTCATGTAGCAGAGCTTCACCTCCAGAAACTTCATCAGGGGCAGAATGGCCTGGGGAGAGGGGTGGGCGGCAAGTCTGGCTCTGGCCCATTCCCATGCCCGGACTTGGAAGAGGAAACAGGGCCAGGAGCTTTCGCCCGATTCATTCGGAACGTGCGCCAGCGCTGAGCCCTGCGCGCAGGGGGCTCCTCCAGGGCCCTCCAGCGGCCGTGCAGCGTCCTGCCGCAGGGCCTGGCCATGCCCTCCCCTAGGAACCCTCCGGGTCCTCCTCTCGCTTCCTTGAGGTCCTGACTCAGCTGTCGCCCTCCGAGTAAGGTCTTCTCTACCACTGTCTAAAAATATCTTTAGAAAAAACACAAATACGAATACAAATCTTCATTTTCTCCAGTACTTAATAATGCATCACTGCGCGCGCGTGCACACACACGCACACGCACACACGTGTGATTCTAGTCACAGCTACGGTTCTGGCTCCACCTCCCCTGGCAGAATGTGAGCCCCAGGAAGGCAGGGAGTTCTGTCAGTTTTGCTCTCCGATCCACACCCCGGTGCCTAAATCTATGCCCGTGGCAACGCGCTCAGAGAGCTGCTCAGTTACTGAGTGACCCTCTCCCAGAGGACGAAGGTATGCGTCACTCTCTCTGCCCCCGGACAGGTGAGGAGGCTGAAGTCGGCGGGCTCGCGGGAGCGGGGAGCTCAGGAGGTGCACACCCAGATCAGTTTGGCGGCAAAGGCTAAGCCCTCCCCCCACTGCGGTCCCCACGCGGCTTGGAGGAGAGCCCGTGGCATGACCCACCCCCACCCCCTTAGCAGCCAAGGAGGAAACCGCGGCCCAGGAGGGAATATTTCCTGCCCAAGTCTGGGGGACTTTTCTCTGACACCCCACGGCCTTCTGCCCCCTGCCACCCTAAGCCCCTTGGGCAAAGGTGAGTGGGGGGACGACTCACATCCTCGGGCAGGACAGACTCCTTGATGCCCACGAGTTTCTGGATGTGCTTGGCAATGCCCACCTCCAGCTGGGGACACAAAACAGTAGGAGGGAGGCCGGCGCATGAGCACGGGGAACAGGGCGAGGTCACTTGGAGCCTGAGTTTCGGTTCAGGAAGGGGTAGGGGCTGCATGAGTCCTGCTAGGGGTGCTTCAGGCCGAGGATGCGCAGGGTGGGGACCCTGTGGGTGGCACGAAGTACCTGCTCGGCCAGAGTGCGGACGCCCGTGCGGATCTCGTGGCCCAGCCCGGCCAGCGCGCCCTGCAGCTGGGCGTGCAGCGTGTTCTGCAGCTGGCCCTGCTCCAGCACGGCCCCGACCCGCTGTTCCAGGGCCTCCCACGCCAGCTGGGTGGGCAGCTTGCCGATCACCAGGCGCAGCTGCTCCATGTCATTCACCACCACGCAGAGCTGAGGGCAGGCACGGGCGCAGGGATGCGGGCCTCCTGAGTTTGCCAAGACCGGCAGTCCCGACCCGCACCCCCGGCCCGACATCCAGCTCTGGCCCTTACCATGTCGGCTGCCTGACCCTGGTCCTTCTGGCCTGCAGAGAGCTCACGGGCCCGGGCCTTTATAAGGCTGCAGTATACCAGAGCCAGCCGACAGGTATCCTGGGGAGAGGATGATCAGTGTGGGGGCGTCTGGGGGGGCCCCAATGCAGGGAGGCATGGAAATCTCAGTGACTTGGGGATTTAAGACCTAGGCCTTCGGAGGCTGCTAGGGCAAGAGCTTGGGAGAAACAGGGCACGTCAAACGAGGCCGTCCTAGGAAGATGGGGAAGGACACGTGAAGTAGCACCTCCACAAATTTGACGGTGATCATGAAGGCCTCCTCTGGGTCGGGCCAGTCCAGCTGCCGGGCAGTATGGCTGATCTGAGCGAAGCAGGTGGACAGATCCACGGCTGACGTGCTATGCTTGGTCAGTTCACCCAGGGGCACCAGCTGGGGGATGGGGGAGGGTGCAGAAAGGAGGGCTCGGGGCTGGCCGGATTCATGCCCCTCCCTCCCTCCTTCCTCCCACAGGCATTCAGAGGTGGGCAGGGGGCTCCAAGGGGTAGCCAGCCTCCACCCAGACCCCCAGGCTGCAAAGGTCAGTCTGGAAAGGAAAGCCACAGTTAAAACCAAGGATATCAGGAGGCAGCGCTGTACACACAGCTGGCCTCAAGAGCAGGTCACCACCTTGTGCGCAGAGCCCCGAGCCCCACAGCTGGCCCCGCCCCGTCTCAGGCCCCGCCCCCACCTCATCCATCCGCACGGCGCGCTGCACCCGCGCCAGGGCCACGCTGTACGTCTTCTGCAGCCAGGAGGGGACCGCGGGCTGGAACCAGCGGTGAAAGCCATCCAGGGCCAGGACTCCATCCCTAAGGAGAGCTGGGGCTCAGTCTGGGGACTGCCGGGGCTAGCCTGGACCCTCTTTGACCTTCCTCCCCCTTTCGTGCCAACAGCCCGCTGCCCACCTCTCCGCGGGGCCGGGGCGCAGCTGGTAGAGCTCCTTGAGGCTGACATAGAGCTGGAATAGACTCTCGCCCATCTCTGGGGACACGGGGCTGCCCGCCGCCGCCGCCATGTGGTCCTGTACCCGCTTGGCCACCTGCAAAGGGAAGGGAGCGGACAGGGCTCCGGAGCCAGGGTGGAGGGCAAGGCCTGGAGACCCAGGGGGAGACTCACCAACCACTGCAGCTCCGCGAAAGCCATGGAGAAGAGGTCGACCTTGAGCGTGCTGCAAGGAAGGTCACAGGTGTGACTCGGGAGCAACCCAGGGGCCCTTCCGGTCCCCATTCTGAGCCCCGGCCCCGCGACCTCCCCCGCCAGCTGCGTGCTCACTTCTGGAAGATCTTGTTCCACGTGTGTTGGCACTGGTGCAGGTCGCCTGTGATGTCCTGTACCAGGCTGAGCAGGGCTTTGGCCTCCTCCAGCATGCCCTGGCAGGGACAGAGGGGCGCTGAGCAGGCCTGCAGGGGCTCAGCAGCCCGCCCCGCCCCCTCCTGCCCTGCCTGAGCCCCCCCACCTGCACCATGGGCTGATGGTGCTGCTGCTTCAAGTGGAACCACTCGACGGTGCCAGCCTGCAGGTAAAGAGGCGGTGAGCGGGCAGGGCTGCCGGGCTCCGGCCCACGCCCGCCTCGTCCCCAGGGTGAGTCCCGCACCCGCAGAGTCTCGGTCACCAGGCCGGGCAGCGGGGCGCTGTCAGGGCACAGCTCTCCGAAGGCCTTCATCTTGCACATCTGTACCAGGACCCTGTGGAGACAGGCAGCTGTGTCTGGGACCCTCCACTCATAGCTGCAGCGGGTGCCCGGGGGGTCCCCTTGCTCCCGACCCCACTGACAGCCGCTGACCTGAGCAGAGACTGCAGCCGGGCGGGGGAGTCGGACACAGACAGGGGGAAGACGGAGCGGAACCTCCGGATGAGGGAGAGGCCGTAGGCCAGCAGGCTGCTGAACGAGGTGGCCAGCTCCTCCAGCTGCGGGGCCAGCGTCGGGAGCTGAGGCAGGGGGCCCGGGGCGCCGAGCCGGCTCCCCCAGCCCTGCCCGCCCCATGCTCCTGCTTCCCCCCCCTCCCCCGCGGCCCACCTGCTCTCCCTTGAGCCGGCCCTGGATCCACTGGTACTCGATGCTAGTGATGGGGTGCAGGAGGCAGCTGCTGGGGAACTCCAGGCTCTGGTAGAGCCGGCTGTAGGCCAGCCACTGCCTGCAGCACACAGGAAGCCCTCAGCCCGGCCAGCTGGGTGGGGGGTTTGGGGAGGGGCTGCGAGACGCCCTTCCCCCACCGACCTCTTGTGGGCCCCCCATCAACCTCATCAAGGTGCTTTTCAAACATCTAAATTAATCATCTCCCTCTCCAATTGGGATATTCGGGATTTAAAATTTCAGGATTTTGAAAAATCAGACGTGGAGAATTGAGCCTTCAGGCACACATGGCAAACATCAGCGGGGACTCCGCTTTAGGCAGTTCAGGGGACACCTCTCGGAGGTGACGACCAAGCTGAGAAGCTACCTGAGTGGGACAGTGACGGAGGCCAGCGGGAGAGAGCAGCCCAGTCCCTCCTGGGACAGAGTGGTCACTTGCCCTGCGTGCTTGGGCCCTCACCGTGGGCGCCTGCTCCGGTGTCCAACCCCAGCTGCATCCCCCCACCTGTCTGGGGACACCCACCTGCTCCCACAAGCTCTCCTCGTCCCCCACCTCCATCCGCCCCCCACTCGAATGCCCCGGGCCACCCCCGCTCTCCTTCCACCTGCTGTGGCCCCGGCCCCTCACACCTGACCCGCCCTCGAACACGTCCCCACGACCTACTGGGGCCCAGGGGACATGATGGGCCCTCGACAGAGATTTGGTAACGCCAGCCCACGAATCTGTTGACCCCAGAGCGCGGGAGCTGGAACACAGGGCTGCGGTCTGGGGCAGGGGCAGCGAATTCAAATGCCCAGAAGGACTCAGAGAGTGTCAGGGAGTGACATGGGCTGATGGCAGCTGTGAGGGACCGGGGAGGCCCCACGCTCTGCTGTGTGTGACCCCCTGCAGCCCAGCAGGACCACGACACTTGGGGTACATGGGAAGCTGGAGCTGCGACTCTGTATGGAAAATCTCCAGATTTTTAAAAGTAGTCAGTGGACCCAAAACTTGACACACATGGTCGGACCAAACAGAAATCTTGCGAGGGTTAGATTCGGGCCTGCCAGCTTGCAGGAGCACAGGCCGGGGTGGGGAGGGGACACCGGCGCCTCCCAGGCCACCCTCCCCGGCGCACTCACGCCATGGACTGGTGGAAGTCGGAGAGGTCCTTCTGCGTCGCGTGGAGAAAGAGGATGGTGGCAGCGTGGGGGCTCAGCGACCCGTCCCAGGAGGTGCTGCCTGCCTGAGGGCACAGGGAGCAGGGTGTCAGGACCTGGCCGCAGGCCCCGCCTCGTCCCTCCCCCACCGCAGGGAGGGCCGTACCTGGTGGCGGGTGACCTCATGGGACACCAGCTGCTGCAGCAGGTGCAGGTGTACCGTGTAGCTGGGCTGGGAGCGGCTGGCCGCCGGGGCTCTCTGCAAGGGGGCCGGCATGGCGGTGAGGAGAGGACCCCGTCCCCAGGGCAGCCCAACCCAGACAGGTGACCAGAAGACGCCCTGCTCCTGGCCCCAGACCTACCCGCTTGTGAACGAGCTGGAACTGGAGGTGGCACTGACCGCGGTCTGGGTAGGTCTCGGTGCAGGGCTCCAGAGGGTACCAGTGGTCCTCTCGGCAGCGTAGGTCCTGGGGGCCAGGCAGGTGGGAGCGGCCCAGGCCCAAGCTCGGTGTGGGTCCGGAGCCCCTCCCCCGAACCCCATGTGAACCCCTGTTTCTTGACCCTGCTCACCTGTAGCCTCACGACGACGTTCCCCAGAAAATCGTCCTGGCCTTTGTCCTTCCGCGCCTCCTTAAAGATCCTGTTCCAGGCAGGGGCCACGAGAGGGGTGAGCCAAGACACTGAGGGGTCCGGCTGGGACCCCTGGGCCTGGACTGAGCCTGGAGCCCAGCAACCCGGGGCCTTCACCTTCGCAGCCCATGCAGGTCTGTGAGCTCCCCGAGCTTCTGCCTGACGGACTCCACGGTGTCCATGTCCCTGCGGGGGGCAAAGGTGTGGGCAGGAGGCAGAGAGGGTGTCCTGGGAGCCCCTGACCTCTTTGGGAGAAGGTTCTGCCACCCCAAGCCGTCTCCCCGACCCCTACGGGCAGGGCAGGCCCCTCACCACATGTCCAGATGGAAGCTCGAGCTGTTTATGTCCTCAAACTCCCTACGGGGAGAAAAGGACCTGGCTGAGGGCCTCGGAGGGCTGGAGCCCAACCGGAGCTTGTCCCCGGAAGCTCCCACCCCCCACTTGCCCACGGTCCCATCCGCGCCCCTCCTTGCAAACTCCTCCTCCCTCCCTTAAGGTAAGGCTTCGGCCTAGCGCCCCCATCAACCCGGCGGGGCCCAACCCTCCACACCCTCCCAGCACATGTGTCTGTCTCTGGCCTCGGGAGCAGGGCCTCCTCCGGTCAAGCCAAGTCCCCTCCCCTGAGCCAGGAAGTCCCGCTGATCTCATGAGGGGACAGGGGCTGGCGCAGGGCCACGTACAGGATGAAGGTCTCCTCCCAGACGGGGTTGAGCGTCTGCGTGATGACCTGCGTGCGGTGGGTCTGCTCCTCCGGGATGGTGTGCCTCACCACAGCCTTCTGCCGGTGCCGGGACCCAGGGCTGCCTCCCTGAACGCCCACCCCCCGCTCGATGCCTAGCAGGCAGTAGGGGTCACTGAATCCTGGCGAGGAGGGAAAGGACAAGGATGCCTGGAGACTCCCTCATCACCCCCATCCCAGGGGCCGGGTCCCTCCCCATCCCCGACTCAAAGGCCCTGGGACCACCAGCACCCGGGGGACATCTGGGAGCTGGCCGTTCCCGCTGAGCCCCGGGATGGACTGCTGGGGAGAAGGAGGAGCTGGGAAGAGGGCCCTCAGCGCCCCTCACCCCCTTCTCACCACTGACATCTTTGCCCAGAATGCCCTTGGCTTGTTTCACGGTTGCCTTCAGACAAAATATGGGCTTCTAGAAGGACAGAAGGGTGAGCCTGAGTCCCAGAGGGAGCTGGGCTCCTCAGCCCTCGCCCCAGCCTAGGATGGTTCTGGACCAGGGTTACCTCAAGCTTCTGGACCCGCTGTAGCATCTGCCGGTGCTCCTCGGGCTCCACGTGGAAGGCCTGGTGGGCAGGAGTGTGGGAGGCTGGGGCACAGGGCGGGGGCGGCTGGGCGGGGAGAGAGGAGTCCGGGGTCCGGGGTCCGGGCTGCAGGACGGGGACGGGCGGAGCGGGGGCCGCACTCACCTCCTGCAGGTACAGCAGCAGCTCGGAGGCCTCGCGCACGTGGCTGGGCTCAGGCTGACCCAGGCGGTGCAGGACGGTGTACAGAGCTTCCTCGTAGAGCAGGGCCCGCTGAGACACGGCAGGGTCACCTCGGGAACCCCGGCCGCCCCCTGCAAAGGGAGCCCCCCCGCAGCCCATCCTGGCACCAACACGGCCGAAGCGGGGACAGGGCGCCCACGGCCCACGGAGGCGGTGGGTTAAGGCTCAGCAGTGCCCCCCCAACCCCGGGAGTGGCCACCCACCTTGGCCAGCAGCCGAGTGTGTTCCCAGCACCTCCCTGCTTCCCTGATTCTTACCTCCTCGGGGGAGAGGTGGTGGGAGGGAGGCTCGATCTGGGGAGCAAGGTGAAAAGACGAGGTGTCCCGAGGCCTGGACCAGGGCCCGGACAGCAGCACGGGCTCCTCACAGGGCAGGCGGGGCCGGCCAGGCCTGCGGGGTCCCCAGTTCCCGGCCTCCAACCCCCCAGCACCGCACACCTGTTCCCGCGGCGGGCCTCCCTCCGCGGCCCCCGGGCCGCCGTGGCTGAGGTCCATGGGTGTCGGCGGCCCCCAGCAGCGCCAGCTCTCTGCGCCCCTGGCCCCGGCCTCCCTTCCTTCCCCAGAGGAAGCGGCGCTGCTTATCGGGCGGCCGCGCTCTGCACCCCTGCGGCGGAAGTGAGGCCCAGCAGTGGAGGTGGGAGACCGGGGGTCAGGGCGAGCAGGCCTGGGGGCCGCCCGGCCGATCCCGATCCCCCAGCCGCCCGGCCCACAGCAGGGGCGCTGCCCGTCTAGTGGAGCAGGTGCCTTTGGAGCAGGAAGACTGGAGGCGAGGGCGGGCAGGTGGCCCCTCCAGAGGGAGGGGGCTCAGAGCGGCTCCGACCCCAGACCCGAGGCCCAGGATGGCCCAGAGAGCACGTGGCAGACCCCGGCCTGCCAACCCAGAGGGCGCCGCCCGGGCGCGGGGACCGGCCGGGTAGGGGCTCGCGGCCTCCACCCCAGCCCACGAGAGGCGATGGCCGCACCCGGAGACCGCAGAGCCACGCCCTGGCCACTGTCCCGGTCCTGGACGTCACTCCTACCTCCTGAGCGCTGCGGGCCGGGGGATCCTGCAGGTCTCTGACCCTGCGGCGCCTTATCTTGATGGCCTGGCGGAGGAGGGGAGGGCGCCGCTGGGGGTGGGAGAGCAGTGTCGCCATGGTGGCCGCTCTGCCCTTCCCCTCCGTGCAGCTGCTGCCGCGGGGCGAAGATAGAGAAGCCACAGGATTATGCAAAGAGCACCGGGTGCCACCCTGCGCCAGGGACGGGGGGGGGCGGG
>LNAC01000251.1:1055056-1073786 GCA_002007465.1 Ailurus styani
TCCAGCCGTTACCCCCCCCACCGCACCCCGACAGTCCACCGCGTCCACCGGCTTAGCCTGACCGCCCACCGGCCCACGCCGCACGCCTCCCTTCCCTCCTCCAGGATCCTTCCGCAGTGTTTTCACCTCTCGGTGTTGTTGACGATCACTCCGCCGCCCTCCGAGTGGTTCTTGTTGAGCGCCATAGTCTCTCGGAAAAGGGTCCCGAGACTCCTAACGCAGTGCGCTTGCGCCCCTCTACGGCCCGCCCCTAGTGGCGTCGTTCGTATTAGAGTCAGCCAATCACAGCTCTTGCGCGGAGCCTGGCCCAACCACCTGATCTCGAGCGTCACGTGGTAATAGTTTACTCCCTTTCCCCCCCGCCCCCCGAGGTTCGCTTGCATCACAAACAAGCTGAAGACTACAATTCCCAGAAGGCACTGCTCGCTCAATCGGCTTTTCTCTGCTCTTGCGGAAGGATGCATACTGGAACTTGTAGTCTTTTGACTACCCTAATTGCGTAACCAATCGGCCTGAGCATTCCCCACTGCCCATCCCGTCTTCAAAGGGACAGGAATAAACAGTCGGACATCCCGCAAGGGAACGAATCGTAAAAGCCCTGAACACAAAAGTGCATATTCACGGAATGGGGATGGTGATCTAAACCGGGTGTGGGGAATGGTGAACAGTCACTTGCTGGGACATCTTTATTCGCTCAAAGAGTATTCGCGGAACCCTGAGTCCGTGACTTTGCCCCCGATTCGGGGAGTCACTGCAGCCTTGTAGAACCGAGCCAAGCCCGGCTCCGGGACGTGGTGGGCTGGCGGGCGGGCTGGCCGAGAGGAGTCAGGAAGATTCCCGTCCGTGTCCTGAAGTCAGACCCAAACCCGCCGAGGCTGGGGGGGAGAACGTCCGTGTGGGGAGGAGACCTCGGGGTCCAGACCTGACGCCTCCCCCAACCCCACCGTCGGGGCGGGAGGGCGCCCACCTTCCGGCCGCCCCCACTGCAGCTGGCCTCGCGGTGGCGCTGCTCCCTCCAGAACGTCTGCAGCGTCCCCGCTGGAGGACTGCACAAGCCTCGGCAGTCACCGAACCGGGCGCACGGCGAGACCCGCAGCCTCATGACCCGGCTCCCAAGACAGAGCTGACTCATTTCAGCTTGGGCCCCAGCACTGGGCGGCGCCCTGGGGCAGCTGTAGTTATTATGGAAACTTCCCCCACTTCCGAGGTGGATCTTTAAGGGGGGGAGGTGTCACTCCCCACGGGGCGGTGCCGGTGCCTCATTCATCTTCCCGGAACAGAGTTTGAGTTTAAGCCGACAGCTGATTCCCTGACACGTGAGGGCCAAGCTGGGGACGCACCTGCTCTACTGTTTTTTAGATTTTATTGACTTATTTGAGAGAGAGAGAGAGAGAAATCAAAAGTAGGCAGGCAGAGGGAGAGGGAGAAGCAGGCTCCCCGCCGAGCAGAGAGCCCGATGCGGGCCTCGATCCCAGGACCCTGAGATCATGACCTGAGCCGAAGGCAGAGGCTTTAACCCACTGAGCCACCCAGGCGCCCCTCACCTGCTTGACTATTTTTTTTTTTTAAGATTTTATTTATTTATTTGACAGAGAGAAACACAGTGAAAGAGGGAACACAAGCAGGGAGAGTGGGAGAGAGAGAAGCAGGCTTTCCGCTGAGCGGGGAGCCCAATGTGGGGCTCGATCCCAGGACCCTGAGATCATGACCTGAGCCGAAGGCAGATGCTTAACGACTGAGCCACCCAGGCGCCCCCACCTGCTTGACTTTTAAGAGAGATTTCCTAGGTGAAGTATCAAAATCCAGAAAAGATTATGAGACGTGTAACAGCCTTCTGGGAAGTCTCAAGCGCAAGCAGGTGGGACCTTTCAGGACAAGTGTAATGAATTACTGCATGATGTACATGATAAGATCCACCCCACGAGTTAAATTAATTTTGGCACATGAAGCCTATGCCTCTGTTTAAAAATTCTATGTGCAGATACAGAAAGACTGCCAGTCTGTTGGGTACAAACAGGTGTATGAATATGCTTCCGCAAAAAAAAAAAAACACAAAAAACTTTTACTTGTATTAAAATTAGGATCTAGATCTAGATATGAAATTTCTGGAAAGAGCCACCAGACATTGTTTTTGGCATGATCCCCTTGAGGCATGGGTCTGGGAATTGGGGTGGGCTGGTGACTCTGTTTTGTATACTTCCTGTACTATTTAATTGTTTACAGTACACATTCTAAATATGAATAACACATTTCAAAAAGAAAGCGAAAATCCACCCAGTAAAGGTTATGCAAGAATGATTGCTTTGAGGACCATAAAAGGGAAGGTGGGGAAACAGTCCAGTCCCACCCCCACCCCTTTGCAGAACTCCATCCGTGGCAGAGGCAACTGCAGCCTTTGCAGGCCTTGTTAAGAACTAAAATACACAATCATGAAAACACAGTATACACAGCTGTGGCCACACTTAGGCCTCCTGACAGGAGAGGAGATGTGTTGAAGAGGAAGTCAGAGTAGAGATGAGCTAGCAGGCTTAGTTGGTTCCAGCGTCAATGTCCAACTTCTGCAAGTTTAATAAAAACATGACTGTGGGGCACCCAGCTGGCTTAGGAGAACACACGACTCTTGGTCTCGGGGTTGTGAGTTTGAGCCCCGTGTTGGGCGTGGAGATTACCCAAAAAGAAAATCTTAAAAAATAATAATAATAGGGGTGCCTGGGTGGCTCAGTGGGTTAAAGCCTCTGCCCTCGGCTCAGGTCACGATCTCAGGGTCCTGGGATCGAGGCCCGCATCGGGCTCTCTGCTCGGCAAGGAGCCTGCTTCCTCCTCTCTCTGCCTGCCTCTCTGCCTACTTGTGATCTCTCTGTCAAATAAATAAATAAAATCTTTAAAATATAATAATAATAAAATTAAAATACATGACCATGTGAACACATTGTTAGAGTCCCTCCCAGCTGTGAAGGGGGCAGTGGTTTCCAGGACCTATGCTGAGGGGCCCAAGGGCAGTTCATTGCTAAACCAAATCAGCGGCAACGGGCTCCATCTGGGCCCAGGGCTCAGACCTCAGACCTCTCCTGCCTTGGAGTCCGCACAGGCTCTGCATGTTTCCAGAAATGATCACTTTTCGCTGAGTTGTAATCGTTCCTATTCTCCAGAGGGAAGCTTCTTGAGTGGTGTGCTAAGCAGGAGCCTGAGTGAGCCCGACACACTGCTCCCTTCTCTCAGGACACCCAGCGCCCAGTCACCTCTGAAGCTCAGGAAGTATCAAGTATTTGCCCCGGTGAGCAGAACAAATACCATTTGCACTGAACAAAGAGTCATTTTCGATGTGTACTACAGCATTGAAAAGATTAGGAAGCTGTTTACCAAATGGTGGCTTTTTATTCACCTTGACCCACAGTAAGAAATACATTTTATTTCAAGACTGGGTACACACAGATCTGTATTTATAAGTGCAACTGAAAAAGGAAAGACCTGGGGCGCTGCGGGTGGCTCAGTGGGTTAAGCGTCTGCCTTCGGCTCAGGTCATGATCCCAGGGTCCTGGGATCGAGGCCTGCATCGGGCTCTCCGCTTGGCAGGGAGCCTGCTTCCTCCTCTCCCTGTCTCTCTGCCTGCCTCTCTGCCTACTTGTGATCTCTCTCTCTGTGTCAAATAAATAAATAAAATCTTTAAAAAAAAAAAAAAGCGTCTGCCTTCAGCTCAGGTTGTGATCCTGGGGGTCCTGGGATCGAGTCCTGCATCGGGCTCCCTACTTGTTGGGGAGTCTGCCTCTCCCTCTCTCCCTCCCCCCTGCTCATGGTCTGTCTTTCTCTCAAATAAATAAAATCTTAAAAAAAAAAAGGAATAAAAAAGGGAAGACCCGTTTGGGACTGAGAGTAAAAATCAGCTCACACTGAAGTAGGAAACAACAGTACAACCGTCAGTCAGGCTGGGAGGAGAGACACAGAGCCTACAGCAAAGCTGGCCGAACACAGGGCTCCCCCCAAGGTCAGGCGGCAGTTACAGGACAGCAGGACAGCCCCCTCTCAGCGACTGCTGCTTTCTTATCAGCGGTTCCCCGAGACAGGCTTTGCAATTCCCAGCGATTAGTGGAGGTGCCCCAGGACTAAGCTGCTCACCTAGTGACAGCCCCCCACCCCTAGGCAGTCCCCCCTGCTTCTGATTCCTTCTCAGAAACGGCAACCACTCCAGAACTGATCCTCGTTTTCCACGGGCCCTCCTCAGAACCGTCCAGAACCCAAACCGGGCAAGAGCTGCTTCTCCCCACTCCCCACTGCGGACGATGGATGGGCACCCAGGACAGCCCTGCAGGCTGTGTCTGCTGGTGTCTGGCCGATGGGGCTTGAACACGACTCTCCTGAAACTATACTTACTCTTACTTTACGCTACTGAAGAGAACTTTTCTGTTGCATTACTTAGCACATGGAGAAGTATAATGCAACCTTGCAAGTCAAGGAAAAGCTCCCTGGTGTACCAATTCACAGATCCCCTTTTGAAAGGGACATTTTAGAGAAAAAGCATGGTCAGCCACTGTTTGGTCACTGGGCTCTTGACGGAAGACAGCTGGGTGGGTGAGTGGGTAACACATTTCCCAGAACAAATCTTAATGGTATTAAAATTTATCTAAAAATTGCGTAAGCAGTTGATCACACATGCTGTTTTTTTTTCCTAAAAGGAGACAGAATGACATCAGCTAAAAGCAAAAAATAAAAGATTCCCCTAGACTGGCTTCGGGATAATTTTTATTTTAGATTTTGACGTACTCTGCCATTGTCTAGTTTATTTTGTAATTTGAAAAATTGCTAATTGTTATGCACTAAATTGATTTTTCCATCTTCAGCCTGAAAACCTCTTTTCCAGGGGTGCCTGGGTGGCTCAGTCGTTAACCGTCTGCCTTCGGCTCAGGTCATGATCCCAGGATCCTGGGATGGAGCCCCGCATCGGGCTCCCTGCTCAGAGGGAAGCCTGCTTCTCCCTCTTCCACTCCCCCTGCTTGTGTTTCCTCTCTTGCTGTGTCTCTCTCTGTCAAATAACAAATAAAATCTTAAAAAAAAAGAAAAAGAAAAAGAAAAAGAAAACCCCTGTTCCAGAAGAAAGGCTGAGGTGTGTGGAGGTGGGGGAGTGGGATGGGAGAAGGAGAGAAGGGAAGGAAGGTTGGAGTTGAGGCTAGCACCAGACCCCCACCCCCATCCCACCATGGGGACCTGCATCCACCCCGCATCTGAAGCGGATACTGTCTCATATTTAGGGTTCCCAAATCAGTAGGTATCCGTGTGCAGTAGGTAAGTCTGGGCTTCTTTGTATGGCACAGCAATTGTGTGGATATTACCTACTTTCTTCACTCTTCCTGTGGGAGCAGACTCAAAGACCTAGAGGCATCTTCCCATCTCTTAGCCAAGAGGGCAGGCAAGCCTTCTCGATGCCAGGGCTGGCGTATGGGTTCTCTAGCAGGTGTCCTCAGTGCTGGCTGAGCACAGAAGCGACCACATCCTTCAAAGACAGAAAGGCCCACAGTGTGCAGCTGGGGCTGTAGGCTGGACGGGGTGAGTGGCTGGACCTAGAAAGGGGACGGGGTGCTTCCCAGAGCCCAGGGACAGGAGCAGAGTTCGGGGGACTCTCCAGTGGCAGTCCCCCCGCCCTGCTCCCACCTGGCAATTTCAAGAGGTGGGGTGCGGCTGTTGGGAGTAGGGGGGCTGAGCGCCGAGAACTGTGGTTTGGGGTCTGTGGAAGGGTCTAGTCAGGGAGCAGAAACCACAGCGGCTATTGGACCTGGGAGCCTTTACTGTAAAGAATGAAAATAAACTATGGTAATGGGAAAGGTGACGTGCCCGAGAAGTGAGAAGTGTGCGGAGCTGCCACCACCGGTGAAGACTTCCCGTGATGTTGGGGAGCGGGGAGCTCCTGCAGAGCGGGGGCTCCTTCCCCTCCTCAACCCCCGCCCCCGTCCAGCCCTGCCAGCTCTCTAGTGCCCCCTGGTGGCCAAGCCTGGCTGGGCGCTGCCGGCGGTGGCCCCTGGACCCCAGCACCTGGAAGCCAGAGGCAGAGGTAAGTGTTATGGGTCGCATTGTGTCCTCCCCAAATTCATATGTTGACATCCTAACCCCCAGTACCTCAGAACGTGACCTTAAATGGAAGTAGGCTTGTGTTGATGTAATTAGTAAAGATGAGGTCATTGGGGGGCCCTCATCCAATGCGACTGGTGTCCTTATAAAAAAGGGTAAGTTTGGACACAGTCAGGCGCACAGAGAGAAAGCCAAGACCGTGAAGGCAGAGATCTACAAGCCCAGCATTGCCACATGTTGTCAGCGAACTGTCAGAAGCTAGGGGCCTGGTACTGATTCTCCCTCACGGTCTCAGAACGAAATCTGCCAAGACCTTGATTTCAAACTCGGGCTTTCAGAACTCCGAGACAGTAGTTTTCTGTTGTTTAAGCCACCTACTTGGTTGTCCCTTGTTATGACAGCTCTAGCGGACTGTGACAGTGGGTGTGGAGCAGAAAGACAACAAGCTGGGCGTGATCCCCAAATCTTGCCGGGCCTGGTGGACAGAAGGCTCGCTGTACGAGGACCCCATGGGCCCAGACAATGGGCCTCTCAGCAGTGGCCCCTGTGGAAAGAAGACTCCCAAACCCCAGAGGAGCTCTCCTGTCCCGTGGCACTGTGTAAACCCCAGATGACTGTTCTACCAAGGAGAAGGACCCCGCCAGCTCTCCAATGTGCCCGAGGTTGAATATCTGACCCTCTTGGCAAAGGGCAGCTTTGCGCGATGTTGGAGTGGCAGATGCCACGTCAGGCATGGGTGATGTGGACGTGAGCTATTTCGGGGCAGGTCATTTTGACTGGGTCTTTCAGTGACGCCTGTTGCTTGCTCCTCCATCGGGAGGCAGAGCCAGCGCACGTCCAGAGCTAATTCTGGTTGCTATGGAGATGAGCCCCACCCCACGTTCCCAGTCCAGACCTCCGGGCTCTGTCAAATTCAATGTCCCCAGAGGCAGCTGCATGGTCTGTTGTAAGCAATTCCTGCTGCAGGAGTGTTTGCGCAAACCTCCCGCTGTCTGTTTCCACTTCTGTGCCTCTAAAACCCCAGAAAGCCAGAAAGACATGGGCGTCACCTCTGAAGGTGTCCTCACCACAGCACTGAGGAGCCACCCCTCTGATGGAGGGGCCTCGGGAGAAGAGAGACCAGGAGAGGCTGTCCTGCAAGTAGGCCCCTCCCTGCTGGTCTGGACGCTCCTTCCCGGAGGTCGGGGTGGGCTCCTTTTCCTGGAAAGACGCAGGTGGGGGCTTCCTTTGTCCTCCTCGTCCACTTTTCCCTCCTTAAACCCACTCCTCACCTAAATTACA
This sequence comes from Ailurus styani, assembly GCA_002007465.1. NCBI lineage: Eukaryota > Metazoa > Chordata > Mammalia > Carnivora > Ailuridae > Ailurus > Ailurus styani. Next base: position 1,062,395 of record LNAC01000251.1, read on the forward strand.
AAGGGATTTTATGCTGGGAGCCGCAGGGACCTCGCTGGTTGACACAGTCACAGCGTGGAAATGGCAGCGTTTGCACAGCTCCTGCCAAACAAAGCAAACCTGGTGTCTCCTTCCACTGTTCCTGATTTCTATCTTAGGATTAATCCTATGACTTATAATTGGGCCTCTAGGTGCTCCTAACCAGACCGAGACTATTCAGACAAGGCCAGATGAGAAGGATCTGACCCTTAGCCCCACCACGAGGACCTCAGACCCTGTCTCTGTAACAGGTCCTTCTCCTGTTCTCTCTTTGAGCTCTTGCAGACCAGGAGGAAAATTTTAAGACACCTTGAAGCCCTGGAACTAGGGGGCAGCTCTGCCCGGAGAAGGAGGAGGAGAGCCCTATCTAAAGACAGGACACAGGGCGCCTGGGTGGCTCAGTGGGTTAAAGCCTCTGCCTTCGGCTCAGGTCATGATCTCAGGGTCCTGGGATCGAGGCCCGCATCGGGCTCTCTGCTCAGCGGGGAGCCTGCTTCCTCCTCTCTCTGCCTGCCTCTCTGCCTACTTGTGATCTCTCTCTCTCAAATAAATAAATAAAATCTTAAAAAAAAAAAAAAGAATAGCAAGAAAAGAATCCCCCCAGTGTCTACCTACTCAGTCACGAGGAAACAAACTTGCAAACTACTGAAGCCTGGCTTGTGTAACTATGGCTACTATATCTAACCATAAAGCCTACGTATTTTTTTTAAAGATTTTATTTATTCATTTGACACAGAGAGAGAGATTACAAGTAGGCAGAGAGGCAGGCAGAGAGAGAGAGAGAGGAGGAAGCAGGCTCCCTGCTGAGCAGAGAGCCCGATGTGGGCCTTGATCCCAGGACGCTGAGATCATGACCTGAGCCGAAGGCAGCGGCTTTAACCCACTGAGCCACCCAGGCGCCCAAGCCTATGTATTAATCATACTAGTAACTTGACATTCCCTCACTTCACTTATTTTTCTTTAAAAAATACCTTATTATTCTACTTGTGGGAATTTCCTTAATCCTTTTCTAAGAATAAGAGCACGACCCACTTGCACCTGTATGCCTGGGGCAAGTCCATTAAGGGTCATGCTTCTAAAAAAATGGATAATCTATCTCTGTCATGATGGGGGGGGGGTTGGTACATGGGAAAATACATAAAATGTTTTTTCATTAATCAAAGTGCTTTGTATCTCCAAAAAAATAATCAATCTTAAAGATCATACTACTGTTGTTAGATCATGTACTACCTGACTCACTACCTATAGATAAAGATACTGGGACCAGCAGAGTAGAGATGTGTGCTTGGTGATCAGAAAAAATCTCTTGGCTCTCTCACTCCTTCCGCCAACACTGTCCCTCCTTCAGGGAGGCCTGGACCTGCTGGAGCTGGACTCCGGCAATTTTAGACTTTCAAATCTTTATTGTTATGTTTCCCCATGTGATACCCTGCTCCCAGCAAAAGTCCAGAATTCTGACCAGGCTCTGCCCAGCCAGACCTGGCTTATCCATCTTTTAAATTTTTTTTAAAGATTTTATTTATTTATTTGTCAGAGAGAGAGAGAAAGCATAAGCAGGCAGAGAGGCAGGCAGAGGCAGAGGGAGAAGCAGGCTCCCCGCTGAGCAAGGAGCCCAATGTGGGACTCGATCCCAGGACCCTGGGATCATGACCTGAGCCGAAGGCAGCTGCCCAACCAACTGAGCCACCCAGGTGCCCCCTGGCTTGTCCATCTCACGCTGTTCCCTCCCCTCCTTGCTCTCTCACACCGGAGCTGGAACACTCTGGCCGGGCCCCACCTGCACCCACCCTGTTTGTCCTTGGCCAGTCGCCCTCAGCTCTCCGCCCAGGTGGTCACCCCTGGAAATGCCCCTCACCGACCCTAGCAGGGTCCTTTCTCCAGGCCACCATCCTTTTCTTTTTTTCTGTCTCTGGGAAACGTGGGTTTTGTTTTGTTTTGTTCTATTGTGGTGGAGGGGAGGCAAAACTTTTCCTCTACCTTCTTGGGGTCTCTAGTGGGACCTGAGAATTAAGTCAACATCAGATTAACAGGAGAAAAGCAGACAGATTTTATTTTTGTAGGTACCCAGGAGCCTTCGCGGGGGAAAAGAAGACCCCAAAACTTCAGCCTAAGTGCTTATACAAGAGGTTGCACAAAGAGGAGCAATTGTGGAGAAGAAGGCTTGAGGAAGTTGTTTTAACAAGGCTGATTTGTGCAGATGTCTCTAGGCCTCAACATCCCCTCTCTAGTGATAAGAACACCCTTTTCTTCCTGGTGTAGGGAGCCCATTTTCACGTGGGAGTTTTATCTCCTATTTTCAGGAAGAAAGGGGAGGCCAGACGCCCTTCCTGCATCTGTTGTCTTTCAAGCCTGTTTCCCGCAGGAGACAAGTTCTGAACCCCCTTAGCGGTAAGATACACATCACATAAAATGTACTATCTTGGGGCATCTGGCTGGCTGTTGGGAGACCGTGGGACTCTTGCTCTTGGGGTCATGAGTTTGAGGCCCACACTGGGGGTACAGTTTACTTAAAAGAAATGAACTGTTTTAATATTTATTTACTTATTGAGAGAGAGAGAGAGGGAGAGAGAGAGAGAGAGAGAGAGAGAGCACAAGCAGGGGGAAGGGCAGAAAGGGAGGGAGAAGCAGACTCCCTGCTGAGCAGGAACCCTAATGACTCGGGGCTTCATCCCAGGACCCTGAGATCATGACCTGAGCCGAAGGCAGATGCTTAACTGACTGAGCCACCCAGGCGCCCCTGTTTTAATCTTGTCAAGGGTACAGTTTGGTGTGGCATTGAGAGCATTGTCATGTGACTGCCATCACCAGCCATCTCCAGATCTTTGTCATCGTCCCAAACTGAAACTCTGTCCCCACTAAACGCTGACTCCCTACCCTCTTCTTTCCCAGCTGCTGGTACCGACCATTCTCCTGTCTGTCTCTGAATTTGCCTAGTGTAGGAACTTCATATAAATAGAATCATACGAGATCTGTCCTTTTTGCATTTGGCTTATTTTACTTAGTGTAATGCCTTCGAGGTCCATCTGTGTGGGAGCAGGTGTTGGGGTTTCTTCCCTTTCTGAGGCTGAATAATAATCCATTACAGGTAAATAGCACATTTTGTTTATCCGTTCATCCATCCATGGACATTTGTGTTGCTTCTACCCTCTGGCTGCCGTGACTAACTGTGAGGAACATCGGTGTGGAAGTGGCTGGTCAAGTTTCTGTGTTCGGTGCCCTGGGGTAGCTCCCAAAGGTGGGGCCTTGGCCCTTGGGCAACAATTGTCGTGTAGCCCTTCGTGAGGTCCCAGGAGGACAGGGCATCCCTGTTCAGGTCACTTACACCTGTATCCCTAGCACCGAGCATAGCGCCCCACGCTGAATAAATATTGTTAAATGAGTGAGCGGAAATTTCCGATCTTAGTGAGTGGACGTGATGTAGTGTCCTGGCAGCCGGTGAAGGTCTGGACTCATCTTAGCTCCTGAAGAACAGATCTGGGGATCCCCCAAGGACTGACAAGTCCTCCGAGAGTATTGATTTTGCTCAATTATTCTGGGGAGTAGTAAGAACAACAACACGGGGCGCCCGGGGGGCTCCGTGGGTTAGAGCCTCTGCCTCCGGCTCAGGCCATGATCTCAGCGTCCTGGGATCGAGGCCCGCATCGGGCTCTCTGCTCGGCGGGGAGCCTGCTTCCTCCTCTCCCTGTCTCTCTGCCTGCCTCTCTGCCTACTNCAACACTTCTTGAAAACTCACTCTGGGGGCACCTGGGTGGCACAGGCGGTGAAGCGGCTGCCTTCAGCTCAGGGGTCATGATCCTGGGGTCCTGGGATCGAGGCCCGCACTGGGCTCCCTGTTCACCTGAGAGCTCTCTTCTCCCTCTTCCTCTGTTGCTCCCCCTGCTTGTTCTCTCTGTGTCTGTCTCTCTCTCTGTCAATTAAATAAATACAATCTTTAAATTAAAAAAAAAAAAAGAAAGCTCACTTTGTGCCAGGACTTGTGCCAACCACGTCCTGAGATAAGAAATTATCTCTTTCAAGCTTCGAAATAATGCTGTGTGGTTCCACTCTTATCCTGTCTCACCACGGAGGAAACCCAGGCGTGGAGGGGCTCAGAACCTGCCCAAAGCCTATGCTCAGGAAATGGCGGAAGGGGAATATTTAGCCAAAACTTTCTGATTCCAAAACTCACGCCCGAAAACATTCTCCACTGCTGGGGCAGAAAAGCGTTGCTTTTTATATTAAAGCAAAATGGGAGCTCTTATGGAGTAAAATTCATAGTCTGAATGTCTTTTAAAGATCAAGTACACGGGATACCAAAGCCTATTTCCTGCCTGCCTCAGTGTTCTGTGCCATGGATCTCTGAACCTGGGATGCCCCAACTCCTCTGAGGGCCCTGGGGAAAGAGGTGGAGGGTTCAACCCTGGGTGTAGCCCATGATGACCTCCTAAGGGGCTCCTGCAGTTCCTAGAATCTTCTGGAAGGTGTGACCGTGTAGCAAGGGAGTGGCCTATGTCTCATGTTTTGCATGGTAGCATCTAATGGGAAAGTGTGCATCGCATGTGGGGCTGACACACAGACCTGGCAGCTAGAGGCCACGTTCCCCCCTGCAGGACCCCTTGCACCAGCCCACAGGACCATCTGCTGGCCTCAGTGCCGCCCCAGTCCAGCCCTGTCTTCCTGCCAGGCCTCCCCAGTTCAGCCACAATCTGGGTCCAGCCTCCCCCTGAGCCTGGGAGGAGGGGGGTGTGAAGGAAGGCAGGTCTATGAGTGTGTTCCTTGGGAGGGGGTAGGGGAGGGGAGGGGGACCTGCCGGGAGGGGAGAGGATGGGGGGCCACTTTCCTCCTGGAGTGTGTGTGTAGCAGGGGGCAAATGCAAACACAGGAGGATCTAGGACCAAGGCTGCCCAGACAGAGTGGTGCTTAAGGGCACAGCTCAATCCGTTGTTTGGAACTCTGGAGCTCATTTTCCCACAGAGACAAAGCCCAAGTGGAGGTTGGCTCCCTGCCTGGCTCAAAGGAGCCAGATTCAGCTAATAGCAACACAGCCTCAGAAGACCCTTCACACTCTGCTCTCCACCATTGTGTGTGACCAGCAGTGGCTTGGGGGGGCGCGGTGGGCTCTGGGGGTGGCTCAGGCAGGAGCTTGGAGACCACAGGCTCTCGGGGCAGCTCTGCCAAGGGCTCTGGTGGCCGTGGGAACTGGGGTGCGGTGAGGGCAGTTCTTACACAGGCAACACTGCTGGGAAGCCGGTGTGTGTGTGTGTGTGTGTGTGTGTGTGTGTGTGTGAGAGAGAGAGAGAGAGAGAGAGAGAGAGAGAGAGAGAGTGTGTGTGTGTTTAGATTTCTAAGCACAGGACTTACCTAAGCCATGGAATGTGGAACTGGTGTCCCGGACTGGGTGGCTTTGGGCAGCTCCTGCATGGCCCCGTGCCTCAGTTTCTTCATCTGGAAATGATAGCAGTAGAAGATTTGGACTAGATGAGAGGTTTCCTAACATTTTTTTCTTTTAAACACTTTCCTTTTTGCCAGCAATCTGGATGAAGCACGCACCGTCTGCTCTGCCAGCCAGCCCTGCCTCAGTTTACCTCCTCAGAGCTTGAGATCTCCGAGCATCTCTCACACACCGTCCCTCCCGCTCTAGCATTATCCCAGAGTCGCCGAGGAAGGGCAGGGTTACGGAGAGCACTCAGGACTGGGGATAGCGCTGAAAGCTGGAGTCCAGCCCAGATGGCCCCTTGCTAGCTGTGCAACCCGGATGAGCCGGTCTCCTGCTCTGAGCTCTAAAGCTGTAAACGCTGGGGTTTGGCCTTATGATGCACATGAACTCGGGGAGCAGGCATCACTGTCCAAATGGCAGCACCTGCCGTAGCTGCAGGCTTGGCTAATTGGGCCCAATTCCAACCAGCGACCCCCTCTGTCTAGCTCATGTTCCGTGACAAGCCAGGGCCCTGCAAAGCCAGGGACCTGAGGTTCTTTACAAAGGCAGCGTGTGAGGCAGGAAGTGCCAGGCTGGGGGAGGAAGAGCTGAGACAGAGCAGAGGATGTGGTGGGGCGGGGCTCTGTGAAAGGTGGTAGGCTCGCTGCAGGTGGGGACTCTAGCAAGCCCCCATTGGTCCACGTGAGTGATGGTGACTGAAGCAGCCTTCCCCATTCTGGTGAGCTGGGGGCCCTGGCTGCCAAGGAAACCGTTTTGCAAACACAAAGCCCCAGGAGCAAGGAGGCCCCGCCCGGAAAAACAACATCCTGGCTGCTGGGGCAAAGGCAGAGCTCTGAGGAGGGGCTATTTTTAGCAGCTGAGGCAGGGGAGGACTTGTATGGCCTTGCTGTCTGGCTGCATAACTCACCCATTGTCCCGTCTGACCTTGGGCTAGCGCCTGAGAGGCCTGTCTGTCCCCGTCCTCCAGGCCTGACGTCTCTGGGAGCACCTGGGCCAGAGAGAACCCAGAGACCAGGACTGGCCTGGAAACACTCGCTGTGTAGCCTCCGGGGGGGGGGGGTNAAGCTGCACGCAGGTGGGCACCCCCCGGCCAGGCTGCAGGCCCTCGGGCAGCAGGGGGCGCTGGGCCTTCCTGGGAGAGTAGCAAAGGCTCTGCTGGGGTGCAGGGCCCGGGTCTCCCCAGCGTGGAGCCCCGTTCCAGCTGCGTGGCTGGGTGTGGGGACAGGGAGGCGCGCTCCAGAGGAGGACACAGAACCCTTTCTTGAACAGATTCTCGCCTCCAGCCACACCCTGGGGCCCGCTCCGCCACAACCCTTTCCCACTGAGAAGGTGTGTGTGTGAAAGAAGCCCGAGCTCTCAAACTTTCTTGCCCACACCCAGGAGTGGTGTCCTGCCCTGGGGGGGTGTGTGGTCCGCATTTAGCCCTGGCCACGAACACCAGAAGGCAGGTCCAGAATCGGGCTGTGGCATCCAGGATGAAAATAGCTCATGGGGACAGGCCACGAGGCAAAGGCTCCGGCAGCCAGAATGACTGGGGGGCTGGCCCCCTTGGGAGAAGCCATCTCCAGCTGCCCCAGCCCAGAACCGGGGAGTAGGGCTGCCCCAAAGGACAGACGCCTCTTTTCAGCCCCCTCCTCCTGGGCCGGGGCTCTCCCCCCACCTCCGATCCCCACCCACCCCCACGAATCCTGGGACCTCCTGCCTCTCAAGACCAGCTCTCCAAAGATGAGAATTCTTGGTGGGTGGAGAGAAGGATAGAAGAAGGAGTCATTCATTCAACAAATATTTATTCAGCACCTACTGAATGCCAGGCACTGTCCCAGGAACCCAGAAAAGGCGGGGCTGGGTAGCCTGGATCTGCCCGAGCCCTGGCTCTCTCTCCCAGAAACAAGGCCTGGGGGGAGGGTCTGAGGGGCACCTGAAGGGGTCTGGGAGCCTCCCCCTCCAGAGGTGGAAGGCCAAGCACATGGAAGGTGGGGGCCTCCGGGAATGAGAAGCCTGGGGGGGGTGGGGGGCTCCGAGGTGCCTTCCGTGGGGCAAGACGGTGGCGCAGAGAAGCGAGCTTTCCAGGAGCTGAGGTGCCCTCGGGCATCACCTCCTCTTCAATACGGAGATGCAGGACTTCTTGAGGGGCCCGATCTGCAGGTGGGCGTCCACGCTCTCCAGGAAGAAGGCAGGCTTGAGCCTGCGGGTGAAGAGCCCCGCAAAGTGGCTGTCCAGGCGGCTCTGGAAGGGTTCGAGGGGGGAGGCCAGGGCGCTGCTCCGGCGGGCCCGGGAGGCCTTCAGCCTCCGAAGAAGGCTCATCTTGCCGTCCCGCACGGCATAGAAGGCCAGGGCTCGGTCGGCATATTCTAGGCAGATCCCGACGGTGGGCGAGAAGGGCTGGGGCAGGGGCGCCTCGAGCCCATGGAACCAGACAGAGAAGCTCCGTCCATTCCACTGCAGGCAGCAGGAGTGGGCATTGCGGCCCAGCCGGCCCCGGTCATAGGGCTCTTGCGGGGAGAAGTCTTCGGCCATGACCCCCACGCTGACCCAGCCCTCGATGATCTCCACCTCCCAGTAGTAGGTGCCCCGGTCCAGGGCGCCCTCGCCCAGCACCTGCTCGCAGTGGGTGAAGCGGGTGGGTGACTCGGGGTAGTTGATGGGACACAGCACCCTCTTTACACCTTTGGTCCCAAACAGCTGCAAGTACTTGTCTGCGGTGTCGCTGTCCAGGTCCACGATGTAGGCAACTGCCCCCGCGGATGGGAGAGAGACAGGGGGCTCAGGGCCAGGCGCGGGTGGGACAGCCCCTCCCTCGGGTGCCCACCTCCCCAAACACAGTGTCTCTGCCCCTTAGCGACCAGCAGGACTCAGCCCCACTGGAGAGCACCCCGTAAGCTGCCCCAGTTCACCCTAAGGATGAAGGGGGTGGGAATCCAGGTCTTTTCAGGCCCGGGCTCAGCCCAGCAGCCTGGGGAGGGCTTGGTACAAGCAGAGGGGAGAGCCCGGGGAGCCACTTACACTTGAGGAAGTAATCCCTGGGAGCCTCACTCTCGAGGCTGTTGGTGCTGTCGGGGTCTTGGGACTCGGCATCGGCTGCAGAAGAGACAGTGGGCAGGGGTGCTCTCCAGCGGCCCGCGGCTGGGCAGCCGTGCAAGGTGCACCTGTGACCCAAATCCCTCTCCTCCTCCTTCCTCCCAGTCTATACCCAGGACAAGCACACACAAATATAACACCCTGTCTTCACCCGCAAGCCTGGTCCTCAGGATCTGCCCCTGCTCCACCTCCTCCCTGCTCAGCCCCTCTGAAGCTAGAGGACCCCCGAGGCTGTGGCCAAAGGGCTGGACTGGGCCGCCTGGGTGGCTCAGTGGGTTAAGCCTCTGCCTTCGGCTCAGGTCATGATCTCAGGGTCCTGGGTTCGAGCCCCACATTGGGTTCTCTGCTCAGTGGACGGCCTGCTTTCCCCTCTCTCTCTGCCTGCCTCTCTGCCTACTTGTGATCTCCTTCTCTCTGTCAAATAAATAAATAAAATCTTAAGAAAAAAAGGGGGGGGTTGGACTGGTCATTACTGAGCGGTGGCTCGCCTTGCTGGTAGGAGTTGCCTCCCACCCTGCGCTGGGCACGCAGTTCCGTCTTCCGCTCCTGAATGGGTACCAGGCCTGGCGGCCTGTGCGGGAAGACTGGGGAAGGGTGAGTCACCTGGGGGGGGGGCACCCACCTTCTGTGCCAAACTTCAGCTCATCCTCGTCACCGCCCAGCCCCCGCAGCTGCTCCCACTGGCTGGCACAGGCCACAGTCAGGGCGTCTCTCACCGCCCGCACAGCTTGGGAGGACTTGGTGAAGCTGAGCTCCCTCGGGGGACCGGGCCCAGGGCCGCACCCCTCCTCCAGGGCCAGCTTCAGTGCCAGTAGCTCCTGTGCCAGATAAATGACTTTTAAGGCCTTGCTGGCTCCCGCTCCTCAGGCTAGGGGGAGATGGCTCTGCTGGGAGGATGGCACAGCCCGGGGGCCCAGGCCCCCGTTGCCTTCTCTCTCCATTCCTTGCCTGTCCCCCCTCCACGCCCTCTCTGGCCCCTACGAGCTGCACTGACCTGCAGGAAGCTGACTGAGTCGGCCTCAGGGACCTGGCTGAGGTCGTGGCGGGCCCTGCTGAGCCTACTGCGCTGTTCCTCCTGCCGCCGCAGGTCACCCTGGGAGCGGCCCAGCATGGTGGCCTCCCCCTCCTCGATGAAGCCCAGCACCTCTGTCTGGAACCCCTGCAGGGTGGCTGCAGCCTCGGCGAAGAGCCGGCTCACCCTCTCCCGCTCGGCCAGGGCTGCGCTCTGCACGGGACGACACAGGGGACAAGGGTGAGGTCCCTTGGAAAGAACAGCCCCATTCTTTCCAGCCCTCCACCTTCCCACCCTGGCCTCTCGCGGGGACAGAGGGACCACGCGGAGCTGTCCCAGACCCATGCCAGCTCAGGGGAGCCGCTCAGGCTCAGTGGGATCAGGCAGTGCCCGGAGCACAGGCTTCTTTGGAGTAGATCAGAGCACGCGGCCAGCTCCCATTGCCAGGAGCCCGCTGCAGGACGGCACGGGGTTAGCGTGGGGTCCGACCTTGATGAGGGCCACCGTGCGCCGGGACTGTGCAATGCCAGCGCCCAGCTCATCCATGCGGTCCTCCACGGCACTCAGGACTTTGGACTGCTCCGCCTGTGGGTGACACCATTTATTAGCATGGGGCCCGGCAGAGGCCATAGTCCTACCCCGGGCTACCAGGAAGGGGGAGAGGAGGGATGACCCGGGAGTGGTATCTGCACACAGGTGGGACTGGAAGTGGCCATGACGTCCCATAATATGCCAGAGGTGCCTCAAGCTCAGGGGGGTGCCATTCCCAAGCACCTGGCGGGAGCACAGGATTGTGGGTAGTCAGCCTCCCCTCTCGGACCAGTGGGCAAGTACAAGGCCATCCCCGCTCCTCAGCACCGCTCACACTCACTGGAGAGCTCCCTTCAGTGAGGGAGAGGCGGAGAGAGTGGGGGAGGTGCTGCACAGAGGGCATTCAGCTGTCTCGGGGATCCCTGTCCCCAAAGAGTCTGTGTCCCCAATTCAGACCTGAAAAATGGGGATTCCGGGCAAGTCCCCTGGGTCTGGTGAGTCACCGCTCCAGGCAGGAGAGACGGAAAATCCCAAGGCCAGCGGCGCCAAGACCGGGCCGGAGGCCAGAGGAAACTGGGGGCGGAGGTAGCTGACGGACTTCGAGCACATGCTCCCAGCACGGCCCCGGAGCAGCTGGACAAGAGCGGTCTGTGTGCTCGGTCCACCCTCGGCCGCACTCCTGTCGCCTGCCACACCCATCTCAAGCCGCTGCCTCAGCCCAGGCCAAAGCTGCGCTGGGACCGGCAGGAACCCGGCCTGGCGCAACAGCCGCGCGGCCAGAAGCAGCGGCCGGGACCCCGCGGGCCTGACTCTGCTCCCCCTTGCCTTAGACCCCCACCGGCCCGGACCCCGGCTTCAGGCCCCCTGCTTGCCCCTCCAGTCCTTTTCGCGTTCTCTCTGGGCCCCTCCAACACCCCATTCCCATCTCGAGCAGAAGGTCCCGCAGCGAGCGGATGGAGGACACGGTCCGTATTGGGAAGGACGGCAAAGAGCCTCAGGTTAGAGGAGGACGTTAGGACCCCACCAGGAAGAGGGGTGGGGGCGGGGATCCCCGGGCCCTCGGCGGCCCCGCGCGGCCCTGACCCGCCCGGGCGCGCCCCCGGGGCCCGCGCCCACCTCCTGGAGCGCGCGCTCCTGCTCCAGCGGCACGAGCTCGTGGCCCCGGTGCTCCTGGGCGGCGCAGGCCTCGCACAGGCACACGCGCTCCGCACGGCAGTAGCGCTCGAGCGGCCGCAGGTGGCGCGGGCACAGGCTCTCCTCCAGGCGGCGCAGCGGCGGCACTAGGCGGTGTCCGCGCAGCGCGGGGCTGCGCTCATGCGGGCCCAAGTGCGCGGGGC
>LNAC01000251.1:1100239-1148296 GCA_002007465.1 Ailurus styani
CAGAGGACACCGAGGGCCTCGGGCACGGCGGGTCGCGGCGCGCTGGCCCACGACCCCGGCGGCTTGGATTTGTCCCCCCGGCCTTTTGAGAAACACTTGTTCTCTCACGGTCCTAGAACGCTCCAGTGGGCTCGCTTGGAATGTACCTGTTTGAAAGTTGAGCACGGATGTCCACACGTATCAACAGGAAGCAGATAATGAGCGCGGATGGCTCTTGAAGTAGTGCCCCCCCCCCGCGTCTTTTCTCATTGTCACTTAACACCAATACTTCTCTCTCTACAGCGGACTGAAGCAAGCGTCTGGGTCATGCCTTTGAGCAGTTGTTTGTCATTTTGAAGGGAAAGGCGCAGCAGATACACAGCCCTCTAGTCCGTGGCCTGGGGTGAAAGTTGATGGGAGGGGAGAAGTAGGCTTCGCGCCACACCTTAATGCCAGGGGCAGTGATACCGGCGGAGAGAGGCATTGAATGAAGTATCATTACAACCCAAGGGCGGTGGAGCGTCTCTACTTGGCTGTTTCATCAAGTGACACCACCCAGTTGTCCAAGCGGGGTGGGGGGGGTCCTCCTCCACACGTCTTCCTTCCTGACCCTCCGAGCCAGGCATCAGGGCCTGTGGGGTCACGTTTCCATGACCCCTCACTGCCACCCCCAGTAGTGCTGTCCTCAGTCTCCCCAGCGCCACTGCAAGCCGCCTTCTGACCCGCCCCCTCCAGTGTGTTCACAGCCTGGGTACGGTTTCTAAAGCACAAATAGTCTCACCATTTAAAACGGCGAGTACATACCCACTGCCCTGAAGGTAAACGAGGCCATACAGACCCACCTTCTAATTCTACACTCCTGTCTCTGTCTTGAAGGCCAAGCCCGCCCCGTGGGTCTCCCTGCTGGGTGTCCTGTCAGGGGACTAAGTAAGTCAATGCCAGCTGCTGCCAGGCTGTGCCTGTGCTTATAGCCCTGCAGCTCTTCACACAGGGGGCAGCTCGTCTAGGTGTCTGTGGAGAGGAGGCCCGAATTCCCAGCTTCATAAGGTTTCTAACGAGACACCAATGCTTCCCTGCTCAGGGGAGGCACCGCCCCGAGCAGCAGCTTGGAGAGCTCGTACCCCATGAAAGCACTGTGTGCAGCATGGTCTTCTAGAAGGAGGCAGCGGAATGAGGTGGCTGAGACCCTGGGGCTTTAGAATCTGCCCCAAGAGAAGGCCCTGCTACTTGCTGTCACCTTGGGTGGACGATTTAATCTCCCCGAGCCTCTGTCCCTTCACGTGTGAGGTAGGACTGACCAGCATTCTCTCCTGGCCGTGAGACCACCAAAGCCAGCCAGCTTTACAGCAAGTACAGTGCTACAGAGGAAACATGTCTAAGAAATAAGCATAAACTCTCAGGAGTCATGGCAAATTCTAACAATCCAGTCGTTAAGAATATAGCAATTTAATGGGTCCAAGACGAAGGCTGGAAGTTGCTGGTAAGTGAAGAGCCTTCTGAAGGAGCAGAGAGACACACTGCGCCTGCTGGTACCCCCTCAGCCTCGTCCTCCTCTGCCCTTGGTCCTCCAGTGGAGGGTAACCAGTCGCTGGCTGAGGGAAGCTGCTTCAGCCGTGACCGTGGTTCTGTCGGTGGAGTCCATCCATCCTCGAGTTTGCCGGGACAACTGCCAAGCCGCCGGCCCTCTCCCGGCGCCCCTGCAGGGAGAAGTGCAAAGGCGCCCTCCCAGGGGCGGCAATCTGGGTGAGGCCCCGTGGGGGTCCCCAATGCTCTCTACCCCCCCAGCTGTGGCAGGGGCTCCCTTGGCTTTGCTCCACTTGCTGCGGCGCCGAAGCGGGTGAACAGGACAGAGAGGCCTTTCTGCTGGTCCCTCACCACCCCCCGCCCCCGTCACGCCCAGCCCTGCCTCTGGGAAGCCCTAGTTACAGGAAGCGACAGGCCAGAGCCCGTGAGGGCTGGTCAGTGAGTCAGGCAGCTGGGACTTTCTGCCAGCCGACTGGAGAGCACAAGACGGTGAGGCACCTGGCTGGGCACGGCGCCCTCCCTGCCTGCCCGGCGCCCTCCCTGCCTGCCCTGCGCCCCCACAACACTGCCCACCGCCTCGGTCAGGATGGAAGGCGCTTCAAACCACGCGCTCTGCCTCTGCCCCGTGAGGGAGGAGAGTCCGTGGGTCTCTGTTGGCCTCTCTCACAGGGAGGGCAGGAGGCTGCCCATGCGGTCTCTCAGGAAGACTCCCCGGCCTCAGGAGAGACCCAGAAAATATCGCCCAGCCATCCGCCTGCCGGGGAGGGGAGGGGTCCGCAGAGCCCAGTGAGCCCTTGGACCTGAGCTGGCGGTCTGGGTGAGGAGAAGAGAGGCTGCGGGTGGCAGGGTCACGGGGCTGAGACCCCTCGGCAGCACATCTCCCCAGAGGGGAGCGCTCCCAGCTCCTCAAGGCCTAGAGGCTGCCGCGTGCAGAGAACGTGCTGGCACCCTGTCCCCGGGAGGAGCTGTGATCGGGCCCTGGGCACCCCCTCCTCCGAGCCGGCAGCCGGGGGGGCGGTGGGGGGAGAGCCTCCCAGGGTTGGCAGCGCCCTTCAGGCTGAGTGGGATGTCATATTGTAGGAGGCTTTCTTCAGGGTCTCCAGGAAGAACTGTTCATTCTCCAGGAAGTCACGGTCCTGAAAGGCAGAGCTGGGTGAGCAGTAACCGCCCCCCGACTCCCTCCTGTACCCACTTCTGTGAACAGGGATGCTGGCTCACGGGACTGAGGGCGAGGTGGAGCCAGCCCTCACTCGGGGGCCTCCTCTCCACTCACTCCCTGGCTCTGGGATGCGGCGGGGGCGGTGGGGGCACGGGAGTGAGACACGGCAGGTCTCAGTCAGCACGTGACTTCACCTCGGGGGCTAAACTGGGGATAATAACATCACCCCGGTAGGACTGGGGGCGGCTGGAGGCGCGTACTGCAGCCAGCTTCACACGGAGCCTGGCGCGCAGGGAACGCTCCGTAAGTGATCGCTGCTATCGTTCTGATCACGGGGTTACAAGCAGGTTCGACCAAGATGATGCGTGCAGGCTGCGTCTCGCAGAACCAGGCCCGGAGGACACGTCTCAGAGATGCACAGTGGGCAATCTGCCTATTATTCTGGGGCAGGGGGTGCTCAGCCCTCCCTGGGGCAGGGTGGGCTCCTTCCTGCCTCCCACCAGCGTGAAGAGAAGAGCCCTGGGCCCAGGGGGGTAAGTGGGCGGCTCAGACTGGGGCCGCCTTCCGCTCGGGACACTCACCTGCTCGGCCGCGTGCTTCAGCAGCACCAGCTTGGCGTGGAGGTGTGAGAGGCCCAGGCTGGCAGAGGGCTGGCTGCACTGGGGCGTGATGGGAGCAGGAGCCACAGTGGCTGCAAGGTCAGGGGCGGAGGAGGAGGTCAGGGGCGGCGGCATCGGTGGGACAGCAGAACAGCCACAGCTTGATCCCTGGGGCCTTTCACCAGCGTGGGTGGCAGCAACCCGGCCAAGCTTCTGGGCACTTCCACCGACTCTCAAAAGCCTTTGAAAATGCTCATGGGACCTTACCTGGCAAGTCCAATTCTAGGAATTTATTCACGGGAAATAATCAGGCCAAGGTGTAGAGATATATACACAAACATTTCCTCTGAGGTATTTATCTTCGTGACCAAAAAAGGCCACTCAGTAGGGAATCAAAAACATGGAACGTAACGGACAATGATGCTGATTAAGAATTATGATTCAATGTTTAATTACTGATAGGAAAGCATGTTCCATATGTGTGTTTCTGAATGAAAGATATCAAGGTAGAAAACGACGGAGATGATCTCAAATTTTTTTTTAAAAAACAGACGGTGTGAAATGCTATGCACCCCAATGTTAAAGGTGGTTTTCTGTAGGGTATGAGGTTGAGAGTAACTTCTTACAAAGCAGCTTTCTTCTCTCTTATCTCTTAGTCTTCCCTGACAGACACGCGCGGCTTGTGTAACAGGGGATGAGCCAGCGGACTCTACCAGGCCCCGAACTCCAGGGCAGGGAAGCCACTCCTGGCACTGCCCCGCGCCGGCCGGCCCAGCCCGCGTCCCGGCCTTTGGAAGCTACTCACCACTCAGGCAGGAGGCAGCCGGGCCCCGGGTCCTGGGGAGCAGCGGCACGGGGCAGGAGGGCAGGTCCTGTCGGACGGGGTCCAGCCGCAGCCTCTGCTGGGCCAGACTCAGGTGCTCCTGTCCCCGAGCCCGGAGAGAAGGACGTGGCCGTGAGGGTGGGGGACGGGAGGGGGTGGCGGGGGCGGCCGGAGCCGGGAGGGGCCTTGCCTGGTGCACGCGCTGCTCCTGCTGCCGCAGCCGCTCGTGCTGCTGCTGGACCAGCTGCAGTCGGGCCTGCTGCTCCTGCTGCACCTGCCGGGCCTCGTGCAGTGCCCGCTGCCCCTCCTCCAACTTCTCCGAGGCCACCTGCGGGGAGGCCGCGGGCTCAGGGGGCAGGCTGATGGGGGGCCGGCCGTGCCCCCCGGAGCCCAGCCTGGCACCTGACTCATGCTCTCCACCTCCTCGGCGCGGAGCCTGGTGCGCAGGGCGGCGGCGCTGACCCTCTCCTTCTCCAGCCGGAGCTCGTGGCGCTCCCGCTCCAGGGCCTCCCTCTCTGCTGCCAGCTGATCCTCCTTGGCTCGGAGCTCGCTGGCCCTGACCTTTAGCTCGGCTTGCTCCTGGAGACGGCAAGGCCCTGGCTGCGTTCTCCCCCTCGCCCCCCGGAGCAAACTACCCCACCCCACCTCATTTCCGGGGCTCCGATCCTTCCACCCTGAGTCTGGGGGAGGTGGTGGGGCAAGGGGTCCGAAGATGAGTTAGAGAGGCCTGGGGCCAAGCCTCGGGGCTGCCTCTCACCCCGGGGCTCGACTCCTCTGAACCCCTGCCTCCTCGTTTCTAGAATATCTAAGTCAGGGGAACGTGATGACTGAATGGGAGAATGTGGATAAAGCACCTAGGACAATCAAAGGAAGTTATTGTCATATGATCATTTTCATTTCTACGTTCCTGTTATCTCTAGGCTCTTTGCTGAGCAAATGCATCCCGAGGGAGGAGCAGTGAGGGCCGGGGAAGGACAGGGCAGGGCTGCTGAGCTCCCGGCTGCCCTACCTTGGCCAGGCTGACGAGGGTGCCCTCCCGCTGGCTGTCCACCTGCAGCGCCCTCTCTGCCTCACGCTCGGCCCGCTCCTTACTCAGCTTCTGCTGTGCGTAGAACTCGGCCCACTCGGCCGCGAGGCGTCGCCGCTCCTCGCCACACTTGTGCATGACGGCCTTCTGCTCCTCCAGCAAGGCGCTCTGGGACGAGGGGGCCAGGGCACGGGGTGAGCGTCCTTAGGCTTGTGGCGGGGTCACAGCTGTGCCTGGCGTGGCTGCGCTCACCTTGGCCTTCTCCAGCTCCTGCCGCTCCATGGAGATCTGCTGGACCATGACCTTCCTCTGCTCTTCTAGAGCACGCTGCGCAGACTCAGCCCGGGACTGCTCGGCATTCACCCGCCATCGCTCCTGGGGGCCAGGGGAGGGCTGAGGACCCGCGTTCTGTGGACACTCCGCTTGCCCCCTCCATGCCCCCATCCGGCCTGACTGCGCCCCAGGGAGCTGTGCAACTCCCCCCCACCTCTCCCACGCTGTGCCCCAAACACCTCCAGAGAGGTGCAGAAGGAGAGGGGCCGAGCAGGGCTCCCGGGGCCCAGCCGCTGGGATGAACTAACTGCACCAAGGCCTGGAAGCTCAGGAACCACCGCGGAGAGGCACTAGGCCGCTCCACAGGGCCGAAGAACAGCCATGGCCCTGCTCCCCGAAATGCCAGCTGCAGCCCTCTGCCTGCCCGTCTCCCGTCGGCCACCGGGGCAGGTGTGACGCGGTGTATGTAGGCCAGGGGAGTAGGGGCCATGCTAGCATGAGCTTAGGAATTTGACTGTGCCTGGAGGCAGGGGCTTAAGAAAGTTACCGGATGAAGAACTGAATATGTATGTTTCACGACACAAACACACCTTTGTATCTAACGTTGAAAAGTCTACGGGAGATACAAGAACTCCTCAGTGGCTCTCTCTGGCCACTGGGTAATTTCAATTTCCTTCTATATTGCTAACTGTATTTTAATTTTTTCAGTATAACATATCGCGTTATAACCCAGTACAAAGGAAAGGAATTATTTTTTTTTTAGAGAATCAAGCTTGTTCTTCTACACAAGATATGCAGGAGTTGAAAACTGCATCTGGTAGAGCTCAGGAGGCGCGTGACAGGCCGGGGCAGGAAGGGGCGCACGGGGGGCATCCCGGGGGGGCTGGGGAGACAGACCCCCGGCAGGAGGGTGGCCCACCTGCTCCAGCAGCCGGCTCTGCTCATTCAGGCGCGCCTCCATCTTCGCGATGACCTCCTGGAGCCGGCTCCTCTCCTCCTCCATGTCCCGCTGCTGCTGGCCCAGCCTCTCCTGCAGCGCTGGGGGGCCACAGGGCGCTCAGGGCCCGCGCACCGCCCCAGAGGGATGGGGGTGCAGGGGGGAGCCCGTGGCCCAGCCGGTACCTCGCAGCTGCTGGTCCCGCTGCCGGAGCCCCAGCTCCCGCTCCTGGGCGCTGCTGAGGTGCGAGGCCTCCACGCGGGAGGACAGCTCGTGCAGGCTGCTGGAGAACTTCTCCATCTGCTCGATGATGCCGTTCAGGGACCTGGGGCGCGGGGGCAGGAGGGGGCGTGGGTCGGTCTGGGCCCGGGGCCCCAGCCCTGAGACTCGGGCGGCCGGGGTCCCGGGGGGCGCGCATACCGCGTGTGGGAGGTGGCGCTGGTGACCGCATCGATCTCTCGGTCCTTCAGCTGCTTCAGCCGCTGCAGCTGCTCTTCGTGGTCCCGGCGCATCTCCAGGATGGAGGCCCTGACGGGAGGGGGCGGGGGCGGGGGTGGGGGTGGCGCCGTGAGCATGCGCAGTGTGCTGCGCCAGAGGGCTCGGCAGGCAATGCTCCCATCTCTCCCCCTCGTCCTCTTCTCCTCCTCCAGGCACTGCCTCTGCTTCCTTGGCTCCTCGTCCTCGTGTCTTGGAACCTCGATGCCACAACCACTCTAACGGGGAGAGTCCCTATGTGACTTAGCAAAAGACACTTGACGCCGGAGAAAAGACAGGGGTGTAGCCTTTTCTTGTCTGGCCAATCTGAGAAGTGTTGAACAGGCTCTCTGCCCACATCCACCCTTTCTCAGTTTTGTTCTCACCTAGAAAGGCACCCGGATGGACACACTGGGCGCAAGAGTGCAAACCCCTTCCAGGGTCCATGCGGTCACCAGACTCGAGCGCGCCAGCAGGCGAGGGCCTTGGCCTGTGCTGAGCTGGGTCCTCGGGTTGCCTGCCGCTGCCGGGACCCCTCGGAGCCTGCAGGGAGCCCCGCCCCGCTGCTGGAGGGGTGGCGGGCCCTCCACTCAAGGCGGGTGATGGGTCAGTGCGCCTGGCCTCAGTCCTCACGGGGTAAGGAAGGGGCTGCGCCTCCGCGGCTGAGCCTCGGCTTGGGGTCCCTGGGGAACGGACCTCTTCTGGCCATCCTCGAAGGCGGCCGGCCCTGCCTGCCCCTGCCTGCCCCCTGGGCCTCGCCCTCACCGCTGCAGCTCCCGCAGCCGCTCCATCTCCTGGTCCTTCTCTTGCGTGGCGGCCGCCAAGCGCCGCTGGTGCTGGGCCGCGAGCTCGGCGTGGGCCTGCTCGGCTTCCTGGCAGTGCGACAGGTACCGGGCGGACAGCTCCTCGTGCTCCCTCCGCAGCCGCTCCTCCCGTTGTTGGTAAGATGTTTCCAGCACCTTTACACGGCTCCTGCCAACAAGACACACGGCCGTGGGGCTCAGAGGGTGAGGCCAGATAGTCAAAGAGCCCCTCTGGGCACATGGGCTAGGGCCGGCCCTGAGGCTTGGGAAGCCCGGGCGGGAGGAGCGGTGGGTACCTGTGAGCACTCTCGATGAGCTCCAGGTCGGCCTGGTGCCGCTGCTGCAAGCTCTCTAGCAACAGCTGCAGCTGGGCTCGCTCCAGCTCCAGCTTCCGCACCTGGAGAGGCCGGGAGGGCGGGGAGGTGGGCTCCCTGGGCCACCTGGGGAAGCCTTCCAGCCCTCACATCCTCTACCCTCCGCCCCCCGGCCCCCCAGCCCCCCCGCCCAGCCCGGGGCTCCTCCGTCCTTCACCTGGGCCTCCAGCTCCGCCAGCCGGGCCTGACTCTGCAGAAGGTCGGCCTGGAGCTCGGCGGCGCCGCCCTGCAGCTGCACCCGTGCGGCCAGGAGCTGCCTCTGGTATTCTGAGCCCAGGAACAGGCTCCGCGCCAGGGACTCGGGCAGCAGGGGCTGTAGGAGAGGGTGGGAGATGGTCCAGGGAGGGGACAGGGACTCAGCGGAGCTCAGCTACCTCTGGCCCTTCCAGGCTCTGCGCCTGGTCTGTAGCCGCAGATGGGGACAGAGACGTGACACCCGGAGGCCGAGGCCTTGGAGTCGTGCGGTTGTTGTCCCTCCCCTCCGCCCTCAGCACAGCATCCTCCCCAGCAGGTGTTGATTCCCAGACCAGCAGCTGAGCCCCAGCAGCGTCTCAGCTGTGACTGAGGCTTCCCTCTGCCAGGCCGCCTGTCCAGACATCGAGCGCCTCCTGCTTCCCACAGGCTGCCCACCACCCACCATCTCCAGGGGTGCGTCTGGGTTCCTGGGGCTAGGTCTCCGGGGTCTCCTCCCGGCCGGGCCTGGGGAACAGGCGCAGCGGCAGCAGGAGGCTGGCAGCTGTGGAGGCGGCCTTCTAGACAGAACCCGCAGCCCTGCTTTCCATCTGGAGGATTCCTGGCTGTCCCCGCATGGAGGCCGCCTCTACCTCCCTCCTGGAGTTGGCAAAGTAGCGGCCACCTCTGCCTGAGAGCGGCGAGGCGAGAGGGTGAGGGAGGCCCTGGGTGGGGGGGGCGCCGTCAGACCTCCCGACACATGACTCCCCGCAGGCTGGCGGCCCAAAGCGGAGAGCGGCTCTGCGGGCCCGAGGCCTGTTCCCGTGTGTCCGCCCTGCCTACCTGGTCAGGCACAGAAGGCCCTGGGGCTTCCTGGGAGCTCGGGACACAAGCCGCGGGCTCTGAAAGTCAACAGCAGAGAAATGAGCCGGAGGCCCGGAGGTCTCGTGTGTCTGTGCGTGGGGGTGGGAGTCCAGCTCTGCTTGTCTTCCCGGGCCCCAAGCGAAGCTCAGAGCGCCTCTTCTGCACCCAGAGGTGAAGCACCAAACAAAGCAGAAAACCAACCCATGCTGCAGAGGTCTCTGAGGGCTGCTCCCCGCTTTGAGTCACCTCCAGGGAGGGTGAAGGCGGCCTGGTTCCAAGTCACAGGGGACCTAAGGACGCAGAGATTGCGGGGGGTCAGTGGGGCCAAGCTGAACAGCCTACTGTGGAGAACACAGGGAGACCTGAAGAGGGCCGGCGGGGGCAGTGAAGGAAAATAGGTTCAGAGAGTTGACAGGAAAGGCCTGGTGGCGGGCAGTTTACTAAGAATGAGGTCTTGGTTGTGGTAAAGGAGACAGACGGGCCTGGCTTCAGGTCCCCTTAGTCGGTAGGCCTGATACAAGGTATCAAATACTGTTTGCCAGACCGACCAAGTCAGAGCTCAGCACGGCTGCCCCTCGTCTCTAAGGAAGGAGCCCATGCAGGCCCAACCCAGCCTCTCACCTGCTCCCCACCCCTAGTCCCCTGTGGACATACCCCGAGGTGGCAGGCCTTGTCGGTGGCTTCTGTGCTGCTGTTCCTGAGGGCCCTTCAGTGGCTGCTTGCTCGAACCCTTGAGTGCTGGGAACAGGTTGGCTGAGGAAGTAAATGTTACAGCAAAAGAGGCAGAAGGTTCCGGTTAGGCTGGACATGGCTGGGCAGGGACAAGGCCTGAGCAGGAAGCTGTTGGCCGTTCGTCCCCTCAGCGCCACTCCTGTTCCCATCATTCCATCTTAGGAATTTTCCTCCCAAGTCTGAGCCCCTGACCTTCCAGGACCCCTTCTTGGCCCCAGGGCCCACTAGGGCACAGTGAACAGCAGGGACCATCTGTTGACGGTCTAAGGAAAAACAAAACACGTGTTATAGACACCAGAGTTAAGTTCAAGTTCAAGGCCTTGTTCTGGCCCACACAGCTTTGCTGAGTTAGACTGGGGCTCTGCTCACTCTCTGGCCAGTCCAGCTCCTCTTGGGCTCCTCTCTTCTCCTGTCTATGGCTCCCTCCCACCTTGGTTGCTCTCAGGGCCAAAGGGAAGGTTATCCCTTGGTTTCAGATGGAGGTCAAAGCTACTGTCCTCGTTCACACCAACCCTGGGGTTGGGTCATGTTCCCAGCCTGTCACACAACTGCCTACTTCACCCCTTCCTCCTCGCTCCAGCCACATGGCATCTTGCCACTTCCTCCGGACGACCTCGGGTTTGCCCTCTTTCCCTCAGAGGTCAC
Organism: Ailurus styani; assembly: GCA_002007465.1. NCBI lineage: Eukaryota > Metazoa > Chordata > Mammalia > Carnivora > Ailuridae > Ailurus > Ailurus styani. The sequence continues at coordinate 1,110,624 of LNAC01000251.1, forward strand.
TCGCTGTCCTGCCCCACAGGATTGCTACTCGGTGACTTTCCCTAGGAGTTGCCCCTTAGCCACTGTCTTCTCTGAGACTCCCCCAAAGTACGAACACATGTCATGTCCTTTACCTCAGGTCAGCAGAGGCACCAATAATTTGGACACTGGGTCTTTTGGGACCCCAAGGGCACCGTGGGGAGGGCCCTGGCTCAGAGGCACCAGGATGCCTGTGCCTTTGTCACATCAGGTTAGCCTCTGTCCCCGCCTGATCAAGGCAGCCCCTGTGCACGTGGCAGTCAGGGCATGAGCGTCAACAGCCTCCAGATCCCCTCATGTCTGCAACCTGGGCGAGGATGGGGCGCCCGCTCTGTAGTGTCCGGAGAGGTGGAGAGGCAGAGCTAAGAGGTGGTGCAGGCTGTCACTCCTGACTGAGGCACCAAGATGGGCAAGGTCGGCCCCCCCACCCCTGCCTGGCCCTCCTTCCCTTAGATAGCAGGCCAAGCCTGTACCTGCTGGAAGGGAGACGGCCTACTGCCCCCACCAGGTTCTGGCCCCTGGAGGCCTCCGTGTGCTGCTCTCTGGCCAGAGCTTGGGACTTCTTCCGAGACAAGGCGTGGCTCAGCCAATCCTCTTCCTCCTCTTTCTCCTCAGATGCTCCCAGCCGGGAAGCCTGGCTGGCTTCAGCGGGCAAATCTGCACCCTCCGTGGGTGGCTTTGGCCCCAGAGAGGAGGGCAGTCCAGCCGGGGCAGAGTGCTGGCCTGGGGCCGGGTGCTGGCTCTTAGGAGGGAGCGCGGAAGGAGTGGAGAGTGCTGAGCCTCCCCTCTGAGCCTCTCTGGTGGGGGAGGGAGGGAGCAGGTCCTCATCCTTGAGGCCCAACCAGTCGGCTCCTCCCTTCCTGGGGTGGATGGGGCTGGAGGCCGCTGGAGAGCTCTGTTTGGAGCCTCGTTCTCCCTTGGTGTCTGCGCCACCTTCTGCTAAGAACCTACTTCAAGACAGAGAGGAGCGGGGTCTGAGGCAGGGCAAGCAGCCATCCTAACAGCCCCCCGACCAGCCCTTCCCTCGGCGGCTCGGGGGTGACTCTGAGGCCCACGCGAAGGCGTGAGAGGTGCTCGGGCTCTGCACAGCCAGCCCGACGCCCACCCAGTGAGCATGGTGCCCACGCCGGCTCGGGTGCAGCGGCCGGCCGAGCGCTGCCGGAAGAACACCATCGACTGAATTCCACCACGTGCACAGGGGACAAGTCCATCCCTGGCACACAGCACCAGACGACCGCCATGGGCACGTCCATTAAACAACGAGCGAGATCAAGTGGCTTAGGTTTTTCTATCAACAATGTCACCTGTTCATTTATTTGGCCTCCGCCCAGAGCATTACTGGCCCCTGGCAGCGGGTTCCAAGGTCTAAGAACGTACTGGGACTAGGAGAAAGGTCAATGCGTGCGCAGGGTTATTCAGCCAGAAGAGGCTGACAAAGCCAACGCGGCGTGGTGTCAGCAACCACGGACTGTGGCCGAAGCGCAGGAGGGCGTTCTTCGTACCAGTCTTACGCCTTTTCTGTCAGTTTGAAATTATTTCCAAATATAAAACTGAAAACGTATAGTGGGAGAAAAACTCCAGATTCAGAAAATTCTACCCACTTACTGAAAGTTTTGCCGCACACGGGGATGAGCCCGCGGCCAGGCGTCACGGTGGACCCCAGGGCCGTCCCTGGGGAGCGGGGTAGGAGAGGCCCCTGAAGGTTCACGGTCTCGCTGCCCTGGGACTGAACGACCCTCAGGGAGACCGGCTGACCTCAGCTGTTTATGGCTCTAACGGTTCCAGGCGGTGCGGAGGCCACCTCCTTCTCTGCCTTCCAAGGAGGCCGTGAGGAAATGGGCCTGGATGGGCAGGACTGGGCACCCCCCTCCTCCTTCAGCACCCGCAGAGAGCCACACCGTGGTTCCCCAACAAGACTCTTGGCGGATGGGGGAGCCTGGGGCCCCTGCTCCTTCCTGGTGGGCACCTGCCCCCAAGGCCAGGCTCTCCGCAGGCCCCGCTTACCTGACCGACTGCCGGCGGGACTGGCGGCCCTCGCTGGAGCCCACGGTGGGCTGATAGGCCCCAAAGGTGAAGTCTTCATCACCCCAGGGATCTTCCTTGTCTGTAAATGAAGAAGCCTGTGATCTCGAGCAAGCGAATTCGACGCTTTTGTGGCTGCAGAACTCTGGTTTAAAAAAAATTGAACTGCTAGCTTGACATGTCAGCAAGTGCGTAGAGGTGAAGCTGCTGTGGGGGAGGCAGGGCTGCGGCGTGGGGTGTGAGCTTGAGGCCTCAGGATCCCGCACGCCGGGCATCACCTGGGAGCTGTGAAAAAGGCACCGGTGGGGTCCTGCCCCAGACGTCCTTTAGGCGAGGCCGGCCGGGCTGCCCGGGCCACAAGGACGGTTCTCTACAGCCGGCCCCTGGGCCGACGCTTCGAGAAACACTGGTCTAGAGCGATCTTTTTCAAACTGTGGGCTGCTACCTACCAGCAGGTCAAGAAACCAATTCCGTGAGTCACAACCAATGTACTTAGAGACCTGACAGTGTATAAATAAAAAAAAATACCGGAATACTGAACGTGGCAATGATCACTCTGTGACTCTTGTGTCCCAGTTATGATCACGTGTGTGGTGATGTAAGCTTTTCTTGTTACGGGCTGCGGTGCGAGTGTGGTCTGGGAGCCCCCCTCCTCGCCTCCGCTGCCCCGCAAGCGTCCTCACCCTGGGGCCTCTGGTACTTCTTGTCCAGCTTGAATTCCCCGTGCTCCCCAGTGCCCGGGCGGGCCAGGAGTTTGGTGGCAGTGCCCCGACCCAGCAGCTCATCCAGCCTGGAGCGAGCAGGACGGGGCCCTTCCCTGCGGGACGGGACACGTGCAGGTACACGTGAACGCGGGGCGCCTGGGGGCCCGCACCGGGCCGCCCCCCCGGCTCGTCGCTGGGCCCCAGGCAGCCGTACGCACAGGGCTTCTCCGCTCCTCAGGACCCTTACTGGTCGCCCGGCCGCCTCCTTTCTGCTGTGGGGCTGTCTCCAAAGCCTAGCGTGGCCACAACGTCGTCCTCTTCATCAAACAGCACTTCTTCTTTCTTTCGGACCGGGGTGTCCCCAGGAGTTAGCAGAATAGATGGACCTAGAGGACAGAGCATGGGGCACAGTGCCCACGGCCCACTGTGCCCTCAACTGTGGCGTCTAAGGGGTTGAGGGGGCGCTTCTCTGCGACCTGGGCCTCTGGGTGTGGCCGCAGGCAGCGCACCTGTCTGGTCTGCGCACGGGACCCGAGTCCCCCGCCCCACCCCAGGCTCCCGCATCCCACCTCCCCTGTTCCCGAGACACCGCTCATCTCCTGGTCCGGGATCTGAGACCCGTGGTTGGGCCAACCGCCTCTGCCCAGGACGAGCAACCGGCCCGCCCTCCCTACCTGGATCTCTGACGGGGGCGGGGCTCTTTTCTGAAGCCATTTTACTCTCGGTCTCAGGAGGCTTCTTGGTGATTCCTTCCTCGTCGTCTGAGAGAAGTCCCGCCAAGGGGTCTTCCAAGTCTCCCGGCCAGCGGGGAAAGCACAGGTCAGACTGCACGCTTTGCTCAGGAAAACAAGCCCTGCACTGTGCTGGGGGCGGGGGGGCTGTCACTCCAGGGGAGATTTCCAGCTGCTCTAATACACGAACAGGCCACTCAGCACCCAGAAGACACACATCGGCCTTGGAAGGAGACAGGGCGCCGGGGAGCCCCCGGACTCTGGTGTCTGTGCAGCCTTCCGGAAACGTCCCCCAGGGATCGGAAGCGAAGTAAAACATTCGTGCATTTGGAAAAGGAAGGCGAATTCTTCTTATGCTTTATAAAACCTTCGGGTTGCTGTCTGGCTTCAAAGTCTTGCAAATAAGTGACCCAAATCCCCCCCGCCCAGCGCAACACCATCGGTCCCTCCCTGAATTCCTGAGGAGCTGGACCGGTGGCCCCGGCTGTCTGCCTCTCCTCTGACCCCGGGCAAGCAAGTATCACCCCGGCTCCCCTTAAAACCAAAGCGTCCCAGAAGCGTGACTGCGGCGCCTATGGTACCTTCGATGGAAAACTTTCTGTACTGATGCCCAAAGCTGCTGGGAGAGGGAGGGGGCTTCATGGCGGGAACAGCGTCCCCTGCAGGAAGCAAACAGAAGGCACCGTCATAGGCTTGGGCCTCTCCCAGCCCAGGTCCTGCCACACACCATGACACGGACCCTGGGATGGCGTGCCTTCTCCCCGGGGGGCTGAGGCCTCGTGGCCGTGGAGATGACACCTCCCCAGTTCTCACACAGGCTCCTGCCAGGGAAACAGTCTGGAGCCACCTACTGCCCCCTAGTCACATGTCACTCCAAACAGAGTCACAGACGGGGGAGGTCCACAGGCTCCCACCCAAGTCCCCCATTTAACTCTGATGGTTTCTCTGGGAGCTGCCCTGCTGAACTCAGAGGGCCTGGAATCACACTAGGGAGGGAGGAAGCTGTCTCCTCCCCGACCACAGAGAAAACCCACAGGAACGAGAGGTCCCTTCTGAGTACCTTCCCGGTCCCCAGGTCCCTTGATTCAAGCTGTCTCCCACTCGCCTTTCTCACTGGCTGTCAAGACACCGGCAGGTTTGGGATGACCGGGCAGCTCTTCTTTCCCAGGACGCTTTGCAGCTCTTTTGCTAGTGGCCAGATTAGACCTCTTCAGACCTAAGAGATCGGCATCCATGTCGTCCAGATCCTGGAAGAGCGGGAGGGAGGAGGAATCCTGACCGGTGCTCCGCCAGGAGGCACTGAATACCTGGTGCTCTGAGCAGCCTGGTGGTGATAAGGCCTCCATGGTCCATGGGGGACAAGTAGGGACCCGGTGTGGGGAACTGGCCCTGACTGGCTTAAGAAACAGGAGAGAGGCCAGGCCAAAGTCTCCACCAGCTCCGTTGCAGACAAGCCCGGGCTCGGGTGGCACCTCCACCCCCATTCCTAGCAGGGTCACCAGCACCCGTTTGCCACAGCTTCTCACACGGGCTTAGTAAGTGGGGGGGGGGGCTCTCTTCACGGTGGGAACAAGAGAGCAGGAGCCCGGGATGGAAGACTCCCAGAGGGACTGCCTCCGGGCTGCGAGAAGGGGCCAGCCACCCGGCCAGCAGAGGAAGGCCGTCAGGGCCTCCCACCACCACCTCCCCCTGCACACACTTGCCAAACACTGACTCCCACGAGGAGACGAGGACTTCCATCTGGGAGGACGCTTGGCAGCCCAGGGGCAGAGGTGTGAGGAACACAGGGGAAAGGGGAAACTATGCAGGAAAGAGGGGAGTGCGGAAAGAAAACTGGACCACGGGGAGGCAGAGCGAGCTGGGGGGTGAGGGCCCAGCTCATGGGTCTGGAGTGAGACTCGAAGTCACCACCAGCAGCTGAGCCAGAGGACTGGAGGGCCGTGCGGGCAGGCCCTGGGGCAGATTGATTTCAAGATGAGGTAAAAGAGGCTGAATATAGAGCCAAGAAGGGAACAGACGCCAATTCTTTAGCCCTCCCCTTCCCCCCAAGGCTGAAAGCAAGCGCTTGGACTTGGCCTGGGACCAAGGGTTAATAAGAGGGACGAGCGGCAGGACGGCAGGCAGGACGGAAGGGCGGTGGGAGTCAAGGTGACTTAACGTTTCATACCCTGGCTAGGCCACCTGAGCCCTGGGGGATTATCTTATCAACTGTACAGAATTTATGTCTTAAAATTCCATTCCCCAGCTGAGCTTGGGCCTTGATCCGATGAGAGCACAGCTAGACTGAAGGGGCCTTGGCAGGGGATGTGGAGAGAAACACAGGGAATAGTTAAGAAACAGCCTGAGAGGAGACGGTCTCTCCTTCTGTCCCCTCCGTGGGGGTGGCATCTCGGGGTGGGAGCCAGCCCCACTTCACTGGGAGCTTGGTGCATGACCGAGCCTCCCGGTGGACGAATCTCCAGCCACCCGGAGATCCCAGATTTCTATATGGAGGGACAGGACACGAAGGACAGCATCTCATGCATGAGCTCCTCTCTTGACTAGGAAGGACTCAGGAACACGAATTGTAAAGGGAAACATGTGAGGGACAAGGAAGGCTCGGCACAGAACATGCCTACTGCCCGCACCCGCTCCCAGACTGTGCAAGCTGGTTGGGTACCTTCATGGCCTGGAGCAAAGTCTGTGGATCCGCATCTGAGACGTCGGACACCTAAGTCCACGGGAGGGCAAGGACACATGTTAGCTGAGGCCCGGTGAAGCTCTAGCTCCTTGTGACCTTGCTTCTGCGAGGGCAAGAGCTCAGCAGGGGCAGAGCCTGGCCAACGGGGCACCAGCAGGAGGTCGCTGCCTTTCCTTGGGATGGGACTGAAGTGGCCCCGGAAGTCAGACCTACCCAGGTGTGGAGACCCAGAAAGCGCTGCCACTTTCTGTCCCTCCTCAGTGGAAAGGACCCTTCCACGGTAGGCCATCGCTATGCCACTTCCCAACTATATAACCGGACAGCCGGGGAGCTTATTAGGGGAAGCACGGTTATAAGGGGCAACATCAAAGACTCTGACACTTGCCGGGAGCTCCATTTTCCAGCTCATGTCACTGGTAGAAAGGAAAAGCACGTTGGGTTCACATTTGGGTCCACTTGGCAGCCCTTGGGTATTATTTTAAGAACACACTAGCATTGCAGAAAGTTCTAAACCCTTGTGTCAGCAATCTCCCAGCCACCAACCCCATGACATTGCTTCTGGGGCTAAGTGGAGAGGGTGGGGAGCAGGGTGGACCAGGCTCACCTCCGCGTCAGGTCCTGTGAGGCCCGCCGTGGTGCCGAAGGCGTAGTCTTCCAGGAGGGACCTGCAAAGAGGCACAATGGGCACCCACTTGCTTCCCCAGGGCACTAACTGAGTCTGAGAAAGGAAGGCGGCTCGGAGAGCCCCCGTGAACTTGGAAGACACTTTCAGGAAAATGGGACAGAGTTGCTTAAAGGAATTTCACAGGCTACCTAATGCAGAGATTTTCAATTTTTTTAAAGCAATAGAGGCCCTTTATTTTTTTAAAGACTTTATTTATTTATTTGACAGAGAGAGACAGCGAGAGCTGCAACACAAGCAGGGGGAGCGAGAGATGGAGAAGCAGGCTTCCTGCTGAGCAGGGAGGCCAATTCGGGGCTCGATCCCTGGACCCTGGGATCATGACCTGAGCTAAAGGCAGACACTTAACGACTGAGCCACCCAGGCGCTCCTGTGGAGGCCCTTTAAAAACAATCTGTTAAACACTTGCGGTGAGCACAGCATGACTATAGACCCGGCTGGTCGCCATGAGGGGTGCTTGAGGCTATTTCAACACTGGGGATAAACTGTACTTCAAAAAAAGAAAAATGGCGCCTGGGGGGCTCAGTCGGTGAAGCGTCTGCCTTCAGCTCAGGTCATGATCCCAGGGTCCTGGGATCGAGCCCCATGTCAGGCTCCTTGCTTGGCAGGGAGTCTGCTTCTCCCTCTGCTTGCTGCTCCCCCTGCTTGTGTGCTCTCTCTCTCTCTTTCAAATAAATAAATAAAATCTTCAAAAAAAGAGAGAGGGAGAGAAACAGAACTGCGTTGGCTAAGAGGAAGGTGGAGGCCAGAGTGCTCACAAAACTCCCTCGCCAGTGTCAGGAGCACTTTGGAAGAACCACCTGAAAGCCACCGATCTAGGCCAATTCTCTTATTCTGGGGTTGACAGCACTGAGGCTCAGAGAGGTTTGGGAATCAACCGAGATCACACAGTAAGTAGCACAGGCAGGACTGGCAGCCAGGACTTCTGAGGGCTGCTCAGCTGGCTTGCCACCTCTAGGGTTCCTTCAGGGCCGAGGGGCGGAGGGAGGGGAGGAACAACTGACGGCAGAGGCGGGGCACACAGCAAGTGGGGAGCGTGAGGAGGCAACGGCATTTGGACTGAAGGGGTGACGGTCACTCGAGCCAGCCCTGCTCTTACTTGGCTCTAGCCCTGGAAGAAGGGAGCGCCTGGCCCACACCTGTGGCGTCTCGGGCACGTGAGGCTAGTTTAACAGGCTCCTCAGGTAGGGTCACTGGGAAAAAAAAGAGAACAGAAATGATGCCATTTGGCTAGCGAACTGGAGTCAGATAAACAGGACTAGAAGTTCCCCACCAAGCTCTTCCAGAAAAACCTTCTCCCAGGGAGTTCACCCTCAACGCCCACGGGGGCCGAATGAAGAGCCCAACCCCCCCGCACCCTGTGAAGGGCAGGGAGAATGATGCACTTCCACCACCCAGAGCTCTCGGCTGGAGCACAAGGCTTGGGCTCCGTGGGTTCTTCTGGGCCAGGTTGGGGGAGCCTCGGCCTGGCTGCCCCGAGTGAACTCCACGCCCCAGAAGCCCGGCTCCTTAGTACAGCAGAGGCGGACACGCACGATATCCGGAACATGTAAGAAACTCATACAACTCAATAGTAAAAAGACAACCCAATTTTAGAAAAGGATCTGGAGAGACTTTTCTCCAAAGAAGATACACAAATGGCCAATACACCCATGAAAAAGATGCTCTATGTCATTAGTCATTGAGGAATTGCGCATTCAAACCACCATGAGAGGGCAGGGGTGGGGGGGACGGGGTGAGGGGTGCCGGGCATTAAGGAGGGCACGTGAAGGAATGAGCAGTGAGTGTTGTGTAAGACTGGCGAGTTACTGGGCGCCTGGGTGGCTCAGTGGGTTAAAGCCTCTGCCTTCGGCTCGGGTCATGATCCCGGGGTCCTGGGATCAAGCCCCGCATCGGGCTCTCTGCTCAGCAGGGAGCCTGCTTCCTTCTCTCTCTCTGCCTGCCTCGCTGTCTACTTGTAATCTCTCTCTCTGTCATATACATAAATAAAATCTTAAAAAAAAAAAAAAGACTGGTGAGTTACTGATGACCTCCACCTCTGAAACAGATAATGCTCTCTATGTTAATCAGTTGAATTTAAATTTAATAAGCTGGAAAAAAAACTCAATAAGATGCAACTGTATCCATCCGCACTAGAATGGGCATAATCAAAAAGACAGAAAATTAGCAGGAGTTCGCAGGGGATGTGGAGAAACTCAAGCCCTTGTACGCTGCTGGTGGGAATGCAAAACGGTGCAGCTGTTGTGGAAAACGGTCTGGTGGTGCCTCCAAAAGTTAAACCATGGCCAAAATTGCCATATAAGTAATGCCATCCCTCAAGATACGCCCCCAAAAGAATGGAAAACATACGGCCACACAAAAAACGTGTACCCGAACGTTCCTAAGAGCATCATTCATAAGATCCCTGCCCAAATGTGGAAACCGCCCAGGTGTCCACCACCCGTGATGAGTGGAGCAGCGAAACATGGTCCAGCCACAGGAAGGAAGGACAGGAATGGATCGGTGTGCGTGAACCACGAGAACACTGTGGAGAGTGAACAAAGCCAGGTGCAAAAGCCAAGAATGGTGTGATTCCATCTTGTACAACACGTCTAGAACAGGCCCACCCGCAGGGAAGGAACGTGAATAAGTGGCTGTCTTGGGCTGGGGGAAGGGAGAACAGGAGTGACTGCTTATGGGCGTGGAGTTTCTTGATGAAAGTGATGAAAGTGTTCTGGAATTAGATCATGGTGATAATTATGTAACTTTGTGAACATACTAAAAGCCAGCGAACTATACACGTGAACAAAGAGTGAGTTTTCTGTAAATAAGATTTCAATTAAAAAAAAAAACAACAAAAAAACAGGGCGCCTGGGTGGCTCAGTGGGTTAAAGCCTCTGCCTTCAGCTCAGATCATGATCTCAGGGTCCTGGGATCGAGCCCCGCATCAGGCTCCATGCTCAGCGGGGAGCCTGCTTCCTCCTCTCTCTCTCTGCCTACTTGTAATCTCTCTCTCTGTCAAATAAATAAATAAAATCTTAAAAAAACAAAACAAAACAAGGGGCACCTGGGTGGCTTCATTGAAGAGTTCAACTCAGTTTCCCTTCAGGTCATGATCTCTGGGTCATGAGATCGAGCCCCACATCGGGCTCTGCACTCAGTGGGGGGGGCGGTCTGCTTGGGATTCTCTCTCTGCCTCTCCCCCTGCTACCCGTCCCACTCTCGCTCTCTAATAAATAAATAAATCTTTAAAAAAAAAAAAAAAGAAGAAGCCTAAATCAGGGGATTCTGCACAAGGGGCACTTACGCTCATCCCCCAACAGGTCACCAAGGACATCATCAATGGAGCCTGGAGCAAAGGGAAAAGGAGCTGTCAAGACTTCAGGAGGAAAGAATGTCTTTAACAAGCCTCGAGTCTTGAGACCTCCTTCCAATTCCAGACTCCTCAGCACTAGAGCGCTCAGGCGCTGGGACTGGGCCCAGCACTCTCTGCAGTAACCAGGAGACATTTCCTAACTCTCTGGCAACAGATGCAACGCCTGTTGAAGGACCCCAGGGTAGAAATCGAAAATAACTCTCTCAAAGGGTAACTTCGAGCATTTTCAAGAGAGCCTGCATCCTACGGGACACGCTGCCCAACAAGCCAGTCTTCCAGACTCTGAATAAAGCCCCGTGTGCTTCTTTGGGAAGAGGGTCCAAGGTTTCTAGGCACACGCAAGCTTCGTTGGCGCCAACAGCTTCCTCGCGCCCTTCCGTCTGAGACCTCCCCCTCCCGCTGCACTGGCCTGGAGGCACACCTCCTTGGCCACTTTCTGAGGGGGGCACATCGAGGTAACCCAGAGGACGAGTACTAAATGAGGTTTTGCACCCAGCTGAAGTGCCTTTACCGCCCTCAATGCCAACTGTATACTTCTCGATACAGAGCCTGACAACAAGGACTTTTTCGCCCGAGCCCCACCTCTGTCCATTTATTTCTGGATTACCCTGAGGGCCAACAGGCAGCAAGGGGAGTCCCCTGTGAAGACCAAAGCTTCCTGTGCAATTATGGGGGAAACCAGCAAGACTCGTGTCAAGAACATTTAGATACAGACACATCTAGGTTATTTTTGGATGAAAAGTGGGGTATTATTTTTGCCTTAAGGGTGACATTCCATTTTTCCACTTACCTTTCAATCCCTTCTTGGTTTTTGGTGCCTAATGTTGGAAAAACAAATCACATTAACAAAATCAAAACAGTGAACGTGGCTGAAACCGAGAACACAGAATAAACTGTTGTGCCTTTTGCCAAGTCACCAGAGGAAAAGGAGCACCGATGGCATTTAGAGACAGAAGCTCTTTATACTTTCGCAGAGTTTCTGAGAATAGACTCATTCAGAGCACGGAAACAGCCCCCGCTAACCAGCAGTGGACACCACTGTGGGCGCCATCCAAGGGGCATTAGTCTCTCCTTTCCCCTGATTTCCAGATGCCACCTGCAAACCCTCCCAGGCAGGATGTAACACAAATGGGAAGGTTTCCCCCTTTTCTGTGTCCCTGACTTCTCAACACCAGCAAGGGACACTTAATGTTTCTGGCTGGCCATCCAAAGGCTCAGTAGGCTTGCTCATCTCTTAATAAGTTTGGTATCAATTCTACCTCTCATCATTCTTCTCTGGAGACCATATCCTGGTCCTTGTCACCCAGCCCCTAAAGTTCTCCAGGGAGTCAAGAGCTTGGGGGCGGGAGTAGGGGTGAGAGTCTGCATTCTGCCTACCATCTCAAGGCTCTGGGAGCTGCTTGTAGCTTGTTCACAGCGTTGTCCAACTCATTTGAATTCTGCCCACATCAGGCTCATCCTCCCTAATGAAGAAAATTCAAGTGGTTACTAAAAAATGATGTAGCTTTAACAGTGCTTGGATCCAAGGCCCATCCAAGTTTCTCTCTCTTTACTCATTCAAGAGGTTAAAATCTAGTTCCATAAATTAAAAATTCCTTATAGGGAGAGCTACTTAAATGAGAAGCAAAGTGCTCTGGGTGACTTAATGAGCTTTCCTTAATGAGGCCCGGAGATTACTCTCATAAAGTGCATTTGTTCTCCTCTCTTACCTTGAAAGAGGATGCAGGAGATGGTAGGTACCCACCTCAGAAAGGAGACGGGTGGCTGGCACTATGGCCAATCCGGACTCCCAGGCAACACCCAAGACTACATTTGTGCATTCAGCACAAAGAGTGGATGTGAGCGCTGGTTTTACTCCCTGAAACTATTTTCACCGATGGTGGAAATCTTCCCCTTCACGCTAACTGTAAAGCCAACTTAATCCATTAAGAGCAAAGTGTTTGACTCAGATTGTCACTCTCCTTAGCCCTCCAGAGCATCACCAAGACGGACCTTCCCATGCCTTGGAAGAAAGGAGTCAGAGGGGGTCATCTCTGTTTGTCTGGTGTTGCAGGTCCTGTTAATAGAATGCAAAATTCATCTGGGATTACTTACAGGGGTCCCTCTGAACGTTTGTGTTTCTCTTTCTTTGTAATGACAATTTTCACGACCTACAAGTCCAAACACGTTTTGTCTCGCATCCCAGCCGAGAGCTTCCGCCATCGCCTAGGGATTCCGTCCCAGCCTCCCAGGCCGGGGGCATCTCGGAGAAGTTTGCAAAGGCCAGAAGTGCCACAGAGTACCATCGCGTCATCGCATCTGCTCAGCCAACTCTGTGCCAGGCATTTTAAATTCCTTAGCAAGAGCCCTTCCGGGCCACCCTCTAGGTCCGGAGGCTCTGCGCCGCTCCCTGCCTCACCCCCTCCGCGCGCCCATCCCGCTCCCCCCCGAGCGCGGCCTACTCTCCTCCCAGCCCCAGAAGGCTCCCGGGTTACGCGCCCTTCCCCGCGGAGGCGCAGCCGCTAGCCATAGCCGCTGGTCCAGACCCCACTCGAGCCCAGCTCGCTCTGGCCTCCCGCGCCGGAGCCCCGCGGACGCCAATCTCTCAGTTGCTCCGAGTTCGAGAGAAAGGGAAGGCGCGAGGCATCCTGGGAGTTGTAGTCCTCGGTCCCGGTCACTGACCTGTGCCAAAGGAGTAGGGGACTCCGAGATAAACTACATTTCCCAGAGTGCCCCGCCGCGGCCGTTAGCCGCCGTTCGCGGCCTGGCGGGTTGCTAGGAGCTGCCTCCACGCCACTTGGGGAGGAGGGCGACCGGCCCCAAGGCCTTTGGGCTTCTTTCTCTTGCCCGCCCCGGGGACTGCCGGGACCTGGGTTCCAGGATCTCCTCTGAGGGCTGACTCGTGGCCGGGTGGAGGATGCATGAGAAATGTATTAAGATTGGAAAATTGACGTGTGAAACCATGAGCAATTCTGTACGTGTCCCACACCTCAGAGCTTAGGGAAAATCAGAGCTGTGGAGCCAGAACAGACCCCAACACTGCCACCCAATAAAGGCTCATAACGCTTTTTGTGTTAACCACAAGTTTTATTAACGATTTTTTCAATTTCACAAAGGAAAAAGGGGTTAACGGTTTGGCTTACCCGCAGCCCACGCCAACCAGGGCAGGCGGGTCACAGCTGTCCAATCATGGTTCCGAAGCTCTGGACCCGTGCACCTCCTCGGTACTCGCACCTGCACTGACAGGTCCAGCCAGGGACGGGTAATGATACATGCTAAATGCATCTGGTCAGGTAGGAACCAAACGCAAACCCTAACAGTAAAAGGGGAAAAGGTAGCAAGGAATTATACACTCCGAAGAATACAAGTAATTTCCTTGAATCTACAGCAATTGGAAATAAAATGTTTAGTCAGCAGTCTAAACATTATGTGGAAGGTTATGTTTGCTACCTAAACTGTGAAGTGGTCAACAGTATTGTGGCAAAACAACGTATTGTGGTTCAGAATTCTTAAAATCACTCAATTTTTGTCATCTTCCTAAGATAATCAATGGCCCAATTAAATATATTTATTATTTTTAAAATTTTTGAGAGCAAGTGAGCATGAGCAGGGAGGAGGGTTAGAGGGAGAAGCCGACTCCCCGCTGAGCAGGGTGCCTGACTTGGGGCTTGATCCCAAGACTCTGGGATCATGACCCGAGCCCCGCAGGTGCCCCAGTGGCCCAACTAAATTTTAAGCAAAGTAAAAACGTAACAAAAAACCCTTGGAATCTAGGAATTTGCAGGTCTGCAACAGCTAACACCTAGTAACTCTAAAGATTCCTCATGTTTCTGTTTACCACCATGGAGCACAGGATTAGGAATAAGACTTTATAGTGTGTATAGCTAAAAGCAGAAGTCTATTGGTATTTTAAAACAAAAAATCATTTTCAGTAATTTACAGTGTGACTTGGTCAAATCCTCCAAGAATGTAGTAAATACTTAGCTGAAATGACTTCTGCATTATTCCATGAAAAATAATCAAAATCTTTATCTGAGTAAGGAGAATCAAAAAAAGACTCTTGGTCTCAGGTGGAAGAACCCATTTCCTGGCACAGCCTGACAGCAACCTATGACTCCAGGCACACCTACCATATTTCTAAAGATTAGCTGGTGTGCACATCCCTACCTTCCCAAAAGATGGATGGAAAGGGCTCAGAAAAGGTGGGAGGGACTGTGAGTCACAGCCATCTAAACAATTTCCGTTTGCCATGATTTTGAATGGATGTTTCTCCAGCCAAAGCCCCGTGCTGAAGAAAACCAAAGAATGAAGACCTAGCATGTTTAGGATCTGTAAAATGCCTCCAGGTATATGAAACCCGAAATTACAGGCAGGGAGTTCTCCAGAAGCATGTGAATATAGTTAATGTTGCAATTAAGTCAATGTTCTGAAGATAAGCTGATACTTAGCACTGCGTGGTATCCAAGACATGAAAGGCCCCAAAGGCTTTGGAACAAACTGTGCTTTGAGCCCACTAACGTCCAAACACTGAAATACCCTTCTGTTTATATCTAGTAGAGAACAAAGTAGAGCTCCAAACACTTCAGGAAGAATCAACCCTCATCCACTACAAATAGCAAAATCCTATTAAACCGTAAGATTCTAATTTTGAGTTCTGTTCATAGTACTTAAAAAAAAAAAAGGCTTCTATCAGTATCTAATAGGAAATTCTCATTCTCTTGGCATTTATCATTTTAGAGAAGAGTAGGTTGAGTACTTTTGGTGAAAATGGCTCACAAAAGAACCGAACTGATCTGTAGTGGAGACCTGGCTTCTCCGGGAGAGCAAACGGGACCTACTGCTTCCTTCGCGAGCTGCCAACAAGCATGCCTTCCTTCACGGGGGAGAGTGCGATTTCTTTTGTTCTCAGTGGTGCTTGCATCTGATAACCTCACAAACCTGGACCTTAAAATTCTTCGTAGCTTAAACTTATGTTTAAGTATGTGGCATTCTCTTTTCCTCATTATAGTCCAAATTAAGGAGGTTTCACTACATTATTAGGTTACAGTGAATAAAGTACAAGACAAAAATCCCAATGTTAATAAAAACAGTATCAAATATCACATTTCGCTTTTAAATAATACACAAGGTGCTGGACTGAAGGTGGCTCTGTAGTGTGTCTACAACTCGCTCAAACCTGCCGAGAGACAGCCCAGATCTCTGCAGCTGGATCGGGTAGGTGGGCGTTAGTTCGAACATGCTCAGACCCCAACTGCAGATGTTCATCTGTGAATAAGGTATTCAACCACTAATTCTGAAGCAATTCTACATTTAACAGGTCAATATTGAGCATTTTACTCTCTATTTCCAAGAATCTGAACTGTCGTCAAGATATATCCCAAAAAAATTAAGAGTGCCTTACTTCAATCTTAAAACAATTCCCAGTTAGCTTTCTCGGTGGAAGGATTAAGGCTTGTGTCCAACAAGTATTTCTGCTGACCATGAGTCTCATGCAACTGGTTCCACTGGGATATGTTGGGTCCCAAGGTAGGAATGACATTTCCCCTGAATTATAATACATTCTCAAGACTGATTCTATACAACAACTGGTTTCATGAGATAGATGTCACAGATACAGTTAACAGGTTAAAAACAAACAAAAACCCAAGTGATGCTATTTTGCATTGATTTTAAGAAAAAACTTCATTAGAAGTACGTGTTTAACCTGTAAATGTAGAATGATTGTGTAAATTAGATTTCAGCTCAAAGGACAATGTCACAATTAGATCAAGCTCCTAGAAACAGACTGAAAACAAAGCCCATGTATGATAGGAAAGACATTCTATGGAACTTGCACTTATCCATTAGCCATGGTTTCGATGATTATATGGATTTGATGATTTATATCCAAAAACCAGAAGACATGGTTTGTCAGAGGAGTTTTCTATGATACTCCCAGGCAGCAGAGGTGGCCTGAGTGACATGTCTATCTTTGCACTGCCAGACACTGTGACCTCCAAGCATTGGAACGGCTTATGACAAAAGGCAGAATATAGAAAATCTGGATTGTTCCAGAATATCCAGTTGGTAGGGACACCACAGTCATGGTAACCGCAACTAAGAGAGCTTTCCCTATACTCATTCTACTCCGAAGGAGCTGTGAACCCTTCTTCTCCTTTCTTAGCATCTCGTTCAGGACAGGGAGTGGGGGAGGGAGATGAATCACCACGGATGGAGGTGCTATCAGTGGCCAAGGATCAAAAATGCAGAGATAATTTGAAGTCTGGGACGAAGGGAGTTGTGCTACTGCACTGATGATTTAGGGATTCAGAGAGTGGAAAACTGATTCCTAATGACACGGGACAGTGACCCTAGGCTAGGCCTGTGAAGAACTCCGCATGCTGGGAAGATGCTACTATGAACAGTCAGGTGGGAAAGACAGGTCGGCAAAGAGGGGCAAGTAGGCAGGCGGAAGTCGTGTACAATGTGTCAGGCACACGCTTCACTCACGCTAGGTTTCCTGATTCGCTTCTTCCCCCGAATCCCTTCTCTTCAGTCCTGCTGCGGAGCCAGGTCCCATGGCAGGAGGGGCAGGACATTTAGCAGAAAAGGCGGGAAGGGTTGTATCCCACTTAAAAAAAAATATCTTTGCTTAAAAACACATATCCAGTGATTAGCAGTTAAGAGGTGAAAATAATTAACTACTCAGTAGTTAAATTCTACAAATTATCCAAGGTCATGGCCTACTGGGGACAGCAGCACTACAGGTGGAAGTCATGCTGCATCTCATCTCTTTCTGGTGCTTGACAGGCCTCTTGCAGTGTTAATTGCACTTCGAACACATCTGTTTTTTTCATTTAATCTCTGAAATCTGTTCATTTTTTCTCTTCATTTATAAAAAGAGGAAAGGGCTCAATTTATCATTTGCTCTATAGCTCTCTGAGTTTGGTAAAGATTCCAAGCAGATTTGTGTGACAAGTATTAAGGGGTATTGAGTCCAGCTGCTTTCTGGAGCGAGTGGAACCTGTCCCCACGACCCTTCAGAGCTTGGACTGCAGTGGCTTCAGGTACTTGTGGTACGACTCGTGGACCTGCAGGGAAGGGTGAAAAAAGAATTACTGAGGAGGGGCCTGCAGCGTAAACTAGCACACTTTTAACTGAGAAGGTTAGAGACACATCCTGAAATATCCATGGATGGAGCTGTCTGCTGTCTTGGATCTGTTTCACCATAATCCCCAGGGAAGATGGGGGGGAGGGGTGGGCCAAGAGATTAGTCACTGAGGTGTGACAAAGGGTACACGGGGGGTGGGGGGTGGTGATGGTGTATTACAGTATTCTATTTTTGTCTATGTTTGAACACGTCCAATAGTTATTAAACAGTCAAGGAGATGAAAGACCTGTGTCTTGTGGCAACAGGCGAATCAGTGTCCAATTCCCTTCTGAATCTGTTCCTCAAATAAAGTGACTGTCCAAAGAGGTCACGGGAGCTTCCAGAACTTTCACAGAGGATTCACCTCTGAGGTCTTTCTTGCCATAATATATATATATATATATATATATATATATATATATATATATTTTAGATTTTATTTGTCAGAGAGAGAGAGAACACACACGCAAGTGCACAAGCAGGGGGAGTGGCAGGCAGAGGGAGAAACAGGCTCCCAGGCGAGCAGGGAGTCTGATGCAGGATTCGATCCCAGGACCCTGAGATAATGACCAGAGCCAAAGGCAGACACGGAGCCACCCAGGCACCCCTCCTGCCGTAATATTTAAATGAAGAATTTCAAAAGGTGAAAAGACATTATTTTTGTACCTCTGATTTGTTCAGTGGGGATTTCTTGGCCCACTCAAACAAATTTTCATACACGTTCCCATCATAACGGCCAAGCACAGAGCCGAGTGTCACATCCTGAAAATCAAATGCATCCACCAAAGCAACAGCGTCTGGGCGAATTGCAGTCAGCAACTCCTTTATGCGCTGATTTACTTGGGTAATTTGAGACTCTGCCATGATGCTTCCCTAGAATAGATAAAACAAGCAAACAAATGTATATACACGTATACAAACATTCATAGATATGTGCGCGCACACAACTATAAAGTAGACCACAATGATTTTTCTACCAAAAAAAAAGGACTTAAATTCAGAAGATACTCACCTGAAGAAAATCCCCTGCCTTCTGACTGATTCCGTACAGACAATACAAAAGACATAAATTCCTTAAGACAGCATGGACAGATTTATCTTGAATTTTGAGGAGTTTTTCTGAGAAGAGCTTAACTGCCACATAGTGGCAATGTGCCTAGAAAAAAAAGAAAACAACAGAGTGAGAGAACCTTTGGAAAAGACTCAGGCACAGCAACAAGGGTTTCTGCACTAAGAAAATGGGCTGGGGGTGGTGGTGTGAAGGGTGAAGACGGAGAGAGGGAAGAAGAAAGAGAGGGAGAACCATCACTGACCTCGCTCGCTCGAACAAGATCAACGGAGGTGAGGTTCCATGCTACCTCCTTGCTTTCTCTGTGAATCACTTCACTTTGAAGGTTTTTTGCAGCAATTTCTACCAATCTGTTAAAAAAGGAGAGAAAACTGGAGCTTGCAGGAAATGCTGGGCAGGACTTGGGCGTCCAGCCCTCCCATCAGGCTCCAGCCCCCAGAGGCCCCCCAGCGGCTGACCCCGGCTCCTGTGGCAGGGGTGGGGTGGGGTGGGGGGGGTGGCTAACCTGGCTGCACGAAGTTTGTATGCTTCCGTCAAGCTGTCAGGGCTGTCGATGTCCACCACAGTCGGCCACACCGCCACCTGCTGCGGCTGGATGCGCTGGGTGGGCAGGTCATTCAGGTAGGACACCATGCCGCACACCAACTTCCCCGAGTGCACCTGGTCGTAACTTTTCATCAGGAACCTAAAAACCACCAGTGCACAGGCTTTCAGCACCTATGCTTCTCGTCAAACAGAGAAACTCTTGCAATGACTTTAAGCAACATGTTAGATGCTTTTTTACTTGCTGCCCACAAGATAAAACCAGTGGGTCGGGATGGAAGGCAAAAGTACATCTCTCAGAAACAAATGTAACGTGAAAAGCAAACTTGGGAAAAGGAACTGATGAAGAAGACTCAAACATTCTTATTTATTTGACACAGAGAGAGCGAGCGAGTGTGCGTGCGGGCGGGGGAGAGGGTCAGAGGGAGAGGTGCAGAGCTGGGTGTGGAGCCTGATGCCGGGCTTGAGCCCAGGACCCTGAGACCACAACCTGGGCCGAAACCAAGAGTCGGACGCTTAACGGACTGAGCCACGCAGGCGCCCCTCAAACGCTGTAACAGCTAAAGCACAAAGCAGACTCTCACCTCGCCGTCTGCAGCATCATGACAGTGTTCTCTCCCTCAAAGGTGCAGGTGGGGGTAAACGTGACATAGATATTTGGAAGGCCACTGCAGTGAGAGTAGCCGTGTCCGCCACACGCCATCCGACAGGCTTCGATAGCAGCATTAGTTGTCCAGGAGGTGAAAGCCTTCAGGCCGGCAGTGAGGGCGTGCAGCTGAGGGGAAAGCAAGGCTGTCAGGGAGCAGGGGGCGCCATGGTCCGAGCCACCCCAGGAAGCCCTCTCTTCCTCACCAAACAGTGCCGGCCACTCGCCACATCACTTGCCACGCGTGCAAGCTGAAGCACACTCATCTCGGTGGCCTGAATTCGTATTGTTTCCCACACTCCCGTCCGCAACGTTCCACTTGGCAAAAAAGTCACCACTTATGTTCCTCTGATTAATAAACAACCACCACGGTATAGTACTTCTGAAACTTAAAAACAAAACCCACCTATCCTCATATCTGAGTCAATGAAATAAATGGCTATATCTTTTGAGAACACATGGATTCTTCTCAAGAAACCCCGCCATTTCGTTTTCTCTGGACGTTATCCAACCCGCGACTATCGAACAGAAGGGTGCCCACAAGCGAATGAGGAAACACATACCTCGGGTAGTTCACTCAGATCCCCTTGGCCAATACCCTCATTAATCCGATGGTAGGTCTCCTTCATGTAAGCACCTACAAACTGGAAGGCATAGGCAGTGGCCAGGAGTGGGAAGAGTTTATACTGCTGGGTCTGAAAATCCAAAATCTGTGGTTCTGGTTCACTGAAGGATACAGAAGAAACAGAAGTAAACATTTACATAGAACTTAATATGCACCAGATTCTGGTCTACATACCTTGACACGCTGAATATCATTCTCCCCATTTCACCAAGGGGAAAACAAGAGGTTAAGAACCTGCCTGAGGTCACACAGCCAACATGTGGCAGATCCTCACTCAAATGAAATCTAGGCTGTCTGGCTACAGAAAACCATGTTCTCAATCACCTTGTTGAACTTCCTAGGCGGACAGAATTTTCTAGCTGTGAAGTTCATATCTATCTTAGTCTTTGCCGTATGACTAAGGAAACTATCTCATAGCAACATACAAAAATCAAGGTTAACTTCCTAGAAGGAAGCCATGATAAAGACGTCTTAGCAGACTAGATGGCACACACACGCTTGTTCTAAACATTTCATTCATTTTTTTAAAAAAAGATTTTATTTATTTGAGAGCGAGTGAGAGAGAAAGAGAGCGAGTGAGAGAGAGATATCGAGTGAGAGAGAGAACACAAGCGGGGGAAAGGGAGAAGCAGGCTCCATGCTGAGAAGAGAGCCTAAGGCAGGGCTTGATCCCAGAGTCCCGGGATCATGACCTGAGCTGAAGGCTGACGCTTAACCAACTAAGACACCCAGGTGCCCCTATACATTTCATTTATAGAGTTCAAGTAACATTACTGATTTTCTTAGGTTAAAAATAATAAGGTGGCTACCCTCATCTTTCTACTTATGAAAAGGCAGTCTGGTTTCTAAGGAGCAGTCCCAGCACACTGCCACCTTAGCTGATTTTGCATGGCCAATGCGTATTCTCGAGATCACATTTGGGAATTTTGATATTTGAATGGGGTCGAAGGTAGGTCTTCAGCACTGAGCGCATCTCAGATGCCTCCCTTACCCTGGCTTGATTTCAGACTGGTGCCTCACAGCGCTGTATCGGATGGCAATGGTGCAAGCCTTGGACAGAGACCGAGCGGCTTCTCCTACGAGGAACGACCTGACAAACACCATGGTCCCGTAGGTCAGCTTGTTACTCACAGGTTTCACGTACGTGCCATCGGGCTTCACCTGGGCAAAGAACACAGGACTGATGCTTCCTTCCGTTAAACTCGAGTGCCAGTCTGTGCTCATGATTCTCAAAGGGCGGTCCCCAGAATGGCAGCATCTCCTGGGAACGTGCTAGAAATACAAAAATCTCATCCCTACCCTGACCTACTTGACACAGCCCTCCAGGTGATCTAATGCATGCTAAAGTTTGAGAACACTGGTTTAGCAAACTAGAATATGTTCTTCATACCTGCCAAAGGCTTCTGATTTCACTGTCATTAATAAAATTATCAGAAGTAAAAATACGTTATTACTTTCTAAAAGAACAGACCCTCACAACCCCGTGGTTATCAACAGCCACTGAAACTCCCCTGTCTGACGCCTCTGTCCCTCCAAAGGTACCTGGGCATACTTCATCAGCATGTTTTCTCTCGGGATACGGAAATTGTCCATCTTCAGGTAGCCATTATCCATCTCATCATAGCCAAATTTGGGGCCGATATCTCCCACAGTAATACCTACCACAGATGAAAGGCAAGTCACAAGGTGTTTTATGCTCTGTAATTCCAGGCTTGTCCTGGCGTCTTTTTTTTTTTTTTTTAAAGATTTTATTTATTTATTTGACAGAGAGAGAGAGAGATTACAAGTAGGCACAGAGGCAGGCAGAGAGAGAGGAAGAAGCAGGCTGTCTGCTGAGCAGAGAGCCCGATGCGGGCCTTGATCCCAAGACCCTGGGATCATGACTTGAGCCGAAGGCAGAGGCTCAACCCACTGAGCCACCCAGGCGCCCCGCCCTGGCGTCTTTTGTTGTGTGTTATACTCTTTGCAGAAGAGAGTGATCGGCTTAGTTTTTCAACTCAATAGCAGACCAATGATTCTAACCTGGTAAAGGCTTATGGGTCCCAATTTCACGAATAGGTACGATGAAGGCATGTAATCCATAGCACTTCCCCTTAGTGATGAGCTGGGCAAGAACTATTGCATGATTTGAAGTCTTCCCAACTGTAACATCAGAGAGAACAGGAGAGAGAAGTCAGCAAACTTCCTTACACTTCAAAAGAACAGAAATAAAAGGTGGGGGAAAACCGTATATAAAAACCAGCTCCATTGATAAAGTGCACCTAAGAGGCCGAGGACAGTAGTACCACACCCAGTTTCAGAAAGAAATTCACTTAAGCTGATAGCCGTACGAATTTTGGCAAAGAAATCCTTCATTCTATATATGTAAAAGCTTTTATACTCATTTTATTACGGAGATATTTTGGACCTATTATATTTGTAAGTTTAAGGTGTACAGCTTGTTGATTTGATAGTAATCCTTCATTTTAAAAAAGACTTTACTAAAAAAATTAATTAATTAAAAAGACTTTACTTTCTTTTCTACTTATTTCTCATTCACTTACATAAAAAATTTTTTAGGATAACCATAAGAACATTAATGTATTTCCTTTTGCTCCCTTAACGAAGGGCTTTCCAAAACAGTGGCCCCAAGCCACATGCGACTGTTTACATTTAAATTACTTATAACCACACAAGGAATGCTAAGCTGCTTTAAATGGTGACTGAGGAAACCATGCTAAGGATGGGAATGTTCAGATGACAACTTAGAGTCAGCCAGCCAGCCTTTCCGTGCCTTGTAAATGGACGAGGTCTACAACAGGCACTGCAAGAGACTGGCAACAGCTGAGAAGAGTTGAGACTTCAGAGCGTTTCCTACATTTCAAAATGATATTCTCATATAAGCTCTACATCCTAAACACAACCTTGTAATAACTCTTCAAAACACCCAATAAATGCTAAAAAATTCACATACGTCCACCAGGCCACCACTTGATGGAGGTCACAGTAGGGCTGTTGAGAATGAACTCCTGAGTTTCAGGGTCATAAGTGGCTGTGGTTTCCAAGCCTCGGAGATGAGTTCCTAAGGAAATAAGTTACATTCACCTTGGATAAAATATGGGAACAGGCACAGGGTAAAACCTCCTGCCCCGTCCTTTCAGCTCTAGTATCTCAGAGAACAACAAAATCTAACAACAAGAAGACACGTGTAGATGAGCTACAAATAGTTAATAACCAAGATACATACTTCCCTCTATTTTTTTTTTTTTAAAGTAAACCCAACTTGGGAGCTTGAACTCATGACCCCGTGATCAAGAGTCACATGCTCTACCCACTGAGCCAGGTGCCCCATAGTTTCCTATACTCAAACTGAGCAGTTCCTATCAAGGGAAAACATAACTGTCAAGCACGTTCTATTATTTGTATACTTCAATTAATGCACCTCTATTTAGATCAACCAAAAGAAAATGTATAGGGAGTTTAGAGCTGTATTTTCACAAGGTCATAGGATAGGAACGTAAAGGAAGTTAACTGCCCTTTTAAAAATAACATCTCTAAGTTTAAGCGTGCCAAATTGGGGACGCCTGGGTGGCTCAGCTGGTTAAGAGGCTGGCTGCCTTTGGCTCAGGTCATGATCCCGGGGTCCTGGGATCCAGTACCACATTGGGCTCCTTGCTCAGCGGGGGAGCCTGCTTCTCCCCCTGCTTGTGCGCTCGCTCACTCTCTCTCTCTGACAAATAAATAAATTAAAATCTTTTAAAAAAAGAAAAAAAAAAGCCTGCCAATTTCGACTCATCTATGGTGTCTACATACCAGTTCAACCTTCTGGGCTTCTCTATTTACAATGACTAAGACAACAGGTTTCAGAACGAGACTCCAGCCAAAGTACTTATAAATTAAAGACTTACTTCAGAGTGATTGCTAAAATGGAAAATAAGACTTTACAATCAGAGAAAGACAATTATCATATGATCTCTCTGATATGAGGAACTTGAGGGGCAGGGTGGGGGGTCGTGGGGGGTAGCGAGGGAAAAATAATGAAACAAGATGGGATGGGGAAGGAGACAAACCATAAGAGACACCTATCTCACAAAACAAACTGAGGGTTTACTGGGGGGTGGGAGGGTAGGGATAGGGTGGATGGGTGATGGACATTGGGGAGGGTTTGTGCTATGGTGAGTGCTGTGAAAGGTGTAAGCCTGATGATTCACAGATCTGTACCCCTGGGGCAAAGAATAAAAAATAAAAAAAATTAAAAAAAAAATAGAGAAAATAAGACTTTAAAAAGATATAACTGCTAAGAGGAAAAAAGACCTGGAACAGTGCCTTTTTTTTTTCTTCTTTTTTGATTTCCTAAGGTCTGATAATAAGGTCTGAATGCACTCTTCGATTTCCAATGCCAGGCCTTAACTCTGACCCTGGCTGGTTCGTTACTGTGACCAGGAAGAGTTCCCAGTGTCATGTTTACTGGAGATGGACAAAGATTCATGCTTTAAATCCTAATACAAATGTGTCAAAATTCTTTGAAAACAGTTACAGAAAAATGTTCTAAGTGACACTTCTACTAATACTATCCTGAAGCAAGTGCTGAGAACCTTTTCCCAAACTGCTTGGGTATTTCCAGACCTCATTAAAAACTTAAACTTCGGAACATTTAGAAACTTACAGGTTGAGGAACAGAAATGACCACTTCATGTGTGACCCACAACCTTCTCGAGTACACATGAGAATCAAGGAACCAGACACTTTGAGCAAAGAAGTTTTTACAGGAAAAGAAGTAACAGAACAGATAATGACAAAATGTTTCCAAATGCACAATGGACTGGGTCTTGTGAGAATCCTGTAAATTACAGCTTCGCACCAAGAGCCAAATTAGCTAGCAATCAAGATAAAGTTGCAGAGAAATGAGGAGCACGTGGCAAATATACATTAGATCAGTTGTTCTGAAACCTTGAAGTAGGAAAAGAGAAGAAGGAAGGAAATGAATAGCAAACAGGGACACCAATTCAGACCAGATTAACAGGGGCAGCCACTCCCTCCAAAACCAACCGCCTGGAGGTACGGATTAATCTTTTTTTTTCCATAATCTTTGGCCAAGCCACCTTCAGAACTTGACTGAATTTACTGAATCAAGGCACAGTAAGACCAAGGTCTAAAATGCTCACATTATGGTTATATAAGCCACTCATTTCCCTCAAGCAAGTCCGGCAGTACCTGTACTACTGATCTGTGTTTCTTCTGGAAGCTGTGCAAGTTCATTAAGGTATCCGTAGGATAGGTAATTAGATAGTAATGGAGAAAGAAAGATGGGTTCAGATGCTACATGCACACAAATTCTAAACACTCTAGTGAACCTGAAAAACCACTCAATAAATCAATCCTGACTCGTAATTCTTGACCCACAGAAGGGGAACCATGAAAAGAATCATCAGCATAGCTCTGTGATAACATAACCTTTACTTTCCACTGACCAAAGCCATGTCTATGCCAAGACTTGTGTATGTGAAAAACCTGGCCTCTGCAGGAAGACCATGGCACGTGGCTATGCCCTTGCTCACACACGCTGGGCTCTCCACAT
The DNA here is from genome assembly GCA_002007465.1 of Ailurus styani. NCBI lineage: Eukaryota > Metazoa > Chordata > Mammalia > Carnivora > Ailuridae > Ailurus > Ailurus styani. The sequence goes on from LNAC01000251.1 coordinate 1,136,364, forward strand.
ACATACCGAAGCCTGCGGAGCCCCGCCCCTCCCCGAAGGTAGACTGAACGCACCATACCATGGCCCATCTCTGTCTGGGCGTAAGTGCCAATGATCTCCAAGTTCCAGGCGGGAATGAAGAAACGTTCCTGCTGCTCCGTGGTCGCCTGGTGAAGTAAAGTAGGCAAGAACATGCCCAAGTGGAGATCCAGAGGCTCAGGCCGCCCTCGGTGCACAAAACTTCGAAGAAACACCAAGGATGGGCATTTGAGAGAAGAGTCATCAGGTGTGAGAGAAACAGCAGTGTGAACAGAGTGAGGGGAAGGAGAAAAAAAACCTTCTGTGAGTATGAATTAGTTGGGTGGACACGTTACCATTGTTGGGAGCACTGCCCCTTTCTGTATTACTTTCATAAACTCTTGGAAAATTTCATTTTTCTTAAGTTGGCGAGAAGTCTGTTCTTATGCGCCTCGGCTCTTACATCATCAGCCTTGGGGAGGAATGGCTGCTGATTCGGAAGCCTGTGCAGCACAAACGTGCGAGGCAGGCAGAGGAGTCCAGCCTTGCAATCAAATCAAAGGAAATAAAAAATTTGAAGCGGTTCTATGGGATGGAGAATTAAAGTTGTATAATGGTTTACTCTGATGAGAAGGTGAGACAGGGGAACTTTGTTCTCTCAGACGGACAAATGCTCCCCCAGACGAAAGGTTTTTCTAGAAGCAATTTCAGTACTGCTTCTAGGATGGAATCCTTCGTGTGTGTCCATAAAATATCCAGCATAGAGCCACATTCCTTACATAAACCTGGTTCTTTTTTTTTTTTTTAACTATCTGGTTGTTTCATTCAGATTCATCACAAATATCCAGCCATGACCTACCGAAACAATTTAATACGAAAATTGGCAGTGCTCTTCACCCAGTGATTAATATCAGAAATAAAAGACATGCAATTTCTAGTAAAAGACCATAATAATAATTACAAATAACAGATTCATGCATAACAAGCCAATTATATGGGAATTATCACTAAGGATAATAAACATCTTAGTTTTATTTAGTAATTCCAAATCCACTTATTTATTTATTTACGACTGAGCCAGACGGGTGCCCCTGAATCCACTTTCTAAAGTCATTCTTTTCCACTTAAAATGTGCAGATGCCTTAGACTTCTGTGTGAATTTCTTTCTAATAGGAAATAGAATGAAATGCCTTCGTTACCTTTCCACATTACTGGCATCCCATTGAACTTCTAGACGTAGCTTAACTGACTCTATACTGCTCTTTATTATCTTCTTTAATTATCTTAGAAATTGGCCGACTCCATCTTTGAGTTTTAAGACCTCTGTGTGCGCAGAAGGGAAGGAGGAGAATGACGGTCGCGCCTGCCCCAGGGACGGCTGCTGAGCTACACGTTCTGGATGCGTGGTTACTTGGCTGCCCAATAACAGAAGGATCAAAGGCTGTGTGACCCACGTGCTCATTTTATAAAGAAATTAGGTGGAGGTGAGGAAGTGCTTTTAGATCAGGAAAACAATGGCAGGACGAGGACAAGAATCCTACCACCTGATCACGTCTTCTGGAGGGAGAAATGCTCATACAAGTGCAGCCAGGACTGAGCACGAGGAGGACACCAGAGAGACCCAGGAGAGCTGCCCAAACCAGAGCAACACTCCCTGGAAGTGGCAAAGGGAAATCCCCCGTAACACGTGCGCATTGGTGGAAACTGGCGGAGAGGTCCACAGAACCTCTCTGTGCTATTTCTGCAATTTCCTATGAATTTATAAGCATTTCAAAGTAAAGAGTTAAAAAACAGTGGAAACCCTCTAGAAAAACACATTCACGCGATAAAAGAGTGCTTTCCCTCTCGAGCAAGAATGCTACTGCCTCTAGGTTTTAAAAGAATGGTGCCTAGGAAGAAAAATCAATGTACACCTGGGACCCGACAGGAGGAACCCGGTAGAACCAGGACTGACCCCTGCAGCCTGGGACCGGCCACTTTTAGTGCTGAAAGTCTACCTGCATTGCTAGAACCCAGAGTGATTCCTGGGGAGGGACTCCATCAGTGTGCTGGGTAACGGGATAATAAATGCCAGCGTCACCACAAAACTCACAGAGTAGGGCAGGGGAAACTACTGTAATCAGAAACCTCTTTGAGACTGAAGAAGGTTTTTAGGAGAAAAAGGTCTCTTGTGACCAGGGTAAGGATTATTCACAAGCAGATGAAATTTAGACATGTTACAAGGAGAAAGTGACCTGCATAGTTTTTTTTACTTAAATCAAGTATTTGTTGCAAAAGCTGGTTAAGTATGATAAAGATTATATATTATTTTGAAATCATTTATTTTAAAATCACAAAGCTTCAACATTTTACTTTGGTGAAGTGCTACAGTCAATTCTTTTAAAACCGTACCACTAAAAGGCCTTTCCAGTCTCTCCCTCTACAAGACCCGGGGCTGCCAGCCAATGCTGAGGACAAAATGATTAGATTAATAATACACTAAAAAAGGAAGGACTTAAAATAGCATCTCAGTGGACAGCATGATTATAATCCTAGGAAATCAACAACAAAATACCATAAATAATAAATGAATTTAGAAAAGCTGTACGTTCTAAGGAAAAGAAAAATCACTGCATTCTTATCCATTAGGACGCTTAAAGCAAAAACCTCAGTAAAGAGACAAGCAATTTACAAACACAACAAAATATTTAAAATTTGTTACATAACTTAGCTCAGGATATTAAAGATTTAACTAGGGGGGCGCCTGGGTGGCTCAGTGGGTTAAAGCCTCTGCCTTCGGCTCAGGTCATGATCTCAGAGTCCTGGGATCGAGGCCCACATCGGGCTCCCTGCTGAGCAGGGAGCCTGCTTCCTCCTCTCTCTCTCTGCCTGCCTCTCTGCCTACTTGTGATCTCTCTCTGTCAAATAAATAAATAAAATCTTAAAAAAAAAAAAAGATTTAACTAGGGAAAAAAAATCAATACCTATAGGATGAATAAAAGAAGTTATACCTAACAGGAAAGAAATTGCTAGTTCCTGGTCAAAAAGTCAGTCCTTTATTATAATAAACATAATACTTTCCAAGAAATTCAAGGATTTAATGGAACATGGATTTGAAATTCCTACAGAATATAATTTAGAATTTGACAAATTAAGATTGGAATTCACCTAGAAGAGTACAGATACAAGAACACCAAATATGAAGGTCTTAAAATGTAACAGCAGGCTTATATAAAAATATAACAAAATGGGCGCCTGGGTGGCTCAGTGGGTTAAAGCCTCTGCCTTAGGCTCTCGGGTCATGATTTCAGGGTCCTGGGATCGAGCCCCGCATCGGGCTCTCTGCTCAGCGGGGAACCTACTTCCTCCTCTCTCTCTTCCTGCCTCTCTGCCTACTTGTGATCTCTCTGTGTCAAATAAATAAATAAAATCTTAAAAAAATATATATATATATATTATATATATATATATACACACACATATAACAAAGCAACAATGAACCAATGTTTATGACATTAGGNTATATATATATATATATATTATATATATATATACACACACATATAACAAAGCAACAATGAACCAATGTTTATGACATTAGGAGAAAAACAAAGGAACTAATAAATGTATTTTAAGGTTCCAGAAATAAACTGAAACTATTTATAAAACTCTAAGAACTGGAAAGAACAATGGGGGGGGGGGCCTGGGTGGCTCAGTGGGTTAAAGCCTCTGCTTTCGGCTCAGGTCATGATCTCAGCGTCCTGGGATCGAGGCCCGCATCGGGCTCTCTGCTCAGCAGGGAGACTGCTTCCTCCTCTCCCTGTCTCTGCCTGCCTCTCTGCCTACTTGTAATCTCTCTCTCTGTGTCAAATAAATAAATAAAATCTTTAAAAAAAAAAGAAGTTTATATTGTTATTAATAATCATAGTGGGGAATTAGAAGAGCCCTGAAACCTAAGGAGCAAGTCTCATGGGAAGTCCAACAGGGAAGAGACTCAGTGGGAAGAAAGAGGACAGGAGATAGAGCAGTGAGAATACAGGGGAGAAAGACTAGTGACTTACACAATCACGTTTACCATCTACTTCTTAAACTTCAAAGGAAGAGAGGTGCGTTAGTTCATATTTGAGTACTGGTGATGGGAAGGTGCAGGCAAACTGCACCATGTGCAAGGAAGGTAACTGTGTATTGCCTGAGCTCTACTGTCCTGATTGACAACAGCAGAAAACAAAGGAAGGAGAACTGGTATAAAGCGGCCAGAACTTGAAGTGACTAAGTATGTGCAAAGACTAAATATACGACCTGCTTTGGGATCCGGAGAAATGCATGGTCAGGAGGATTATCGCTGGACCACGTTCCACAGACCGTCCCTTCAACACCAGAACCCCCCGGAGAGGGTGTGCGCCTCAGCCCAGACCTCTGCCCTTGGAGAAATAAGGATCACAGACCCAAAGAGCAAGTGTGTGTTCCATTTCATGTGCCTCTACAGACAGGTGAGTGGTTAGAGGAGGGAAGGGAAGAGAGAAAACAGGTGATGGAGACTTCGTGCAGGGGACTGAATTTTAAGACTCTTCAGGATCCTGGAAGGAGGCTGAGCAACGCTGTTCCCTCACTTCTCCGCAGCTACCTAGGGCTGAGAGAATCCCAAACTCAAGGTCGAGCCAATTCCGTGACACCTGAGGTAATCACTGTGGGCTAGCCAACATTCGGAAGCCCCCAGGTTGAACCGTCAAACGTCCATCTGCACAAGTCGCTCTATTTCCAGTCTCTCTGATGTCAAAGGAGACTTATTTTTCTACACAAGGCTACACTGTCACAGGATGCGAATTAACCCACAGACTGACTGGTGCCCCCAGGGAAAAGAACAGCAGTGGACGAAGCACAACAAACACCAATGTGAAGGGACAAGATTCCGGCGAGAAACAAGACCTAATGTCACAATTCTGTTCTCTAAAAATATAGAGATGAAGACAAAGTTGGTTCGAATACAAGAAAATATCTGAAAAAGAGAAGCAAGGGACAAGATTCCGGCGAGAAACAAGACCTAATGTCACAATTCTGTTCTCTAAAATATAGAGATGAAGACAAAGTTGGTTCGAATACAAGAAAATATCTGAAAAAGAGAAGCAATAAGGGAAAGAAAACTAACAAAAAATGCAAACTCACCCAGAACAACATAGGACTTCAGTCCAATTTCTGGGCTCCTCAGACCAGAAACTTCAGTCCTCCTTTCTTCCTCTCCTTCAAAATTTAGGGCAAATATACATTTACAACATACTTTATTGAGGCAGAAGGGTTAGGCCAGCGAGACATACACACATCAAACCCATTTAGCCTCAAAAAAAGTTAGATCTTTATGCCTCCTATAACATGGACTATAAGCCAAATAAATTCCACAATGATGCATACTTAAACAAAAGGTTCTTCTTCTTCTTTTTTTTTTTTTAAAGATTTTATTTATTTATTTGACACAGAGAGAGAACACAAGCAGTGAGGAGCAGCAGAGGGAGAGGAAGCAGGCTCCCCGAGGAGCAGGGAGTCCGATTCGGGGCTCGATCCCAGGACCCTGAGATCATGACCTGAGCTGAAAGCAGAGGCTTAACCAACTGAGCCACTCAGGAGCCCCCAAAAGAAGGGTTCTGTACCACAAAGCTATTTCAAGATTATAAAACACACACACACACACACACACACACACACACACACACCCCCGACAGAGAGACCCCAATGAGTGTTCTATTCCTTTCCGTAGGAAACCTTTCTTCAGGCTGCTTATTTCAGTACTGGCCACCCTGAAGCCAAAGTCTTGGGTGTTTTGGCAGGGTGTTCTTAAGACAACATCACAACCAGAATCTGCGGTTCTCATGGGGATTATGATAAAGAACATTTCCTTAAACCATTTCACCAACCAAAAAGCACCAAATCAAACACAAAAAATGAAGTTTTCATACTATTTGCATCTCTTCCTCTTCTCCTGATTTACACAATGGTAGCCTTATGATAAATTAGGGAATGAGACTAGGCAGCTCAAATTCGAAACTCCCAAACCTCCCAATGGTCTTGTCTATGAAAATGAACCTCCTTCTCGTTAAGACCAAATACAAAACTTTTTGAAAGGAGCTGGCCATTTATAAACAATTTTTTTTAAGTAGACACCATGCCCAGCATGGAGTCCAATGTGGAGCTCAATCTCATGACCCTGAGATTAAGACCTCAGTTGGACACTTAACCGACTGACCCACAGGCACCCCATTATTATGAACAATTTAACCAAGAATGACTGGCAATACAAAGTCCAAAAACATGTAAAGAAAAAAGTATAAAAAAAGACTGCTGTAATCAAATGAAGAGAATCATGAACTTTTTTTCCAAATTGCCTTCTAAGCCTGCTAGCTGGCAATGAAACAGAGTAAGACACTTAAATGCTCTAACCCGCGGCGCCTGGGTGGCTCAGTAGGTTAAATGCTCTAACCCGCTGTCCCCCTTAAAGTCCACAACTTTGGCTTCATTAAAGCAGAGAGGCAACTTCCAGATAGTGCCAAGGCATTAACACTCTCAAGAATTTCGAACAAAGTCTCTTTTTATAATGAGACACCAACGCATTTTCAATCGCATCTTTCCAAACCGCTCAACAGCCATTAAAATGGGATATGTGCAGCAAGGGTAAAAAGGCTTTTAGAAATAACAATGAAGGATGTTTCAGGCTAGAGTCTTGGACCAGTTTATGGGGAAATGATCTATGAGAAAATGATAAGCTGAATTTTATTTAAGGCTTAACAATTGAAAGACAAAATCCCAAAAGTGTAGCAGCAGGAAAAACCAAACATCAGGAGTAATTTATCAGTTTAAGTCCTGAGGTGGGTTACCCACTGACCCTCAAATGTGGACTAACCGTGGCCCATTTCCGTCTGGGCGTAGGTGCCAATTATCTGGAGTCCTTTGGATGAAAGCAGCCATTTCTCTTGCTGAGCAGTGGTGCCCTGATTCAGCAAGGTAGGAATAAACATGGAGAAATTGAGGCCCACAGGTTCCACAAAATTGACCAAATGCATTCTACAGGAGAGAAAAGAAAAGGATCTCAGCCTTACTCTAGAAACTGCATTCTACCACCCATTCTTGCCAGACAACTATGGCCCTCAGCATTGAGGCTGGGAACATTTCAACCCTTCTCTTAAGAAATTAAATGTAAAATTTGCCATTTTCCCACCTAAAAGGCCAAATCCAGTGGTATCTACCCCTTCCCCGCCCAAGTCATTTCAGGGCCAGAATTCTTTAATTCTACACTTCATCCAGGAAGCAAATTCTATCCAAGTTTTAGCCTAAAAATCCCTTTTGGATTTTTGGTTTTGTTGGTGTCATCTGTTAGTTTTATTGGATTCTTTGGAGTGTGTGTGTTTGCTTTATTTTCAAGTTTTACTTGTTTTGAAAATCAAAAGGAACTCCGTAGAACATTTATTTGTAGAGCTGCTAACAAAAGCTTCTAAAGAATAGTTTAATCTTTCCCTAGGTAACACCAAAGCAAACATCCAGGACAGTAAATTCCAGGGTCAAACCACCGATCTCTAAAGGTCTTCAGAGTTTACAGATGGGTGAGCGGAAATGTGAGAATGTTAAACATTTATCTCTTATGGTCTTTGATATTCACTCCAGATTAAGGGAACTCCAATCACACTGAAATTCTGTCTCCAACTATTTTCTCATAAAACACAATCTGTGAAACAGTCAAAATACAAATCACCTACACTAGTCAGCCTTGGCTATACTGTGAAAGATCTTACTGGTGTCTATTTTGTTCTCTCTATATAAAGAGCTCAAAGTACAAGGTAAGTATCACCTAACTGATCTTCATGACTCCTCAAGGAATGAATAGGAAGCAGTGTCACCAGTTTACCTTGGTCTGTCCAGTGGGCATAGCCTGGATTAAAAGAAAGAGGGGGAAGGCTGCCAATTCGCTTTTGGGGAGACCCTAAAACCAATCCCACCACCTTTAGGCTCGAAGATCACCTTTCAGGGGCGCTGGGGGCAGAGTGAAACAACTAAGGAATGCTTGCACCCAAGGAATATAAAAAATGCCCTTTTAACCTGGAGGTTCCATAATTTTCACACCAATATTGAATGTCAATTTAAACTGACTGGAGGGAGCAACAAGAAAAAGGAGGGGTATGAACGGAAGTTGAGTTAGCTTCCAAGTGACTTGGGTCAACAGGAGTTGAGCACTCCTGGACGGTAGAGAAGTAACACCCCACCTCACCGAAGTGGGAGTCAAAAGCCTGATGAGGTAGATAAATGTGGACGTCATTCTCCCAAAGGCAAGAGCCCGACAGCACTCCCTAACAATTATATTTTACTAAAAGAGGAAATGAACTTACAAGAGTTTCTGAGGAAGAGAAGCAGTAGTTTAGGTGCCAAAAATGGTGGCAACATAAGATACTCCTATTCACCGGAAGGAAAGTGAGGCTGTGGGGCTGGTTATGTGAAATAATGATACCGACACCATATGATCCTAGGAAACTCAGACGAAAAAACAGGTGACACAAAACAAAGATTGTCAAACATTTATGTTAATGAACATACTGAGATTCTTTTTTGAGAATACTTGAAAATCAACTCATGAACAAAATCTCAGTGCTTGTTTTTAAATTATGTTTAATCCCTCAAGATGCTTTTCAAGGAACAGGTTTTAAAAACCTAAGGAGGGGGCCGCCTGGGTGGCTCAGTCGGTTGGACGTCTGCCTCCGGGTTGGCTCAGGTCATGATCCCAGAGTCCTGGGATCAGTCCCTCATCAGACTCCTTGCTCGGCAGGGAGCCTGCTTCTCCCTCTGCCTGCTGCTCCCCTGCTTGTGCTCTCTCTCTCTCTGACAAATAAATAAAATCTTTAAAAAAAAAAAAAAAAGAACACTTTACAGTTTTCTTTTCATAGTAAACAAAACAATTAAAAGACAAAATTATAAGAGAAGAGATTAGGAAAACAACTTTTACATTCCCCAAACAGCAAGGTTTTTTTGCTAAGGCCTGGAGAAAAGTTATTCTACTGCTCAAGTTGAGAAATCTCAAAGTATCTTACTCATTTTCCATTACTAATATTCCATTAGTAAGTATCTTACTAATATTCCACTAATAGTCTTACTAATATTCCATTCAAGATATTCCCATTTATGAATTTTGAGATAGGAAAAATAATTGTAAAGAAACCAGCAAATGCTCGGGGCGCCTGGGTGGCTCAGTCGTTAAGCAGCTGCGTTTGGCTCAGGTCGTGATCTCAGGGTCCTGGGATCAAGCCCCACATAGGGCTCCCTGCTCAGCAGGGGAGTCTGCTTTGCCCTCTCCCACTCCCCCTGCTTGTGTTCCCTCTCGCTGTGTCTCCGTCAAATAAATAAATAAAATCTTAGGGGGAAAAAAAAAGAAAAAAGGAACCAGTAAATGCTCAAAATCCCTTTAAAAGAGAAATATCACTATATTTCATCAGTACTGGCATAACTGCACCAACTTAGCATTTACGAAATCACGTGTACCTCACAAATAACAGGAGGTCATAGTTAATTGGCAGTACTTTTTCTTTCTTAGTGATACATTAACTCAGGTGTGAGCTACAGTCGATGGTGGGATTGGATGCAATGACATTCAGTAGCTGCCAAGACTAATTCTCAATCTCCTTTCACATAAGCTGATCTCCCTGTCCTATCCCAGAGATACTGGAAGGATGTCAAAAGGTGTGTTAAACTTTGTACTCTAGGGGCGCCTGGCTGCCTTGTCTCAGGTGATGATCCCAGCGTCCTAGGATCAAGGCCTGTGTGGAGCCTGCTTCTCCCTCTCTCTCTGCCTGCTGCTTCCCCTACTCGTGCTCTCTCTAATAAGTAAGTAAAATCTTAAAAAAAAAAACAAAAACAGGGTGCCTGGGTGGCTCAGTGGGTTAAAGCCTCTGCTTTCGGCTCAGGTCATGATCTCAGGGTCCTGGGATCGAGGCCCGCATCGGGCTCCCTGCTCAGCGGGGAGCCTGCTTCCCCCTCTCTCTCTCTGCCTGCCTCTCTGCCTCCTTGTGATCTCTCTCCCTCTGTGAAATAAATAAATAAAATCTTAAAAAAAAAAAACAAAAATACAAAAAAACCAACAAACAAAAAAACCCTTTGTACTCTATAATCCCCAAACAGCAAGTTCTGTATCATAAAAAATGACAGGCAAAACTACCGGCTTATGTCCTCTGCTCTTTTAACCCACATAAAGGAATCTGGTCTATTTCGTTGTGACTTCCCTCAACACTGCTTACACTCTATGAACCAACACTGATAAAGATATCTAGTCAATTCTGAAACACACTGCATCAACCACTTAAAACAAAACAAACCTCTTTTTTTGGGTTATTTAAAAAAGGATAAAATCTTACATTTTTGAAGTTTACCTAAAACCCAACTCAGGTGATTCAGAAACATAATCTTTTAGGAGACACCCTACCTCAATTTTCCCACAGCCGTGAGTTACAAATTTCAAAAGTAAAAAAGAACACGTAGAAGTTGGTAAATACTCTGATTTGGGCTACTGAAAACAAGTAAATCGTAACTTTATGACTAAAAGGGAAAGGAATTCTCAGGACAGTCCTAAGGACCAGAGTTAATGATAGCATCCTCAACAACAGTAACCAGGTCAGACTGAAAAAATTAAATACCAAACGTTTTAGAGGCAGTAGAATAAAGGAAAAATTTCCGTCACTACATAAAGGCAGAACTTGTAACATGTTCCCTTTTTCTTGGCTTTTGAATACACACCATTCGTATCATTTCATCTTTATTGATGAAAATAATGGAATTCTTCTAAAATGCTGAGACGGCCCCAAAAAAGGAAGTGCCCAGGAATGAACAAGAAATCTAAGAGAGCATGCAGGTCAAAGAAATCTTGTACTCAGATCAAGTAATTAGTGTTCATTCAGATAAAGGCAAAATAAAAATAAAATAAAATAAAATAAAAGTGCTTACTTTATTTCTAATTAAGAAACAAAACAACAAAAAACAGATGGTCTGGAAAAAGAAAAGGTCCATACTCTTTCCAGCACTAGTACCAAGGCATGGTTTTAGGAGGTCTCATATGCCATTTAAATAACATAACCATTTAAATAACACTGCCACCAGATTCAAGACTGCTAGGTTCTTAAAATACTTTATATATTCACTCTTAAGTTTGACTCGGGTTCTTCATCTACCCCACACTGTCCGTCAGTTTAAACTCAAGATCTTGGGCGCCTGGGTGGCTCCGTGGGTTAAAGCCGCTGCCTTCAGCTCAGGTCATGATCTCAGGGTCCTGGGATCGAGGCCCACACTGGGCTCTCTGCTCAGCAGGGAGCCTGCTTCCTCCTCTCTCCTCTGTCTGCCTGCCTGCCTCTCTGCCTCCTTGTGATCTCTCTCTCTGTGTCAAATGAATAAAAAAATCTTAAAAAAAAAATAAAAATAAACTCAAGATCTACACGCTCCTACGGAAAACAACGTCATTGCTCCAAAACATTGTTCAGTCTTGCCACCCCAAATCGAATTCAGCCTCTAAATTCAGCAAACCTCCTTGTTACAAGGAGCAGAGGCACTCTGCAATTTAAACCACTCCACACTGAGATGTCTGGGCCAAAGGGGCTGGTACGGATTCCTGCGAACGAAAACGGCAGCCTCTCCCTTCCTGATCAGCATTCTACCAACGTCCACCCTTTACAAGACTTCCATACAAAAAGCCAACAGCAGTTTCCACTCACGTCCCTTGCAAGTGGGGTGCAAAGAAGCAGGGCGAGTCTTCCGACGCCGAGCACGATGGAGAAGGACCCCCCGGGCTGCGCGTTTAAACGAAGCTCTGGGCTTGGGCACTGCCTCGAGGCTCAGGCATACGTACTTTTTAAACCACATGATCTCCTCAGGGTCTGCGATGCCGAACTCCCTCATCTTCTTCACCATGGTGGCACTCTTCCTCACGGCCACCTCGTAGCGCT